>CM041777.1:452036649-452209023 GCA_023374045.1 Limonium bicolor
CACTCCTCATTCCCGACTCGAGAAGGAGGGAGACCAAGTATCCAGCGCTCTTCTTATAGCAGCTGTTCGACACTTTTGGGTCACGAGGCGTAACCCTTTTTAAGGGGGTAGAGCCTCTTGGCATATACCAAGATTCTATGTTGTTTGTTGTATGTATGCGGGGAATACTTGATGTGTAGTGGAATTTACGTGCTTTAAGCTCTTGGATGAAATTATGTTTGTGGTGTGTCTTGATTGTAACGTATGCAAGACATACTGTTGTATATCTGGTTGTTTGTGCATGTATGCACTTGGTGGTATGTTATGTCTCCGATGTGACTTGAACGGTTATCGATGTCTATGGGGAGATTTATGTGTTTGGTATTGTGCACTCGTGTTGGACCTTGTGTGGATGTGTGTAATTGTATGATACATTAAAAGTTCACTTCATTGCACTAAGTTTATGAGATGCATGTTATTATTGTACTTCGATGAGTTGGTTTAGACACCTGTTGCACTTTGAATTATGGAGATACGGGACTTGATCCCTAGGATTGAAGTTAGTCATGGAACTAGATTCTCCTAGGAACAATTGATCAGAAATGAGACTTTAGGATGAAGTCCTTTTAAGGGGGGTAGATTGAAATACCCTAAATGTTGATTATCTTACTTAATAAGGGATTAAATTACATGAAGCTAGATGATCAATAATTACTCATCTAATGACCAATACTTACCATAAACATTGGTATATAAATATATAGTTCAAAATAAACACCAAATTATACATGTAATGCCAAATCAAAAAGGGAACATCATTAAGGAGAAATAACTCCTAAAACTAATGTTATATGAAATATTTTAATACATATACCAAAATCACAAATAAGGTGATAAAATGTCATGGAACAATTCATGTATACAAACCAAGATTTCAAAAACAAAACCACTCATTTATATACACGAAGACAAGGAACATCATATACTATCATACAAAACATTAATAACACATTATGTATCATTAATGTGTGTTATTAATACACTAAAGTCAAATGAAATATTCTCCCCAAAGATACAACCGATCACATATAAGAGGAGGGAAAGAAATGCAAAAAAATAATAATAAGAATGCTAGAAAACAAAGAAAAATGTAAGACAAGTACACCTATCTAATTAAAGTAAAAACTAGCTACCTATTTTCCCCTCCATACACTTGCAACTTGATTGACATATTCCAGCCCTCCCACACACTCCTAGTCTCGGTTACAACCATGAAATGAAGGAACCAAAAACCAAATAAAGATTTGACAATCTAACTAGCAAGTACAATTACTATATAAACTAGGAATACCATCATTACTCTCTCTTCTCTTCTGTTGTGTTTGGCTGCAACTCAGCTCCACCCATCTATTCAGCCGCCTGCATACAAGAAAAGAGGAGGAAAGGTCAGCAACAAGTACATGGGAAAAAGGGACAACAAGTACACATTAAGACATAACCTTACCAATACATCATTCCCTTGTTTATTTTCTTTCTCTGGTGCGGTTGGCAATACTACCAACACCCACCTTTCCTTCAGACCATACTGCCATACTCATGTGGGAACCTCACCTTTCTTCTTTTTTTCTGTTGACAGCAGCATCCAACCTTTTCCATCTTCTTTTTCCACCGTAAAGAACAACAAACAGCAACCAAATTCTACCTTCTTTACTCTTGCTGATAATGCCTTGAGTTCCATTCTTTCTTGCATAAATTCCAGCAAAACGTGAACATGGCCATGCAGTAGTATGTTAAAAGAAGGTAAACTAGGCTGTAAAACCTCATCTTCTTCTCTGTTTTTGTTCAGAAAAAAAAACCACTTCTAACCCCTCTTCAATCCCTGCTTGTACACATACTGAAGGTCCTTTTCCAGGCTCCCCTTGAACCAGCAACAACCATGAATCTTCTAGCAAAACAGCAAGGTAAAATAGGTGATAAAAATGAAAAAAAATGCCTGTCCACTTCTGTTTTGTCTGGAAACAATATACCACTTTCAACCTTGTTTTGAACCATCTCCCGCACCAATTGAAGAAGGTTTTCCCCCTCTTCTTTCTTAGTCGGTTGACAGTAGCACCGGACCCTTATTCTTTCTCTTCAACCAGAAACAACACAACAACACTCCTTCATTCTCTTCTTTTCTCAACCGAGAACAGCTACAACACCTCTTCATTTCCTTCTATTCTCAACCGGGAACTTCTAACCTCTCCTTGAAGCAAGAAACGCCATAGAAACAAAAAAAAATCGCATGGTAAAGGGGTAAGGAGAATGATGTGAACTCCATGTGTCCTATTTCCGTTTTGTCCTGAAAACAATGCTCTTAACACCACCCTTAAACCTTTTTCTTATGTCCATTCACTGAAGAAACTTTAACCTTACTTGAGCAGAAAGAATCGTCATTTACCACCTGCAACACTCAGTAAGAAAACAACAACCAAACATGGTAAGAAATGGCATGAAACTCCGCATTTCTTTCCTCTTTTATCTGACAAGCATGCCAACTGCAACAATGTTTTCTTTCTTCCTCTTGCGCCAGATATAGGGGACTTTCACAGCCTCCTCTGAGCAGAACAAAACTACCTTGATCACCTGCACAACACAACAATGACATCAAACAAACAGAGGTAAAAACCAGTGAATGCAACATTCTGTTTCAGCTCCTTTTCGGTACCTTTTTTTTCATGAAAACTGAACCCACTCCTTGTGCTCTAGGTAGCTGAGAATGCCAGCTGAACTTCCATCAATTTTACTAGGTAATGCCACCCTCTTAAACTACAAAAAAATCCATGCTCAACTTCTTTGAACAATACCGTGAGGAGGGGTATTAACCGGCTATTGTTTGTCAATGCATATGCGATGAACCAACCATGCTGTTTCCACGCATAAATTGCTACAGCAATGGGGTCTTCCTAAGGAGAAACAAATCTGGTGCAAATAGGTAATTACTCATCAAACTCTAAAGAGTCACGTAGGATTGGAAAAAAATAAAATAAAATAGTATTGTATGGAAATCTAACCTATATTGTACGTGACTATATTACCGAGGGGATACAAGGCTGGAGAAGGAATCAACTTAATAAATGCCGAGGAGGCAAGAGTGTTGGGGAGAAAGTTTAGTGACCAAAAGCAAGGTAAACTAAAGTCTAACCCATGCTTTAAAGTCTTAGGATTCATGATATGGTGACAGTAAACATACCGAGGAGTATGTGTACATCTCTTGTCATTTTGATCTTTAAAAACGAATGGGAAATTGTGTGTAGTGTTAGGCTAGAAAGACTAAGTGGAAATGACTCACCAAAGTAAAGAATATATCTTGTAAAATGGTTGGAAAATGAGTTAAAAGAAGTTTGGAAAAACTGGAGCGAAACCGAGGGGTGTGAGTAATTTTGGGAACATTTTAAAAGTATTTTGGAGTTAAATTTAAGCTATATTTAAGGCCACTTTCTTAAGCCATGATACACTATTGATTTAGAGCCTTAAATTGTAATTATTGAATTTTGGGGTGAGAAAAGAAAAGAATTATGAAAACTTCTGGTGCTAGGATGAAATTTAGATAAACATAATCATCCAAAAATATTTTAGAAGAAAGTTAGTGAAATTATAAAGTCATGATGTGAAAGGAATTTATAAACCTTATAAGCATTTAAATGAAGCAAGGGTTTACACATGGGGTCGAAACCACAATTTAATAAAATATGAGGTATAGAATTTAATTAAAAACCATAGGTATATATTTGGGAATTTAAAAATATAAAATATGGATTGCATAAAGTAAAATGAATTTAATGCAAAGATAGGAAATAAAAAGGGATGTGGGTAAAGAGAGAAATCTAATGGTCAATGAGAGGTTTGACCAGATTAGGGGGACAATTAATTTATTTGGTGATTTAACAAAATATTAAGTTAAAAGAGTGAATTTATAAAGATTAAGGGACGAATGCAAACAAAAAAAATTAATTAGGGGTAAAACCGTAAATAAAAGGAATAAGAGTCAAAGGGGTATATTGGGCGGTCAACTTTTACTATATGAGAGGTTTGACTAATTTAGGAAATTTAAATTAATTAAATTCAAGAATTAATAAACATTAAGCAAAAAAAATGAAATTTTAAAACTATGGGGGTGTTTGTGAAATTTTCAAAAGTGTAGGGCTAAAATGGAAACCATGAGAATAGTGGGGCTTGTTCGTAAATTAGATAAAAATTTGGGTGATTCTAGTGATTTAATGAATTTAGAATATAACATATAGTTTAAATGGAAACATGTCACGTTTATAAAACTTATGGGCTACTTGGTAAATAACCGAAAGTTGGGTGGAAATGGTGTGAGCCTCGATTTTAAACCCTATCCTATGTTGAATAAAGTTGATTGGGATCTGATTGGGTTTTAGGTCCACTTATAGCCTAAGATTAATAACTATGTCATATAACAATAATTATTAAAACCTAAGCTAGCTCACTGGAACCTATTATGAGTCGCCACCTAATTTTAACCTAGATCAAATTAGGAAAGGAGAGTTCGGGTTCGGGGGCTTGATATTCGACTTAATTAGGGTTCAATTACTTTCATTACCCTTCCTAGGTCGTTTTTCCTCTACTTATTTTATTTACGGCTTATTACGAGTCGTTTTAACCTAAGTGCGCGAGCTTCTGTTTTTTTTTGTTTTTAGCATTTTTTGACAGAGAATTAAAGTGAAATTAAAAGCTA
Source organism: Limonium bicolor (assembly GCA_023374045.1). Lineage (NCBI taxonomy): Eukaryota > Viridiplantae > Streptophyta > Magnoliopsida > Caryophyllales > Plumbaginaceae > Limonium > Limonium bicolor. Next base: position 452,041,370 of record CM041777.1, read on the forward strand.
CCTAAACTAGGGTTTCGGAGGCAGAATTAGGTCAAATTTTGCTTACGTCCGTAGCCACGGACCAAACGTCCGAGACCACGGACCCCAGTTAACCTAAATATACAGAAAAGTCGAAATTAAAGGAAAACAAAAATTTGCAAAGTCCGGGGCCACGGACAGGATGTCCGTGGGCCCGGACATTATTAGAAAAACCTAAATTTTGAATTTTTAAAATCCCGCCGCCGTCCGTGGGTGTCCGAGCTTACGGACAGGGAGTCCGGGACCCCGGACACGACGTCCGTGGGTGCGGACAGCCCTCGGACGGCGGCTTTGAGGCTGTTCCCGAAGGTGTTTTCGGCTCAAATTTTATGGGTGCGTAGCCTGAAAGATGTACAATACGTTAGTGGTCGAAAGTTCTCAATTTGAATTCGAATTATGCACGAAACTTGGAAACAAGTTATTGGACAGAAGCTTGAATAAACAGCAATACAGAAGCGTACGAAGGTTAGTTTGAGCCCAAATTTTGAGGCAAGACAGATAATACCGTGGTGAATCAGGGAAGTGGAGTTTCTACCTGTTTTATCTTCGGATTCACAACGTTTCTTCACACCGGGATTCGTCGAGTGCTCCGTTGATGGCAGACCCGAGAGGATTTCGACCCAAGCTTCTGGTTGTTGTGGTGTTCTAGTTGTTCTTCACGTTTTAGAGGGTTTTTTGTGAGGTTTTGATGATTATTGGTGCTTTGGGGATTGGAGAACGTGTTTAGATGGTGATTTCGGGGGATTTTCAGTATGATTTGGGTGGCGGGTGTTGGAAAACGTGAGAGAGAGAGAGGAGGCCGTGTTTTCTGACTCTCTAGGGTTCTTCAGTATGTGAGGTTCTGATTTTATCCAAAAACCTATCCCCTTAAATAGACTTTCTTAAAGATAAAGAAAATCTAGTAAAAGTAAGTTTTTGTTATTTTAATTAAGTGACTTCCCAAAGGAATTTTGCTGTGAAATTTTAACCACATGTCAAGGATGGATATTTTGAATTTTCTGAGGTGGAAACGAATTTTTTAAATGTTGGAATATTTTTAAATCGAATTTCTTGTCAGATTCAGTCAGAAATTGCTAGAAAATTATTGGTAACTCGAAAAATCAAAATTCCAACGCCATTATGCTTAAAATGTCATCCTCTATCATGGGTTAAAATATCAAAGCATTTCAAGCTGATTTGGGCACCCTTTGGAGGAGAGAGAAAGCTCATAGGAGGTCTCATGAGCCTTTAAAGATTACCAAAACGCCCCTGAAAATGACGAAGCTGCTCCCCATGCCATGGAACGCGCCGATCGAGCCGGAATCTCTCACCACTTGATTAAAATGCCCCTCACAACACCAGCACCCCGTAGACCCTAACCCAGGGGGTCAAAATTTTGGGTATAACAGATTGCCCCCCGTCAACTAGACTTTGTAGCGGATGTGAAAAGTCTGGTTGATGCTTGAGTGATGCCCCAAAATTTTGGACCTCACGAAATTCTCCATGTTGTGTGAAACCGCGTTGATCGCGTGCAGCTATTTGGAGGCGCTGACTACCTAAGCAACAAAAACGTTGTCGAGCTATTCTAAGGCTCTGACTACCTAGGTGACGAAAACGGAATAATGTCAAGCGGTTCTAAGGCGTTGACTACCTATAATACATGAAATGATGCGATGCCAAGCGATTCTAAGGCGTTGACTACCTATAAGTAAAATGAAGTAATGTCAAGCAATTCTAAGGCGTTGACTATCTATAATGAAAGTGAAATGAAGTAATGTCAAGCGATTCTAAGGCGTTGACAACCTAAAAGTAAAGTGAAACGAAGTAATGTCAAGCGATTCTAAGGCGTTGACAACCTAAAAGTAAAGTGAAACGAAGTAATGTCAAGCGATTCTAAGGCGTTGACTACCTAAAATGTGGAAATGAGATAATGTCAAGCGATTCTAAGGCGTTGACAACCTAAAAGGATGATATGATGTCAAGCTATTCCAAGGCGTTGACTACCTTTAAAGGAATGAAGTACGCCGAGCATTCTAAGGTGTCGGGAACCTGAAAGCGAATGAAATACGCCGAGCATTATAAGGTGTCGGGAACCTGAAGTTGAGTGGAATACACCGAGCGTTACAAGGTGTCGGGAACCTGGAATACGCCGAGCATTATAAGGTGTCGGGAACCTAGAATACGCCGAGCATTATAAGGTGTCGGGAACCTGGAATACGCCGAGCATTATAAGGTGTCGGGAACCTGAAGTTGAAATGGATTACGCCGAGCATTCTAAGGTGTCGGGAACCTGAAAGCGAATGAAATACGCCGAGCATTATAAGGTGTCGGGAACCTGAAGTTGAGTGGAATACACCGAGCGTTACAAGGTGTCGGGAACCTGGAATACGCCGAGCATTATAAGGTGTCGGGAACCTAAAAATGAAAGGAGATGTAATGAGATTGATGTGATGTGTGCGTAAATTGACGGATGTAAAGTAGGACCTATGGGTGCCTAAGTGGAATGGTAGGAAATCAGGTTCGTGATGAGCCTGAGGTTGAGTTCATCTACTCTGGTGAATCTGAATCTTTGGCTGAGAATCTGCATCTCTGAAGAGTCTGTATCTTCGGCTGAGAATCTGTATCTCTGATCGGGTGAGAATCTGTATCTCTAAAGAATCTGTATCTTCGGGGCAAGAATCTGTATCTCTGAAGAATCTGTATCTTCGGGGTGAGAATCTGTATCTCTGAAGAATCTGTATCTTCGGGGTGAGAATCTGTATCTCTGAAGAATCTGTATCTTCGGGGTGAGAATCTGTATCTCTGGTCTATGATGAGGAGTTTCGTACGGACGGATGCAAGGTTATCTTTATGCAAATGATCATAATGAAAGTTGATTATGAAAGTGCCAAACATGGCAAAGATGATGTGCATGTCAAAATACAATCAAAGTGTATGTAGGAAACTTGTCCAAAACAAGAAATCATTGGAAAATGTGCCAAACATGGCAATGTTAAGGATCAAAAATTGTCCAAAGCAAGACATTGCTAGAAAGTGTGCCAAATGTGGCCATGATGAGGTTTATGAAACCGAAGTGTTTAAAGGAAAGTTGTTCAAGACAAGAAATTGTTGTTTGAAGAAAATTCTGTTTAGTGAAAAGGAAAGTGAATCATCATTTCCTAACTATAGACTTCGGACTTGTAATTTATCTCCTACGAGATGAACATGCCGCCGGTGGGGTATGGTGTATGATGTGAAGGTAAGGGCTTATGTGGGCCTGTGTGGTGTATGAAGTGAAGGTAAGGGCTTATGTGGCCTGTGGTGTTTGATGTGGTGGTAAGGGCTTATGTGCCTGAGGTGTTTGATGTGGTGGTAAGGGCTTATGTGTGCCTGTGGTGGGATGGTGGTGGTGATGCTTAAGCCTTGGGTTCCAATTGGTGTTGTCATAGCAATTGTTGGAGCCAACAATTGCCCCCAGTATTTTTCCCTTAAGACAATATGAGCTAGAGTTCATGGCAATTGATCGTTCCGATCGATTGCCCCCAGTATTTTCTTTGATCAACGTGCGAATGAGTCTTGTCCTCACAGGGTCAAGGCTTATGTTCTGATTTGGTGCTTCCTAACCTACACTCGACGTGTTTGGTGTTTACACTCGTTTCTCACTTACGGTCACAACTTCTAGACCATGAATTTGATATTTGATGAATTTACGCATTCGATCTGTTACTTTCACGTGATTGGATACACAACTACCAAGTCGGAAGTCTTTGAGGCTTATAACGTGGCCATGGGGTGTGATGCAAGACAATGGGACCATGGAGGGATGTTTGAGGTATGTGGAGTTTAAAGGGGTGACCAAAGCTGCACTTTGTGTCTTCTCTCGGATTCATCTTCCTTGTCTTGAAGTCGTCTAGCTGCTTTGTGTTGTCGTTGTTTTTGAGCTTCTGGACTTGGACTTTGAAGTTGTCCTTTACACCATTTCACTTCTCTTTGTCATTTGGATTTCTTCGAGGCACTTCGGGTTTGCCTTTTTTCTTTATCCTTTCTTGACTTTGCCTTCGGGGTTCTTGTGTTTCCCGGTTTTGGGCTTCGAGAGCTGTTTTGATGTGAGCTCTTTGGATCCTGTGTCACTCTAGGACCATTTGCGGATCACTTTGTCATGCTGATAGCGGCATTGCTTCTTCGGACTGATGAGATGTTATCTAGAGTCGGGCTCCTCGCTCCTTTGGTCACCGGGTCGGACATTCATCATTGGCTGGGTTATTTGTGGAGTTCATAATATCAAAGGGATATATGAAAGGCTCGCGGGGGTGCCTAGGGTTTAATGACAGGGTTTACAAGCTTTTGGCTATGTGGTGCTGTACCTAGGTGCTTCGTCATTCCTGATAGTTGTGTACCCGTCTTTGTTACTTTTCGCAGGTCTAAGAGTAAATTTACAAATTATCTCCTTCGGTCGGAGTTATGCCATTTACCTTTTCCTTTGTATGTGGTCTCACCGGAGTCGTGTAAAGATGACACGCTCGTTCACTCATGGTTTTTCCGCTCAAGACACTTTCGCGAATTTCACTTAGAGACTAGTTCACACGCTTAAACGAAAGATCAAAGATGACGATCCTGAACTCAGATTGCCCCCAGTATTGACCTGGGGTTTATGACAACACTTAAACAGATGTGAATTTTGGAATGCCTTGTGGATATTTTGGAATGGACTGTGGGACTTAGAAGGGCATGTTCAAAATTTCGGAAACAAAATACAAGTCTTTGCATGCCATTGTCGGGAAATAATTATTTCATGAACCATTTTCTCAAAAGAAACTTGTGTGAAACAAAATCTTTTTTTGTTACCCCTTTAGACTCGAAAAAGTCATCCATTTGTGAACATGAGGAAGAAGATGAAAAATCGATACTTCTTATCGGTGGTTTGAAAACGATCATTCTTTGAAAACTTTGAACGATGCACTTGAAAGATGAATGTTTTAACAAGTTATGCAGTAGAATGCATGGGAACCCTAAACTTTCCATTGAATTCGAGCTCTGCTGAACTGTCTGATGTCGGCATGCTGAAGACCCGAGCTCTTGACTGTCAGGATGTCGCTAAGATGACCGTGACTGTCCTCTTCTTGGACTCTGTGTGGGCTCCGTGAAGAGTCTGAACTAGGAACGCCTATAAGTTGCGCCCGAGGCACTTGGGCCTGAATGTGAGGTACATGGCTTGAAATGGTTTCACGAATGTGGATTGGCACTCGGGCCTGGAAGAATTGAAGGTGAGGCACACAGGCCATGATGATTCATAAGGGGGTTGGCACTTGGGCCGGAATGTGTTGTGAGATTGTGGCACTTTGGCCGGATTGTTGTGAAGATGTGCCGCTTGGGCCGGAATGTTGGGAAGATGTGGCGCTTGGGCCAGAGTGTTTGAGTACGTGCGCTTGGGCCAAAGAGTGTTTGAGGACGTGGCGCTTGGGCCGGACTGTGTTTGAGAATGTGGCACTTGGGCCGAAATGATTAGGGATTGCGGCGCTTGGGCCGGAAAGTGTTTGGGCTAGAAGTAAGACATGGGCCTGAGGGACTTCTAGACTAGAATGGATGTGTGGGCCTGAAGGCCCTTAATCTGGAAGTGATACATACAAGCTGAAGGAAGCCATATGAACTATGAATGGGCCACTGGGCTGAGAGAGAAACTTTGAGTCTAAGACTTGTTTGATGTCCCTGCTGGGCCTTGAGGCCAGAAACTAGAATGAATGGGTTATGAAAAATTATCTTGAATTCGAGTGAGTTGAAACCTAAACAAATGGTTTTGAGTGGGCCTAAAAGGTATGACACCTAGATCTAGGGCTTTGGGCCAGGGCCCAAACAAAAGTTTACCTAGACTAGAATGGGCCTTGGGCCGAAACGGAAAAACCTGATTGATTTTCATGTCTTATGGACTGCTTTAGGTAGATTGGCTTTTCATAGGCCTAGAACTAAATTGATAATTCAAATTAAGCTGAAAGAGAAATCACCTAAATCTAAACTTTTGGGCTGAAGCCCGAGCAAATAACTCACACATTCTAATCAAGCAAGGCCTTTGGGCCGCAAACAATAAAGCCGCGATATCGGGTTGGGCTGAGTTGATGTAGGAAAAGTTCCTATCAATCTCTAGGTTGGGTAATGGGCCGATCATACAAGCAAACAAGGCCCACACAAATTCAACATGTCCTCACTAGACGTTTAAATCAAACCGGGTATGGATCGATCCGGAGAGGTGCTTGGGGCGCGGGCCCAGGTCACCACAAAGGAATAGGGCTTGCACGCTACTCCCTTTGGGCTTCCCCACTCTTTTCACATCACCTGAAGGTGTGCGTCTACGGTCGGGTCTTTGACTGACCAAACAAAAGGGCTAGGTAAGGGCACTGCCAGGAAAACGCTTGGGGCTAAAGCCCAGGTATTAAGGGGGTGTGGTTAGGCGACACCCTCCTCTTTTCCCCCGCTTATTCACATCACCTAAAAGGTGTGAGTCCCTGACAGGGGACCCTCAAACGGGTCCCGGGGTGAAATTGGCTTGTGTGGACCCTCGCTCTCATATGATGCCAAGGTGCAGAAAATTAAAGTGCGCACGAAAGCAAACAAACAGAGTAATAAAGCCATAAATAAACATTTTCGAGTTAAGCCCTCTTTCTTAAAATTAAACAAGTTAAAATTAAGAAGTTAATCCCCAGCAGAGTCGCCAGTCTGTGAGCCTCGATTTTAAACCCTATCCTATGTTGATAAGTTGATTGGATCTATTGGGTTTTAGGTCCACTTATAGCCTAAGATTAATAACTATGTCATATAACAATAATTATTAAAACCTAAGCTAGCTCACTGGAACCTATTATGAGTCGCCACCTAATTTTAACCTAGATCAAATTAGGAAAGGAGAGTTCGGGTTCGGGGGCTTGATATTCGACTTAATTAGGGTTCAATTACTTTCATTACCCTTCCTAGGTCGTTTTTCCTCTACTTAGTTTATTTACGGCTTATTACGAGTCGTTTTAACCTAAGTGCGCGAGCTTCTGTTTTTTTTTTTTTTTTTAGCATTTTTTGACAGAAATTAAAGTGAAATTAAAAGCTACCTAAACTAGGGTTTCGGAGGCAGAATTAGGTCAAATTTTGCTTACGTCCGTAGCCACGGACCAAACGTCCGAGACCACGGACCCCAGTTAACCTAAATACAGAAAAGTCGAAATTAAAGGAAAACAAAAATTTGCAAAGTCCGGGGCCACGGACAGGATGTCCGTGGGCCCGGACATTATTAGAAAAACCTAATTTTGAATTTTTAAAATCCCGCCGCCGTCCGTGGGTGTCCGAGCTTACGGACAGGGAGTCCGGGACCCCGGACACGACGTCCGTGGGTGCGGACAGCCCTCGGACGGCGGCTTTGAGGCTGTTCCCGAAGGTGTTTTCGGCTCAAATTTTATGGGTGCGTAGCCTGAAAGATGTACAATACGTTAGTGGTCGAAAGTTCTCAATTTGAATTCGAATTATGCACGAAACTTGGTAAACAAGTTATTGGACAGAAGCTTGAATAAACAGCAATACAGAAGCGTACGAAGGTTAGTTTGAGCCCAAATTTTGAGGCAAGACAGATAATACCGTGGTGAATCAGGGAAGTGGAGTTTCTACCTTTTTTACCTTCGGATTCACAACGTTTCTTCACACCGGGATTCGTCGAGTGCTCCGTTGATGGCAGACCCGAGAGGATTTCGACCCAAGCTTCTGGTTGTTGGTTGTTCTTGCTGTTCTTCACGTTTTAAGGTGTTTTTGTGAGGTTTTGATGATTATTGGTGCTTTGGGGATTGGAAACGTGTTTAGATGGTGATTTCGGGGGATTTTCAGTATGATTTGGGTGGCCGGGTGTTGGAAAACGTGAGAGAGAGAGAGGAGGCCGTGTTTTCTGACTCTCTAGGGTTCTTCAGTATGTGAGGTTCTGATTTTATCCAAAAACCTATCCCCTTAAATAGACTTTCTTAAAGATAAAGAAAATCTAGTAAAAGTAAGATTTTTTGTTATTTTAATTAAGTGACTTCCCAAAGGAATTTTGCTGTGAAATTTTAACCACATGTCAAGGATGGATATTATGAATTTTCTGAGGTGGAAACGAATTTTTTAAATGTTGGAATATTTTTAAATCGAATTTCTTGTCAGATTCAGTCAGAAATTGCTAGAAAATTATTGGTAACTCGAAAAATCAAAATTCCAACGCCATTATGCTTAAATGTCATCCTCTATCATGGGTTAAAATATCAAAGCATTTCAAGCTGATTTGGGCACCCTTTGGAGGAGAGAGAAAGCTCATAGGAGGTCTCAGAGCCTTTAAAGATTACCAAAACGCCCCTGAAAATGACGAAGCTGCTCCCCATGCCATGGAACGCGCCGATCGAGCCGGAATCTCTCACCACTTGATTAAAATGCCCCTCACAACACCAGCACCCCGAAGACCCTAACCCAGGGGGTCAAAATTTTGGGTATAACAGATTGCCCCCCGTCAACTAGACTTTGTAGCGGATGTGAAAAGTCTGGTTGATGCTTGAGTGATGCCCCAAAATTTTGGACCTCACGAAATTCTCCATGTTGTGTGAAACCGCGTTGATCGCGTGCAGCTATTTGGAGGCGCTGACTACCTAAGCAACAAAAACGTTGTCGAGCTATTATAAGGCGCTGACTACCTAGGTGACGAAAACGGAATAATGTCAAGCGGTTCTAAGGCGTTGACTACCTATAAGTAAAGTGAAACGAAGTAATGTCAAGCGATTCTAAGGCGTTGACAACCTAAAAGTAAAGTGAAATGAAGTAATGTCAAGCGATTCTAAGGCGTTGACAACCTAAAAGGATGATATGATGTCAAGCTATTCTAAGGCGTTGACTACCTTTAAAGGAATGAAGTACGCCGAGCATTCTAAGGTGTCGGGAACCTGAAAGCGAATGAAACGCCGAGCATTATAAGGTGTCGGGAACCTGAAGTTGAGTGGAATACACCGAGCATTACAAGGTGTCGGGAACCTGGAATACGCCGAGCATTATAAGGTGTCGGGAACCTAGAATACGCCGAGCATTCTAAGGTGTCGGGAACCTGGAATACGCCGAGCATCATAAGGTGTCGGGAACCTGAAGTTGAAATGGATTACGCCGAGCATTATAAGGTGTCGGGAACCTAAAATGAAAGGAGATGTAATGAGATTGATGTGATGTGTGCGTAAATTGACGGATGTAAAGTAGGACCTATGGGTGCCTAAGTGGAATGGTAGGAAATCAGGTTCGTGATGAGCCTGAGGTTGAGTTCATCTACTCTGGTGAATCTGAATCTTTGGCTGAGAATCTGCATCTCTGAAGAGTCTGTATCTTCGGCTGAGAATCTGTATCTCTGATCGGGTGAGAATCTGTATCTCTAAAGAATCTGTATCTTCGGGGCAAGAATCTGTATCTCTAAAGAATCTGTATCTTCGGGGCAAGAATCTGTATCTCTGAAGAATCTGTATCTTCGGGGTGAGAATCTGTATCTCTGAAGAATCTGTATCTTCGGGGAGAATCTGTATCTCTGAAGAATCTGTATCTTCGGGTGAGAATCTGATCTCTGAAGAATCTGTATCTTCGGGGTGAGAATCTGTCTCTGAAGAATCTGTATCTTCGGGGTGAGAATCTGTATCTCTGGTCTATGATGAGGAGTTTCGTACGGACGGATGCAAGGTTATCTTTATGCAAATGATCATAATGAAAGTTGATTATGAAAGTGCCAAACATGGCAAAGATGATGTGCATGTCAAAATACAATCAAAGTGTATGTAGGAAACTTGTCCAAAACAAGAAATCATTGGAAAATGTGCCAAACATGGCAATGTTAAGGATCAAAAATTGTCCAAAGCAAGACATTGCTAGAAAGTGTGCCAAATGTGGCCATGATGAGGTTTATGAAACCGAAGTGTTTAAAGGAAAGTTGTTCAAGACAAGAAATTGTTGTTTGAAGAAAATTCTGTTTAGTGAAAAGGAAAGTGAATCATCATTTCCTAACTATAGACTTCGGACTTGTAATTTATCTCCTACGAGATGAACATGCCGCCGGTGGGGTATGGTGTATGATGTGAAGGTAAGGGCTTATGTGGGCCTGTGGTGTTTGATGTGGTGGTAAGGGCTTATGTGAGCCTGAGGTGTTTGATGTGGTGGTAAGGGCTTATGTGTGCCTGTGGTGTTTGATGTGGTGGTAAGGGCTTATGTGTGCCTGTGGTGGGATGGTGGTGGTGATGCTTAAGCCTTGGGTTCCAATTGGTGTTGTCATAGCAATTGTTGGAGCCAACAATTGCCCCCAGTATTTTTCCCTTAAGACAATATGAGCTAGAGTTCATGGCAATTGATCGTTCCGATCGATTGCCCCCAGTATTTTCTTTGATCAAACGTGCGAATGAGTCTTGTCCTCACAGGGTCAAGGCTTATGTTCTGATTTGGTGCTTCCTAACCTACACTCGACGTGTTTGGTGTTTACACTCGTTTCTCACTTACGGTCACAACTTCTAGACCATTGAATTTGATATTTGATGAATTTACGCATTCGATCTGTTACTTTCACGTGATTGGATACACAACTACCAAGTCGGAAGTCTTTGAGGCTTATAATGTGGCCATGGGGTGTGATGCAAGACAATGGGACCATGGAGGGATGTTTGAGGTATGTGGAGTTTAAAGGGGTGACCAAAGCTGCACTTTGTGTCTTCTCTCGGATTCATCTTCCTTGTCTTGAAGTCGTCTAGCTGCTTTGTGTTGTCGTTGTTTTTGAGCTTCTGGACTTGGACTTTGAAGTTGTCCTTTACACCATTTCTCTTCTCTTTGTCATTTGGATTTCTTCGAGGCACTTCGGGTTTGCCTTTTTTCTTTATCCTTTCTTGACTTTGCCTTCGGGGTTCTTGTGTTTCCCGGTTTTGGGCTTCGAGAGCTGTTTTGATGTGAGCTCTTTGGATCCTGTGTCACTCTAGGACCATTTGCGGATCACTTTGTCATGCTGATAGCGGCATTGCTTCTTCGGACTGATGAGAATGTTATCTAAGAGTCGGGCTCCTCGCCTCCTTTGGTCACCGGGTCGGACATTCATCATTGGCTGGGTTATTTTGTGGAGTTCATAATATCAAAGGGATATATGAAAGGCTCGGCGGGGGTGCCTAGGGTTTAATGACAGGGTTTACAAGCTTTTGGCTATGTGGTGTGTACCTAGGTGCTTCGTCATTCCTGATAGTTGTGTACCCGCTCTTTGTTACTTTTCGCAGGTCTAAGAGTAAATTTACAAATTATCTCCTTCGGTCGGAGTTATGCCATTTACCTTTTCCTTTGTATGTGGTCTCACCGGAGTCGTGTAAAGATGACACGCTCGTTCACTCATGGTTTTTCCGCTCAAGACACTTTCGCGAATTTCACTTAGAGACTAGTTCACACGCTTAAACGAAAGATCAAAGATGACGATCCTGAACTCAGATTGCCCCCAGTATTGACCTGGGGTTTATGACAACACTTAAACAGATGTGAATTTTGGAATCCCTTGTGGATATTTTGGAATGGACTGTGGGACTTAGAAGGGCATGTTCAAAATTTCGGAAACAAAATACAAGTCATGCCATTGTCGGGAAATAATTATTTCATGAACCATTTTCTCAAAAGAAACTTGTGTGAAACAAAATCTTTTTTTGTTACCCCTTTAGACTCGAAAAAGTCATCCATTTGTGAACATGAGGAAGAAGATGAAAAATCGATACTTCTTATCGGTGGTTTGAAAACGATCATTCTTTGAAAACTTTGAACGATGCACTTGAAAGATGAATGTTTTAACAAGTTATGCAGTAGAATGCATGGGAACCCTAAACTTTCCATTGAATTCGAGCTCTGCTGAACTGTCTGATGTCGGCATGCTGAAGACCCGAGCTCTTGACTGTCAGGATGTCGCTAAGATGACCGTGACTGTCCTCTTCTTGGACTCTGTGTGGGCTCCGTGAAGAGTCTGAACTAGGAACGCCTATAAGTTGCGCACAAGGCACTTGGGCCTGAATGTGAGGTACATGGCTTGAAATGGTTTCACGAATGTGGATTGGCACTCGGGCCTGGAAGAATTGAAGGTGAGGCACACAGGCCATGATGATTCATAAGGGGGTTGGCACTTGGGCCGGAATGTGTTGTGAGATTGTGGCACTTTGGCCGGATTGTTGTGAAGATGTGCCGCTTGGGCCGGAATGTTGGGAAGATGTGGCGCTTGGGCCAGAGTGTTTGAAAGTACGGTGCTTGGGCCAAAGAGTGTTTGAGGACGTGGCGCTTGGGCCGGACTGTGTTTGAGAATGTGGCACTTGGGCCGAAATGATTAGGGATTGCGGCGCTTGGGCCGAAAGTGTTTGGGCTAGAAGTAAGACATGGGCCTGAGGGACTTCTAGACTAGAATGGATGTGTGGGCCTGAAGGCCCTTAATCTGGAAGTGATACATACAAGCTGAAGGAAGCCATATGAACTATGAATGGGCCACTGGGCTGAGAGAGAAACTTTGAAGTCTAAGACTTGTTTGATGTCCCTGCTGGGCCTTGAGGCCAGAAACTAGAATGAATGGGTTATGAAAAATTATCTTGAATTCGAGTGAGTTGAAACCTAAACAAATGGTTTTGAGTGGGCCTAAAAGGTATGACACCTAGATCTAGGGCTTTGGGCCAGGGCCCAAACAAAAAGTTCACCTAGACTAGAATGGGCCTTGGGGAAACGGAAAAAACCTGATTGATTTTCATGTCTTATGGACTGCTTTAGGTAGATTGGCTTTTCATAGGCCTAGAACTAAATTGATAATTCAAATTAAGCTGAAAGAGAAATCACCTAAATCTAAACTTTTGGGCTGAAGCCCGAGCAAATAACTCACACATTCTAATCAAGCAAGGCCTTTGGGCCGCAAACAATAAAGCCGCGATATCGGGTTGGGCTGAGTTGATGTAGGAAAAGTTCCTATCAATCTCTAGGTTGGGTAATGGGCCGATCATACAAGCAAACAAGGCCCACACAAATTCAACATGTCCTCACTAGACGTTTAAATCAAACCGGGTATGGATCGATCCGGAGAGGTGCTTGGGGCGCGGGCCCGGTCACCACAAAGGAATAGGGCTTGCACGCTACTCCCTTTGGGCTTCCCCACTCTTTTCACATCACCTGAAGGTGTGCGTCTACGGTCGGGTCTTTGACTGACCAAACAAAAGGGCTAGGTAAGGGCACTGCCAGGAAAACGCTTGGGGCTAAAGCCCAGGTATTAAGGGGGTGTGGTTAGGCGACACCCTCCTCTTTTCCCCCGCTTATTCACATCACCTAAAAGGTGTGAGTCCCTGACAGGGGACCCTCAAACGGGTCCCGGGGTGAAATCTTTGTGGACCCTCGCTCTCATATGATGCCAAGTAGAAATTAAATGCGCACAAAGCAAACAAACAGAATAAAGCCATAAATAAACATTTTCGAGTTAAGCCTCTTTCTTAAAATTAAACAAGTTAAAATTAAGAAGTTTCCCCAGCAGAGTCGCCAGTCTGTGAGCCTCGATTTTAAACCCTATCCTATGTGATTAAGTTGATTAGGATCTAATCGGGTTTTAGGTCCACTTATAGCCTAAGATTAATAACTATGTCATATAACAATAATTATTAAAACCTAAGCTAGCTCACTGGAACCTATGAGTCGCCACCTAATTTTACCTAGATCAAATTAGGAAAGGAGAGTTCGGGTTCGGGGGCTTGATATTCGACTTAATTAGGGTTCAATTACTTTCATTACCCTTCCTAGGTCGTTTTTCCTCTACTTAGTTTTACGGCTTATTACGAGTCGTTTTAACCTAATGCGCGAGCTTCTGTTTTTTTTTTTTTTAGCATTTTTTGACAGAGAATTAAAGTGAAATTAAAAGCTACCTAAACTAGGGTTTCGGAGGCAGAATTAGGTCAAATTTTGCTTACGTCCGTAGCCACGGACCAAGTCCGAGACCACGGACCCCAGTTAACCTAATATACAGAAAAGTCGAATTAAAGGAAAACAAAAATTGCAAAGTCCGGGGCCACGGACAGATGTCCGTGGGCCCGGACATTATTAGAAAAACCTAAATTTTGAATTTTTAAATCCCGCCGCCGTCCGTGGGTGTCCGAGCTTACGGACAGGGAGTCCGGGACCCCGGACACGACGTCCGTGGGTGCGGACAGCCCTCGGACGGCGGCTTTGAGGCTGTTCCCGAAGGTGTTTTCGGCTCAAATTTTATGGGTGCGTAGCCTGAAAGATGTACAATACGTTAGTGGTCGAAAGTTCTCAATTTGAATTCGAATTATGCACGAAACTTGGTAAACAAGTTATTGGACAGAAGCTTGAATAAACAGCAATACAGAAGCGTACGAAGGTTAGTTTGAGCCCAAATTTTGAGGCGACAGATAATACCGTGGTGAATCAGGGAAGTGGAGTTTCTACCTGTTTTACCTTCGGATTCACAACGTTTCTTCACACCGGGATTCGTCGAGTGCTCCGTTGATGGCAGACCCGAGAGGATTTCGACCCAAGCTTCTGGTTGTTGGTTGTTCTTGCTGTTCTTCACGTTTTGAGGTGTTTTTTGAGGTTTTGATGATTATTGGTGCTTTGGGGATTGGAAAACGTGTTTAGATGGTGATTTCGGGGGATTTTCAGTATGATTTGGGTGGCCGGGTGTTGGAAAACGTGAGAGAGAGAGAGGAGGCCGTGTTTTCTGACTCTCTAGGGTTCTTCAGTATGTGAGGTTCTGATTTTATCCAAAAACCTATCCCCTTATATAGACTTTCTTAAAGATAAAGAAAATCTAGTAAAAGTAAGATTTTTTGTTATTTTAATTAAGTGACTTCCCAAAGGAATTTTGCTGTGAAATTTTAACCACATGTCAAGGATGGATATTATGAATTTTCTGAGGTGGAAACGAATTTTTTAAATGTTGGAATATTTTTAAATCGAATTTCTTGTCAGATTCAGTCAGAAATTGCTAGAAAATTATTGGTAACTCGAAAAATCAAAATTCCAACGCCATTATGCTTAGAATGTCATCCTCTATCATGGGTTAAAATATCAAAGCATTTCAAGCTGATTTGGGCACCCTTTGGAGGAGAGAGAAAGCTCATAGGAGGTCTCAGGAGCCTTTAAAGATTACCAAAACGCCCCTGAAAATGACGAAGCTGCTCCCCATGCCATGGAACGCGCCGATCGAGCCGGAATCTCTCACCACTTGATTAAAATGCCCCTCACAACACCAGCACCCCGTAGACCCTAACCCAGGGGGTCAAAATTTTGGGTATAAAGATTGCCCCCCGTCAACTAGACTTTGTAGCGGATGTGAAAAGTCTGGTTGATGCTTGAGTGATGCCCCAAAATTTTGGACCTCACGAAATTCTCCATGTTGTGTGAAACCGCGTTGATCGCGTGCAGCTATTTGGAGGCGCTGACTACCTAAGCAACAAAAACGTTGTCGAGCTATTCTAAGGCGCTGACTACCTAGGTGACGAAAACGGAATAATGTCAAGCGGTTCTAAGGCGTTGACTACCTATAAGTAAAGTGAAACGAAGTAATGTCAAGCGATTCTAAGGCGTTGACAACCTAAAAGTAAAGTGAAATGAAGTAATGTCAAGCGATTCTAAGGCGTTGACAACCTAAAAGGATGATATGATGTCAAGCTATTCTAAGGCGTTGACTACCTTTAAAGGAATGAAGTACGCCGAGCATTCTAAGGTGTCGGGAACCTGAAAGCGAATGAAATACGCCGAGCATTATAAGGTGTCGGGAACCTGAAGTTGAGTGGAATACACCGAGCATTACAAGGTGTCGGGAACCTGGAATACGCCGAGCATTATAAGGTGTCGGGAACCTAGAATACGCCGAGCATTCTAAGGTGTCGGGAACCTGGAATACGCCGAGCATCATAAGGTGTCGGGAACCTGAAGTTGAAATGGATTACGCCGAGCATTATAAGGTGTCGGGAACCTAAAAATGAAAGGAGATGTAATGAGATTGATGTGATGTGTGCGTAAATTGACGGATGTAAAGTAGGACCTATGGGTGCCTAAGTGGAATGGTAGGAAATCAGGTTCGTGATGAGCCTGAGGTTGAGTTCATCTACTCTGGTGAATCTGAATCTTTGGCTGAGAATCTGCATCTCTGAAGAGTCTGTATCTTCGGCTGAGAATCTGTATCTCTGCTCGGGTGAGAATCTGTATCTCTAAAGAATCTGTATCTTCGGGGCAAGAATCAATATCTCTAAAGAATCTGTATCTTCGGGGCAAGAATCTGTATCTCTGAAGAATCTGTATCTTCGGGGTGAGAATCTGTATCTCTGAAGAATCTGTATCTTCGGGGAGAATCTGTATCTCTGAAGAATCTGTATCTTCGGGGTGAGAATCTGTTCTCTGAAGAATCTGTATCTTCGGGGTGAGAATCTGTATCTCTGAAGAATCTATATCTTCGGGGTGAGAATCTGTATCTCTGAAGAATCTGTATCTTCGGGGTGAGAATCTGTATCTCTGGTCTATGATGAGGAGTTTCGTACGGACGGATGCAAGGTTATCTTTATGCAAATGATCATAATGAAAGTTGATTATGAAAGTGCCAAACATGGCAAAGATGATGTGCATGTCAAAATACAATCAAAGTGTATGTAGGAAACTTGTCCAAAACAAGAAATCATTGGAAAATGTGCCAAACATGGCAATGTTAAGGATCAAAAATTGTCCAAAGCAAGACATTGCTAGAAAGTGTGCCAAATGTGGCCATGATGAGGTTTATGAAACCGAAGTGTTTAAAGGAAAGTTGTTCAAGACAAGAAATTGTTGTTTGAAGAAAATTCTGTTTAGTGAAAAGGAAAGTGAATCATCATTTCCTAACTATAGACTTCGGACTTGTAATTTATCTCCTACGAGATGAACATGCCGCCGGTGGGGTATGGTGTATGATGTGAAGGTAAGGGCTTATGTGGGCCTGTGGTGTTTGATGTGGTGGTAAGGGCTTATGTGAGCCTGAGGTGTTTGATGTGGTGGTAAGGGCTTATGTGTGCCTGTGGTGTTTGATGTGGTGGTAAGGGCTTATGTGTGCCTGTGGTGGGATGGTGGTGGTGATGCTTAAGCCTTGGGTTCCAATTGGTGTTGTCATAGCAATTGTTGGAGCCAACAATTGCCCCCAGTATTTTTCCCTTAAGACAATATGAGCTAGAGTTCATGGCAATTGATCGTTCCGATCGATTGCCCCCAGTATTTTCTTTGATCAAACGTGCGAATGAGTCTTGTCCTCACAGGGTCAAGGCTTATGTTCTGATTTGGTGCTTCCTAACCTACACTCGACGTGTTTGGTGTTTACACTCGTTTCTCACTTACGGTCACAACTTCTAGACCATTGAATTTGATATTTGATGAATTTACGCATTCGATCTGTTACTTTCACGTGATTGGATACACAACTACCAAGTCGGAAGTCTTTGAGGCTTATAATGTGGCCATGGGGTGTGATGCAAGACAATGGGACCATGGAGGGATGTTTGAGGTATGTGGAGTTTAAAGGGGTGACCAAAGCTGCACTTTGTGTCTTCTCTCGGATTCATCTTCCTTGTCTTGAAGTCGTCTAGCTGCTTTGTGTTGTCGTTGTTTTTGAGCTTCTGGACTTGGACTTTGAAGTTGTCCTTTACACCATTTCTCTTCTCTTTGTCATTTGGATTTCTTCGAGGCACTTCGGGTTTGCCTTTTTTCTTTATCCTTTCTTGACTTTGCCTTCGGGGTTCTTGTGTTTCCCGGTTTTGGGCTTCGAGAGCTGTTTTGATGAGCTCTTTGGATCCTGTGTCACTCTAGGACCATTTGCGGATCACTTTGTCATGCTGATAGCGGCATTGCTTCTTCGGACTGATGAGAATGTTATCTAAGAGTCGGGCTCCTCGCCTCCTTTGGTCACCGGGTCGGACATTCATCATTGGCTGGGTTATTTTGTGGAGTTCATAATATCGAAAGGGATATATGAAAGGCTCGGCGGGGGTGCCTAGGGTTTAATGACAGGGTTTACAAGCTTTTGGCTATGTGGTGCTGTACCTAGGTGCTTCGTCATTCCTGATAGTTGTGTACCCGCTCTTTGTTACTTTTCGCAGGTCTAAGAGTAAATTTACAAATTATCTCCTTCGGTCGGAGTTATGCCATTTACCTTTTCCTTTGTATGTGGTCTCACCGGAGTCGTGTAAAGATGACACGCTCGTTCACTCATGGTTTTTCCGCTCAAGACACTTTCGCGAATTTCACTTAGAGACTAGTTCACACGCTTAAACGAAAGATCAAAGATGACGATCCTGAACTCAGATTGCCCCCAGTATTGACCTGGGGTTTATGACAACACTTAAACAGATGTGAATTTTGGAATGCCTTGTGGATATTTTGGAATGGACTGTGGGACTTAGAAGGCATGTTCAAAATTTCGGAAACAAAATACAAGTCTTTGCCATTGTCGGGAAATAATTATTTCATGAACCATTTTCTCAAAAGAAACTTGTGTGAAACAAAATCTTTTTTTGTTACCCCTTTAGACTCGAAAAAGTCATCCATTTGTGAACATGAGGAAGAAGATGAAAAATCGATACTTCTTATCGGTGGTTTGAAAACGATCATTCTTTGAAAACTTTGAACGATGCACTTGAAAGATGAATGTTTTAACAAGTTATGCAGTAGAATGCATGGGAACCCTAAACTTTCCATTGAATTCGAGCTCTGCTGAACTGTCTGATGTCGGCATGCTGCTGAAGACCCGAGCTCTTGACTGTCAGGATGTCGCTAAGATGACCGTGACTGTCCTCTTCTTGGACTCTGTGTGGGCTCCGTGAAGAGTCTGAACTAGGAACGCCTATAAGTTGCGCACAAGGCACTTGGGCCTGAATGTGAGGTACATGGCTTGAAATGGTTTCACGAATGTGGATTGGCACTCGGGCCTGGAAGAATTGAAGGTGAGGCACACAGGCCATGATGATTCATAAGGGGGTTGGCACTTGGGCCGGAATGTGTTGTGAGATTGTGGCACTTTGGCCGGATTGTTGTGAAGATGTGCCGCTTGGGCCGGAATGTTGGGAAGATGTGGCGCTTGGGCCAGAGTGTTTGAAAGTACGGTGCTTGGGCCAAAGAGTGTTTGAGGACGTGGCGCTTGGGCCGGACTGTGTTTGAGAATGTGGCACTTGGGCCGAAATGATTAGGGATTGCGGCGCTTGGGCCGGAAAGTGTTTGGGCTAGAAGTAAGACATGGGCCTGAGGGACTTCTAGACTAGAATGGATGTGTGGGCCTGAAGGCCCTTAATCTGGAAGTGATACATACAAGCTGAAGGAAGCCATATGAACTATGAATGGGCCACTGGGCTGAGAGAGAAACTTTGAAGTCTAAGACTTGTTTGATGTCCCTGCTGGGCCTTGAGGCCAGAAACTAGAATGAATGGGTTATGAAAAATTATCTTGAATTCGAGTGAGTTGAAACCTAAACAAATGGTTTTGAGTGGGCCTAAAAGGTATGACACCTAGATCTAGGGCTTTGGGCCAGGGCCCAAACAAAAAGTTCACCTAGACTAGAATGGGCCTTGGGCCGAAACGGAAAAAACCTGATTGATTTTCATGTCTTATGGACTGCTTTAGGTAGATTGGCTTTTCATAGGCCTAGAACTAAATTGATAATTCAAATTAAGCTGAAAGAGAAATCACCTAAATCTAAACTTTTGGGCTGAAGCCCGAGCAAATAACTCACACATTCTAATCAAGCAAGGCCTTTGGGCCGCAAACAATAAAGCCGCGATATCGGGTTGGGCTGAGTTGATGTAGGAAAAGTTCCTATCAATCTCTAGGTTGGGTAATGGGCCGATCATACAAGCAAACAAGGCCCACACAAATTCAACATGTCCTCACTAGACGTTTAAATCAAACCGGGTATGGATCGATCCGGAGAGGTGCTTGGGGCGCGGGCCCAGGTCACCACAAAGGAATAGGGCTTGCACGCTACTCCCTTTGGGCTTCCCCACTCTTTTCACATCACCTGAAGGTGTGCGTCTACGGTCGGGTCTTTGACTGACCAAACAAAAGGGCTAGGTAAGGGCACTGCCAGGAAAACGCTTGGGGCTAAAGCCCAGGTATTAAGGGGGTGTGGTTAGGCGACACCCTCCTCTTTTCCCCCGCTTATTCACATCACCTAAAAGGTGTGAGTCCCTGACAGGGGACCCTCAAACGGGTCCCGGGGTGAAATTGGCTTGTGTGGACCCTCGCTCTCATATGATGCCAAGGTGCAGAAAATTAAAGTGCGCACGAAAGCAAACAAACAGAGTAATAAAGCCATAAATAAACATTTTCGAGTTAAGCCCTCTTTCTTAAAATTAAACAAGTTAAAATTAAGAAGTTAATCCCCAGCAGAGTCGCCAGTCTGTGAGCCTCGATTTTAAACCCTATCCTATGTTGATTAAAGTTGATTAGGATCTAATCGGGTTTTAGGTCCACTTATAGCCTAAGATTAATAACTATGTCATATAACAATAATTATTAAAACCTAAGCTAGCTCACTGGAACCTATGAGTCGCCACCTAATTTTAACCTAGATCAAATTAGGAAAGGAGAGTTCGGGTTCGGGGGCTTGATATTCGACTTAATTAGGGTTCAATTACTTTCATTACCCTTCCTAGGTCGTTTTTCCTCTACTTGTTCAATTACGGCTTTTACAGTTGTTTTAACCTAGGTGCGCGCTTCTGTTTTTTTTTTTTTTAGTTTTTTGACAGAAATTAAAGTGAAATTAAAATACCTAAACTAGGGTTTCGGAGGCAGAATTAGGTCAAATTTTGTTTCCGTCCGTAGCCACGGACCTAATGTCCGAGACCACGGACCCCAGTTAACCTAATATACAAAAAGTCGAATTAAAGGAAACAAAAATTTAAAGTCCGGGGCCGGACAGGACTGTCCGTGGGCCCGGACATATTAAAAAACCTAATTTTTAATTTTTAAAATCCCCGCCGTCCGTGGGTGTCCGAGCTTACGGACAGGGAGTCCGGGACCCCGGACACGACGTCCGTGGGTGCGGACAGCCCTCGGACGGCGGCTTTGAGGCTGTTCCCGAAGGTGTTTTCGGCTCAAATTTTATGGGTGCGTAGCCTGAAAGATGTACAATACGTTAGTGGTCGAAAGTTCTCAATTTGAATTCGAATTATGCACGAAACTTGGTAAACAAGTTATTGGACAGAAGCTTGAATAAACAACAATACAGAAGCGTACGAAGGTTAGTTTGAGCCCAAATTTTGAGGCAAGACAGATAATACCGTGGTGAATTAGGGAAGTGGAGTTTCTACCTGTTTTACCTTCGGATTCACAATTTCTTCACACCGGGATTCGTCGAGTGCTCCGTTGATGGCAGACCCGAGAGGATTTCGACCCAAGCTTCTGGTTGTTGGTTGTTCTTGCTGTTCTTCCGGTTTTGAGGTGTTTTTGTGAGGTTTTGATGATTATTGGTGCTTTGGGGATTGGAAAACGTGTTTAGATGGTGATTTCGGGGGATTTTCAGTATGATTTGGGTGGCCGGGTGTTGGAAAACGTGAGAGAGAGAGAGGAGGCCGTGTTTTCTGACCTCTAGGGTTCTTCATATGAGGTTCTGATTTTATCCAAAAACCTATCCCCTTATATAGACTTTCTTAAAGATAAAGAAAATCTAGTAAAAGTAAGATTTTTTGTTATTTTAATTAAGTGACTTCCCAAAGGAATTTTGCTGTGAAATTTTAACCACATGTCAAGGATGGATATTATGAATTTTCTGAGGTGGAAACGAATTTTTTAAATGTTGGAATATTTTTAAATCGAATTTCTTGTCAGATTCAGTCAGAAATTGCTAGAAAATTATTGGTAACTCGAAAAATCAAAATTCCAACGCCATTATGCTTAGAATGTCATCCTCTATCATGGGTTAAAATATCAAAGCATTTCAAGCTGATTTGGGCACCCTTTGGAGGAGAGAGAAAGCTCATAGGAGGTCTCAGGAGCCTTTAAAGATTACCAAAACGCCCCTGAAAATGACGAAGCTGCTCCCCATGCCATGGAACGCGCCGATCGAGCCGGAATCTCTCACCACTTGATTAAAATGCCCCTCACAACACCACACCCCCACCCGTAGACCCTAACCCAGGGGGTCAAAATTTTGGGTATAACAGATTGCCCCCCGTCAACTAGACTTTGTAGCGGATGTGAAAAGTCTGGTTGATGCTTGAGTGATGCCCCAAAATTTTGGACCTCACGAAATTCTCCATGTTGTGTGAAACCGCGTTGATCGCGTGCAGCTATTTGGAGGCGCTGACTACCTAAGCAACAAAAACGTTGTCGAGCTATTCTAAGGCGTGACTACCTAGGTGACGAAAACGGAATAATGTCAAGCGGTTCTAAGGCGTTGACTACCTATAAGTAAAGTGAAACGAAGTAATGTCAGCGATTCTAAGGCGTTGACAACCTAAAAGTAAAGTGAAATGAAGTAATGTCAAGCGATTCTAAGGCGTTGACAACCTAAAAGGATGATATGATGTCAAGCTATTCTAAGGCGTTGACTACCTTTAAAGGAATGAAGTACGCCGAGCATTCTAAGGTGTCGGGAACCTGAAAGCGAATGAAATACGCCGAGCATTATAAGGTGTCGGGAACCTGAAGTTGAGTGGAATACACCGAGCATTACAAGGTGTCGGGAACCTGGAATACGCCGAGCATTATAAGGTGTCGGGAACCTAGAATACGCCGAGCATTCTAAGGTGTCGGGAACCTGGAATACGCCGAGCATCATAAGGTGTCGGGAACCTGAAGTTGAAATGGATTACGCCGAGCATTATAAGGTGTCGGGAACCTAAAAATGAAAGGAGATGTAATGAGATTGATGTGATGTGTGCGTAAATTGACGGATGTAAAGTAGGACCTATGGGTGCCTAAGTGGAATGGTAGGAAATCAGGTTCGTGATGAGCCTGAGGTTGAGTTCATCTACTCTGGTGAATCTGAATCTTTGGCTGAGAATCTGCATCTCTGAAGAGTCTGTATCTTCGGCTGAGAATCTGTATCTCTGATCGGGTGAGAATCTGTATCTCTAAAGAATCTGTATCTTCGGGGCAAGAATCAATATCTCTAAAGAATCTGTATCTTCGGGGCAAGAATCTGTATCTCTGAAGAATCTGTATCTTCGGGGTGAGAATCTGTATCTCTGAAGAATCTGTATCTTCGGGGCAAGAATCTGTATCTCTGAAGAATCTGTATCTTCGGGGTGAGAATCTGCATCTCTGAAGAATCTGTATCTTCGGGGTGAGAATCTGTATCTCTGAAGAATCTATATCTTCGGGGTGAGAATCTGTATCTCTGAAGAATCTGTATCTTCGGGGTGAGAATCTGTATCTCTGGTCTATGATGAGGAGTTTCGTACGGACGGATGCAAGGTTATCTTTATGCAAATGATCATAATGAAAGTTGATTATGAAAGTGCCAAACATGGCAAAGATGATGTGCATGTCAAAATACAATCAAAGTGTATGTAGGAAACTTGTCCAAAACAAGAAATCATTGGAAAATGTGCCAAACATGGCAATGTTAAGGATCAAAAATTGTCCAAAGCAAGACATTGCTAGAAAGTGTGCCAAATGTGGCCATGATGAGGTTTATGAAACCGAAGTGTTTAAAGGAAAGTTGTTCAAGACAAGAAATTGTTGTTTGAAGAAAATTCTGTTTAGTGAAAAGGAAAGTGAATCATCATTTCCTAACTATAGACTTCGGACTTGTAATTTATCTCCTACGAGATGAACATGCCGCCGGTGGGGTATGGTGTATGATGTGAAGGTAAGGGCTTATGTGGGCCTGTGGTGTTTGATGTGGTGGTAAGGGCTTATGTGAGCCTGAGGTGTTTGATGTGGTGGTAAGGGCTTATGTGTGCCTGTGGTGTTTGATGTGGTGGTAAGGGCTTATGTGTGCCTGTGGTGGGATGGTGGTGGTGATGCTTAAGCCTTGGGTTCCAATTGGTGTTGTCATAACAATTGTTGGAGCCAACAATTGCCCCCAGTATTTTTCCCTTAAGACAATATGAGCTAGAGTTCATGGCAATTGATCGTTCCGATCGATTGCCCCCAGTATTTTCTTTGATCAAACGTGCGAATGAGTCTTGTCCTCACAGGGTCAAGGCTTATGTTCTGATTTGGTGCTTCCTAACCTACACTCGACGTGTTTGGTGTTTACACTCGTTTCTCACTTACGGTCACAACTTCTAGACCATTGAATTTGATATTTGATGAATTTACGCATTCGATCTGTTACTTTCACGATTGGATACACAACTACCAAGTCGGAAGTCTTTGAGGCTTATAATGTGGCCATGGGGTGTGATGCAAGACAATGGGACCATGGAGGGATGTTTGAGGTATGTGGAGTTTAAAGGGGTGACCAAAGCTGCACTTTGTGTCTTCTCTCGGATTCATCTTCCTTGTCTTGAAGTCGTCTAGCTGCTTTGTGTTGTCGTTGTTTTTGAGCTTCTGGACTTGGACTTTGAAGTTGTCCTTTACACCATTTCTCTTCTCTTTGTCATTTGGATTTCTTCGAGGCACTTCGGGTTTGCCTTTTTTCTTTATCCTTTCTTGACTTTGCCTTCGGGGTTCTTGTGTTTCCCGGTTTTGGGCTTCGAGAGCTGTTTTGATGTGAGCTCTTTGGATCCTGTGTCACTCTAGGACCATTTGCGGATCACTTTGTCATGCTGATAGCGGCATTGCTTCTTCGGACTGATGAGAATGTTATCTAAGAGTCGGGCTCCTCGCCTCCTTTGGTCACCGGGTCGGACATTCATCATTGGCTGGGTTATTTTGTGGAGTTCATAATATCAAAAGGGATATATGAAAGGCTCGGCGGGGGTGCCTAGGGTTTAATGACAGGGTTTACAAGCTTTTGGCTATGTGGTGTTGTACCTAGGTGCTTCGTCATTCCTGATAGTTGTGTACCCGCTCTTTGTTACTTTTCGCAGGTCTAAGAGTAAATTTACAAATTATCTCCTTCGGTCGGAGTTATGCCATTTACCTTTTCCTTTGTATGTGGTCTCACCGGAGTCGTGTAAAGATGACACGCTCGTTCACTCATGGTTTTTCCGCTCAAGACACTTTCGCGAATTTCACTTAGAGACTAGTTCACACGCTTAAACGAAAGATCAAAGATGACGATCCTGAACTCAGATTGCCCCCAGTATTGACCTGGGGTTTATGACAACACTTAAACAGATGTGAATTTTGGAATCCTTGTGGATATTTTGGAATGGACTGTGGGACTTAGAAGGGCATGTTCAAAATTTCGGAAACAAAATACAAGTCATGCCATTGTCGGGAAATAATTATTTCATGAACCATTTTCTCAAAAGAAACTTGTGTGAAACAAAATCTTTTTTTGTTACCCCTTTAGACTCGAAAAAGTCATCCATTTGTGAACATGAGGAAGAAGATGAAAAATCGATACTTCTTATCGGTGGTTTGAAAACGATCATTCTTTGAAAACTTTGAACGATGCACTTGAAAGATGAATGTTTTAACAAGTTATGCAGTAGAATGCATGGGAACCCTAAACTTTCCATTGAATTCGAGCTCTGCTGAACTGTCTGATGTCGGCATGCTGAAGACCCGAGCTCTTGACTGTCAGGATGTCGCTAAGATGACCGTGACTGTCCTCTTCTTGGACTCTGTGTGGGCTCCGTGAAGAGTCTGAACTAGGAACGCCTATAAGTTGCGCACAAGGCACTTGGGCCTGAATGTGAGGTACATGGCTTGAAATGGTTTCACGAATGTGGATTGGCACTCGGGCCTGGAAGAATTGAAGGTGAGGCACACAGGCCATGATGATTCATAAGGGGGTTGGCACTTGGGCCGGAATGTGTTGTGAGATTGTGGCACTTTGGCCGGATTGTTGTGAAGATGTGCCGCTTGGGCCGGAATGTTGGGAAGATGTGGCGCTTGGGCCAGAGTGTTTGAAAGTACGGTGCTTGGGCCAAAGAGTGTTTGAGGACGTGGCGCTTGGGCCGGACTGTGTTTGAGAATGTGGCACTTGGGCCGAAATGATTAGGGATTGCGGCGCTTGGGCCAGAAAGTGTTTGGGCTAGAAGTAAGACATGGGCCTGAGGGACTTCTAGACTAGAATGGATGTGTGGGCCTGAAGGCCCTTAATCTGGAAGTGATACATACAAGCTGAAGGAAGCCATATGAACTATGAATGGGCCACTGGGCTGAGAGAGAAACTTTGAAGTCTAAGACTTGTTTGATGTCCCTGCTGGGCCTTGAGGCCAGAAACTAGAATGAATGGGTTATGAAAAATTATCTTGAATTCGAGTGAGTTGAAACCTAAACAAATGGTTTTGAGTGGGCCTAAAAGGTATGACACCTAGATCTAGGGCTTTGGGCCAGGGCCCAAACAAAAAGTTCACCTAGACTAGAATGGGCCTTGGGCGAAACGGAAAAAACCTGATTGATTTTCATGTCTTATGGACTGCTTTAGGTAGATTGGCTTTTCATAGGCCTAGAACTAAATTGATAATTCAAATTAAGCTGAAAGAGAAATCACCTAAATCTAAACTTTTGGGCTGAAGCCCGAGCAAATAACTCACACATTCTAATCAAGCAAGGCCTTTGGGCCGCAAACAATAAAGCCGCGATATCGGGTTGGGCTGAGTTGATGTAGGAAAAGTTCCTATCAATCTCTAGGTTGGGTAATGGGCCGATCATACAAGCAAACAAGGCCCACACAAATTCAACATGTCCTCACTAGACGTTTAAATCAAACCGGGTATGGATCGATCCGGAGAGGTGCTTGGGGCGCGGGCCCAGGTCACCACAAAGGAATAGGGCTTGCACGCTACTCCCTTTGGGCTTCCCCACTCTTTTCACATCACCTGAAGGTGTGCGTCTACGGTCGGGTCTTTGACTGACCAAACAAAAGGGCTAGGTAAGGGCACTGCCAGGAAAACGCTTGGGGCTAAAGCCCAGGTATTAAGGGGGTGTGGTTAGGCGACACCCTCCTCTTTTCCCCCGCTTATTCACATCACCTAAAAGGTGTGAGTCCCTGACAGGGGACCCTCAAACGGGTCCCGGGGTGAAATCGGTTTGTGGACCCTCGCTCTCATATGATGCAAGTGCAGAAATTAAATGCGCACAAAGTAAACAAACAATGCAATAAAGCCATAAATAAACATTTTCAGTTAAGCCTCTTTCTTAAAATTAAACAAGTTAAAATTAAGAAGTTTTCCCCAGCAGAGTCGCCAGTCTGTGAGCCTCGATTTTAAACCCTATCCTATGTGATTAAGTTGATTAGGATCTAATCGGGTTTTAGGTCCACTTATAACCTAAGATTAATAACTATGTCATATAACAATAATTATTAAAACCTAAGCTAGCTCACTGGAACCTATGAGTCGCCACCTAATTTTGACCTAGATTAAATTAGAAAGGAGAGTTCGGGTTCGGGGGCTTGATATTCGACTTAATTAGGGTTCAATTACTTTCATTACCCTCCTAGGTCGTTTTTCCTCTACTTAGTTTATTTACGGCTTTTACGAGTCGTTTTAACCTAATGCGCGAGCTTCTGTTTTTTTTTTTTTAGCATTTTTTGACAGAGAATTAAAGTGAAATTAAAAGCTACCTAAACTAGGGTTTCGGAGGCAGAATTAGGTCAAATTTTGCTTACGTCCGTAGCCACGGACCAAACGTCCGAGACCACGGACCCCAGTTAACCTACATATACAGAAAAGTCGAATTAAAGGAAAACAAAAATTTGCAAAGTCCGGGGCCACGGACAGATGTCCGTGGGCCCGGACATATTAGAAAAACCTAATTTTGAATTTTTAAATCCCGCCGCCGTCCGTGGGTGTCCGAGCTTACGGACAGGGAGTCCGGGACCCCGGACACGACGTCCGTGGGTGCGGACAGCCCTCGGACGGCGGCTTTGAGGCTGTTCCCGAAGGTGTTTTCGGCTCAAATTTTATGGGTGCGTAGCCTGAAAGATGTACAATACGTTAGTGGTCGAAAGTTCTCAATTTGAATTCGAATTATGCACGAAACTTGGTAAACAAGTTATTGGACAGAAGCTTGAATAAACAGCAATACAGAAGCGTACGAAGGTTAGTTTGAGCCCAAATTTTGAGGCGACAGATAATACCGTGGTGAATCAGGGAAGTGGAGTTTCTACCTGTTTTACCTTCGGATTCACAACGTTTCTTCACACCGGGATTCGTCGAGTGCTCCGTTGATGGCAGACCCGAGAGGATTTCGACCCAAGCTTCTGGTTGTTGGTTGTTCTTGCTGTTCTTCACGTTTTGAGGTGTTTTTTGTGAGGTTTTGATGATTATTGGTGCTTTGGGGATTGGAAAACGTGTTTAGATGGTGATTTCGGGGGATTTTCAGTATGATTTGGGTGGCCGGGTGTTGGAAAACGTGAGAGAGAGAGGAGGCCGTGTTTTCTGACTCTCTAGGGTTCTTCATATGAGGTTCTGATTTTATCCAAAAACCTATCCCCTTATATAGACTTTCTTAAAGATAAAGAAAATCTAGTAAAAGTAAGATTTTTTGTTATTTTAATTAAGTGACTTCCCAAAGGAATTTTGCTGTGAAATTTTAACCACATGTCAAGGATGGATATTATGAATTTTCTGAGGTGGAAACGAATTTTTTAAATGTTGGAATATTTTTAAATCGAATTTCTTGTCAGATTCAGTCAGAAATTGGTAGAAAATTATTGGTAACTCGAAAAATCAAAATTCCAACGCCATTATGCTTAGAATGTCATCCTCTATCATGGGTTAAAATATCAAAGCATTTCAAGCTGATTTGGGCACCCTTTGGAGGAGAGAGAAAGCTCATAGGAGGTCTCAGGAGCCTTTAAAGATTACCAAAACGCCCCTGAAAATGACGAAGCTGCTCCCCATGCCATGGAACGCGCCGATCGAGCCGGAATCTCTCACCACTTGATTAAAATGCCCCTCACAACACCAGCACCCCGTAGACCCTAACCCAGGGGGTCAAAATTTTGGGTATAACAACGTGTATGTATGTATTCCTTGCGTAATGTATTGTAATAGTATGTATAAGAGCATGTATGCATGTATGCTTGAATGAATCAATCGCATGTATTCGACCAAGTGGTCGGCGTACCCTCACTAGTACGCGGGGTATGCGGTTATCATATTCAGCGAAATCTGACCCCCTCGGGGGAACGTTTTTAGTATGTAGGTACCCGAAGCGGATGTGGACGAGGTAAGAGACCGGTGGCACATCCTTGTATTCAGATAGTAAGTAGTTTGTGAGGAATGGGTAGTGGATAGACTCTTAGTGAGTATGTATGAGTTTGGAAGAGGTATTATACTTGTATAAGGATTCTAATAAACTCGGTGTATGAAATTGTATTTTGCATTGAACTTGTGGATTGTATGGAATGGGAGTTGTAGTATTTGATCCGTGAATATAGTAAGACTTGCGTTTGTGTAGCACTCGGATATTCCAGTCCATCAGACCGATGTTGTATGTATTAGTAGTAACGTTGTTAGTCACATGGGTGACTAACGGCATTGTATCACCCACTGCATGTAAGTAAGTACCCGCTGCGTGAATCTGGAAGCACGAGGAGGTTGGACGGTAATGATTGTATTAATGGTAGGGGTGTTACAAAAAGTGGTATCAGAGCGAAGTATCGCTCTGATGACTGGAATACCGAGTTTAGGTAATACCGAGTTAGGATTTAGAACCTTAGGGCTAAGGGCTGAGTGTTAGCATTAGAGATATGCTAGATAGGGACTCCCGGTGAGTACCGGATACCTACAATACCAGCCCCGCCCTCCACAAACCCCACTGTATAACTTGGGAAAGAACGCCAGAGAGAAGGAAAGACCTCTCACACTCGGGAAAACCCGATCTGGTATTGGTGAAACCACCGTACTGTAAACAAGAACCGACATATGGTAGATTCCAAGGATTTGAAAGTCCCGGAAATGGAATCCGGTTGAACAACAATGCCCGCACTTAATAGCGGTAGGATGAGCACTCCAATCACTAGGAGGCTGCAACTTACAACAGCATGGGGCGACGTGCTCTGCAGTCGTGAAACCTAGCTAACCAACCAGCAGCAGGAAAGAAGCACTAACCGTGCAACGAAATGGAGAAGGAACTGTTACAAAATCCGAGACTTAAGTATACGGGACAATAATAGCTAATTGATACCACCAATGGTATGCTAGCTGACTAAGGACATAGTCAGGAGTGGCTAACTCCAAAAATATAACGCCAAAAGGTTACAATACCGGGCCGGCATAGCTTACACAGCTACAAGGATATCCGCGGGATATGAACCGATAGGACTACGAGGTTAGTGCCTAAACCAGTTAAGGCTCAATCGCCACGGTAAACCAGTGGGAACGAGCAATAAGGAAAAACACAAACTAAATCAATGGGGATCTCCAAGGATTGGAGAAGTACCCCGATCAACGACGGTCATGCCAAGATCATAAAGGAACTACTTAAAAGATCAAGTATCCAAGACATAGATCAATAAGATCAAGGGAAGAGTCAACAAGACTACCCAAATACGAGTGGAACCCACACCGTGACCGG
Organism: Limonium bicolor; assembly: GCA_023374045.1. Taxonomy (NCBI): domain Eukaryota; kingdom Viridiplantae; phylum Streptophyta; class Magnoliopsida; order Caryophyllales; family Plumbaginaceae; genus Limonium; species Limonium bicolor. Next base: position 452,071,958 of record CM041777.1, read on the forward strand.
TATAGGGTTACCCAAAAACTACCAGTATCACGCACTTGCCACGGCAAGTGCAGTAAGAACAGGAACATGTGGAGGACTTCTAACACACCACAAGTACATAGTAATGTACCGTGACTGCAATGAAGCTACTACCGGATCACAAATCCTGAAACTGGAAGAATGGAAACCTGGAAAGGCTCAGCAGCCCGACCATTGTAATAAGGACATACCAATCAGCAAGAAGCTGGACTTGGTCAAGACCTCAAACATGGCTATGCCATGAAGAACATCTTTTAACACCGAACTGTTATTTTCAAACCAAGTTTTCTTTCAAAACCACAAACCTTCTTTTAAAACCATGGATTTTAAAAACCGAACCAACAGAATTATGGTGAGTATCATAGAATCATACAAGAGGAGTTGACAATAGAATACTTCACCTAGGCGTGTGACGAGCACTACGAGTGTACCCAATTACGGGATATGGGACAACCGCACTCTGAAGGAGCTTGTGGGCCTGACAGGTAGTTAGGTAAGTGGTAACGTATCAACACGGTACCCTACGTATGTATACATGTAGTGTACGGAACACGGGAAGTAGTCAACTCCGCTCTACGGACCATGAGTAAGTTCAAGCAGAACAGCTGGACACCTCAGACGATGAAGGAAAAGGAACTCAGCTAGGTAGTAAGTATAAAGGAACTCAGAGAATCCATCTGAAGATAAGTAATGAAGGTTAGGAAGTACAAGAGCACCAACTAATAAGTATAGACATTGGATATGTCTCAAAGATTTCAAACAAATACGTGACAGCTGGAAGGGATACCCAGCCTGAACATAGTAAGGCAACTGCCTAAAGTGAACACAACGATACTCAACAAACGGGACGGAGTTCCCAAGAGCAATCATAAGAATGCCACGAAGTATAATCCATCATGGGAGAGGATATTAAACCTAGTCTAAACCACTAGGAGAAGGTATAAACAGTCTACCCAAGAACGGGGGACGTTACTAAAGGGATAGCTTAAATACAATACCACAAGACGGTATAGTGGACACAACGTATCGGGAACATTAGCCGGATGTAACGGCGTAACCAACAACACCCAGGACCAATCTTGAAGGGTGTCTGAGTTAACAACAGTTGAGCAAAGCGTCATGATAAGAGCACGGTAGCTAGGACGAAAACTGGGATAGGACACCGAAGGGATTTCACTTAACAGGAAATACCCTAAACTACAAGAAGGCACTAATTAGCACCAGCTTGCCTAAAGGGTCTCCTATGAACGGAAACGTGATGTCACGACTTACCATGGAGCCTAGTAATACCTCCAACCTATGGGGTATACATGGAGTGGAAACATGTATAAGCAGCTTGCGAAGAGCATAACCTGCAGTAATAAGGCTTAAAAGCCATCAACCAACTATGATATGTAAACCTTAATGGTTGCATAACCCACACCATTTGATAACAAAACTTGCAAGAGATATTGTCTCATACGACAAGAAATCAACAACTGGACCATCAATTCAAGCCCAACATCCTGAGTGGTTTGGGGTAATGGCCAACTCAGTGTCACTGTCACTAGAGCATCAGTCTAGTATACAGTTGACAAGCTTTTAATTACCTTCACGCTTTCTGTAGCAATGGTAGCACAGGGGCATAAGAATCGTGATGATGGCAACATTGGCCTAGTCACATTTGGACCCTACGGGAAACCCGAGGAAAAGTAACCCTCGTTAATCGAAGACCACCGAGGTGGTGAAGATGTGAACCCTTAGAAGAGGCTTCCATCTACTATAACAATAGAGCCTACGCATATAGATACTGCCAAGAGGCGATGAAACAAGGAAAAGACATTCCTAACCATCGCGACTTAAAGGAGTAAGTATACTCCATATGCAGTACATAAGCAGGTACTAACATAGTAACCTTGCTATGAGACGTATGAGTGGCGACAAACCCCTCAACAAGAACTTTCACCTATCAGTGATAAAATACTCTTCAACTAGAGAACGGGACCATGAAACCCCGAAGTTCTTGGGATGTCCCGGCGATATGCATACAAGTGAAACTGCACAGCTAGAGCCTATAACTAATGCTCAGCACTGGAAGACAGTAATGCCAAAAATAATCATTGCGAATGCACATTGGACACCACGAGTGACCAACGCTCAAGAGAGCTTATAACCCGATGAATTACCCCATCCTTGGTCAACCAAGATACTTGGTAAATTGTATCATAAATGATGATAGAATGTGAGGTAAGCTAACTACACACATGAAACCTAAGTTGAAATGAAACACCTCCACATTGGGAAATAATCACATTGCGGTATGTTATGACAACCGTCATACACACGAACAGAGGAAACCCTCAGTGTTCATGCCATAAGGAAATGGTGTCAATGACAATGGCAATAAGTAAAGAGGAACTACCACAGTAACAGAAACAGTAAAAATAATGTTGTACAATGAGTAAGAATACGGTGCGCAACAAGCGACCGCTATGAGGAAGTAGCAGATAATGACATGGAGTATAAGTATGAGATGACAGGGAGAAATATTCTTTCCTATCACATAAGTGACTTACTGTCAAGCGTATACGCCTCTGCACTTTGTATGACTGAGTGTTTTGGTATTGCACTTGTGCAGCTAATGATCTAATTGGATGCCTAAGGATATGGAGAATGTAAACCGTAGTAAACCCTTCTTTTCACCAACACACATGGCATAAGCCAGTTAAGCAAGCTTAACAACAAACCGTGCGGCCTAAGGCTAAAGAAGCACGAAGAGTGTACAACACACTAACAGTCACAAAATGTGCATTCCAATGGAATAAAGAGTGAAAAGAGACTTAAGAAAGTCAGTAGGACCAACGCATAGAAAATGCAAGGTCATACAAGTGAAGAACACTTGTACTGAACCAGAAGAACTGGTATAATTCAGAAGCTAGTGACAACTAAGGAAGCACTAAAACTAAATAGTGACTTCACCCCACCCGACAATAAGTCGGAGGAAACCACTGAATAGTCGTGGGAGTACGAATAATATGTATAGATTGCCAGAGAGCTAGTTATAAATCTTAAACTTGTTAAGTTCAAACAGAAGTAAAAGAATACCCACACTGTTAGTACACCTTATTCCCACAACGAAGGGATAAAGAGGCGATGAGTAATAAAGTACTAAGATTATCAGGGTCACGCAGCAGAAGCTAGTGGGCCCTAGTTAGGAGATAATATACCTAGTAAGCATAATAGAAGGGCTATTAATGCCTTGAAGCCTAATATGCTAGAACCGAATTAATGATGAGTTAAATAAACTCATATAGAAATCCTCGGTGCAAGGACTAAACCATTGGTATGGTTAAGACCCTTTGACCAGAGCATATTGTATAGTATACTGTAGTAAAGCAAAACGCTTCAGATTGCCCAAATTGAGTAAACCAATGTTTAATAATAATAACCTATGGTAGATTACGTGGGCGTAGAGCGAAAATCGCATAATGTGAATTTTATAAATAAAACACATAAACTATAGTGTGCATAGCACAAATGAGAATCGAATTGATGATTGATACTATGTTAAATAAACATAAGTATTCATTCATATTGTAATTATGGTAACTAGGCATGAGAGATGCAAATACCATGGGATGGATATACCTACCTTGTAACACCATGTAAGAGTATTAGTAAAAGAAAAGTAATTAGTAGTGGACGGAGCTCCACAAGTATTGTAGCCCTTGAAGAAGTAGTACGAAATGATTGAGAGTAGTAGAGGAATGTAGCCCATGAGTAGTGTATTCGTATGTAAGTTATGGGAAGTAAATTGAGGATGACTAAATTTTATAAGTATGGTAATCCCTAGTTAGAATAATTGAAATGATGGAGAGTAATGGAGGGAAGTAGTGAAGGTTGACTAAATGAGCATTTAGGTATTGAACCATGGAGTAAGGCATTCGGGAAGTAGAGTGAGGATGATTGATGGATTGATTCCATCCTTTGGAGATGTATGAATTCGTATCATGACTAGAAAGAGTAAAAAGATAGAAAATGAAAACAACTAATTAATTGCTTGTTTGAAACTGATGTGGGAAGTCGAACTTGATCCTGATTAGATCATGGGAAACCGAACACAAATTGGAGTGGAAAGATAGTTCAACACTGGTGCTGATCACATCAGGGTCGAACAATTCTTGAAGCTCCCCTTTAGTGGTCACAAAAATCACGCTTAGGATAGAAGTAATGAATATAAATTGGAATTTGGAGTTGTATGCTTTAGAAGGATTTCTAATTAGCGGTTGGAAGGAATTTTCTTAGCCTGGAGATGAAGGATTTGTTAGAAACTTATACCGGAGAAGATAGTAGTGTAGCATGTTGTATTATTCCAAGGGCAGCAGGACATAAAGGAGTCCTGTGTCTAGATGACCTGAGTGCCTACGGGATTGTAATGTGTATTGCATTGCTTTGGGGATAGCTTTGCACTGTTTGTATGTATAACCCTTGTAATGAGAAACCAAGTGGTTGGTTGTGATGTGGATTTGAGTAAGAATTGTACATTGGTAAGGTATGGAGAGTAGAAACCTAGAGTAATGGATTTAGGAATGGTAAGGAGGAAGAATGTATGGCTTTGGCATTAGATAAGTATGGATGAGTAAGTATAGTAATCCTACGACCTCGAGCGACTTTGAGGACAAAGTTCTTAAGGGGGGTTGATTGAAATACCCCAAACTTAAATATAGTGATTAAGATTATTCTAATCCTTGTTTAAGAGCCTAATAATGCTTAAGTAGTATTGGTGAGGAAAAATAAATCCAAAAGAAATAAAGAAACGCTTAAAAAGCGAAAAACGCTAAATAAGCGTAAATAACCATAGGGGGTATGAGACCCCGGATAGCATATTATATGGATTACAAAGGTTTAATAAGACCTAAATAATATATGGGAACAACTCCAGAAGAAAACGGATCCAAATAATGTATTAAAACGCTAATAGAGCTTTAACGCACGTTTTTCGAGGAAACCCGAAAACGTGACTTTAAGTGGACAAACAGACCCGTAAAAATATAAATCATTAAATAAATATTAGTAAGCATTTATGGAAGCTTAATAATCAATAAAAATAAAGAAACAAGAAAATCCCGGAAAACGGGCCCGGTTAGTGAATAGTATCAAAACCGGGTAAAATCACGAGCGTTTTCTGTAAAAGACGAAAAACGCTCCAGCTAGTGTAACAGTGGGGGCCGGTTTTTACTGGTGTAAACAGCTCTCTCACACACACACAAGTAACAGATAAGTAAATCAAAAAGCAAAAGGGTAAAAGTACAAAAAGTAAATAACACTCTCTCACCTCTCATTCTCACTTTTCCCACTTCTCTCTCTCCCATATTCATTTCTCTCACCGTCTCCCTCCTCACTTCTCGGATTTGGGCGATTTTGAGAGCTCTCCAATGGCTCCCTCCTTCTTCCTCATGCTCTAGCTCCATTTGAGCTCCAAATGTAAAATAAAAAATACATATTTGAACTCCCCTCTTCAAGCTCTACATTTCTATCTTTTCAAAATCTGAAAATAAGCAAACTTCATCTCCATGGGTTTCCCATTTGAAGAGAAAAAGCACACCATTATGGAGCTTGGAGTCTCCTCTTTCCAACAAGGTAAAAATCTCCATGAAAGACCTCACTTTTCTCCATCTCTTGAGTATGGCCGATTTTGCCTCTCTCTCTTACCTTGTTTTTCTCTTGCTTTGGAGCATTGTTTCAACCCTCCAATGGTGGAGTAGTAACCCCTTCTTGATTCAAGGTGAGAATTCCTCTCAAAGATCTCCAAAGGTAAAACCCTAACTTGTACTCCAAGCCTTTTTATGGAATTAGAATTCTCTAAGGGTTTAGAAGAGTAATTAAAATGCATCTTTGTGTTCTTGGGTGTTGGGATGGAGTTTGACAACTCCATTCCCATGTGACCGATTTGGACAAGAAAGAGAGGAAGAGAAGAAATGAAAAAGAAATGAAGGAATCAAAAGCTCAAGGTAAGAGCTCCTTCTTAATGCTTAATTTAATGCATTAGAGTAATAGGAATGGGTGAACAAATAAAGAAACTAAACTATTGTATTAGTATTGTAGTTTGTGGAAGTTGTATTTATGAGCTTGTATTTGAATGGTAGGCCTTAGAGCCAAAATAAGTAGTGTATGTGTATTAGTATGGTGTGTTGAGGAAGTAATGATGTATTGGTATTGTAATTGAGGAAATAGTGGTGTATTGAGATTGGTATGTGTGTTGGTAGGACCCTTGTATGGGTGGCTAGCGTAGAGAATGAATTTGATGAAGGAGTATGTTAGGGGAGAAGTAGAGAATTGAATAGGAAAGACTATGGCGAATTTTAGGTAGGAATTGTAGGTAGACTATTGGGGTTAGTAGTAGAGATGTTAATGACCATGGATTGGGTAATTGGAGAATGATGAGGTGAAGCATGTAAAAATCTGTAGCAAGAGGTATTGGATTTCATTAGGGGAATTAGGAAGAATGAGAGTACAAGACTTAGTAAAATGAATGTTGGACTTGGGTATGTAGGTAGGTAAGACTTGGAAATGTATTAGTAGAAGTAGTTTTGGGAGAATATAAGTGACTTGAGTAGAGGTAAGTAAGAGGAAGGAATGGATAGTGAGTTAAAAAATCTGTAGCATAAGTAAAACAAAAATTGTTACATTGTTGGAAAAGAAGAGAGGGAATGTGTAAGTGATTGATGGATTAGTAATGGGATTGGTGGATGAATTATGGTATATTGGAAGCCTAAATGGTGCTAAATCACGTGGGGAAGTATTGGTAAAGATTGGGGAAACAATGGGTAAAGAAACCAGCTGAAAACAGATTTTAAAACTGAAGTACTGGGCCAGACCGGACTTGCGACCGGACTTGCAAGGTCGGTCGAGCCCATAATCACAAAGACGGAAGCTTCTGGAATGGACCGGACTTGCGACCGGACATGCAAGTTCGGTCGGACCAAAAAATTTCCCGTCTGAAACCTTCTGGAATGGACCGGACTTGCGACCGGACATGCAAGTTCGGTCGGACCAGAAAATTCTCCCGTAATGAGAGCTACTGGAATGGACCGGACTTGCGACCGGATTTGCAAGTTCGGTCGAGACAAAAAAAAATGTTTTATTATATGATTATAGTAATCATATGTATGAATATATATGCCTATACACATATATGCATATGTGTGTAGTAATACACCATTAATGAAGGTAATAATGGTAAGAAAGTAAGTAAAAGAGTAAGGAAACAAGTTAAGAAGTAGTAAAGAAAAGAATGGTTTATAATCAAGTAAGAAAGTAATGGAGTAGTAGTATACATAATGAAAGTATCAATGAAGGAGTAAGTAAGATCATCAGTAATAGATCATTGATCATACTACTTCATGTATGTATAGGAATCAAATAGTTGATCATCAAAGGACCCGGTAGTACGAAAACGACGGTGTACGGTATGATTTCATCATGCCCTGTATCCTAATCTGGTTACCCCGATTTGTGTGCTTATTTGATCACCTAATAAGATAAATGCATGAATCGGACTATATTGCACTTACTTGTGCTTGTTTACCTTGTTCTTGATAATTGTCTTGAACAATAATTTGTATAATTCATGAAATATATGAATGATGATGAAGTGTACGGTATCTCGTAGTGTATTTGTACATTGTATTGTATTTTGTATGGATGTGTACCTGAGTAATGTATTTGTGTATGTGGCTTGAATGAATGACTTCTGCTAATTCCTAACTACCTAACTCCTAACATAAGTAAGGAATAAATTGGAATGAGTAGAAGTCCGATATAGCTTCGGCCACGCGTGAGGATGAGGAGACACAAGAGGTTGGATCCGACTCCTGACTCTTAAACTGGTCGCGGCCCAAACCCCTTAAATGGGTAGCATCCCGGATTGGTGAGTCAAGTAAATCCCGGTGGTGGGACGGAGTAGTCCCCGGGCCGGAGGTCCCGACGACTTAACATGAGTAAGAGTAAGTAAGTAAGTAAGTATGTATGAGTATGAGTATATATGTGGAAGTACTGGAACGAGTAAAAGAGTAATCTCCACCCGATTAACCCGGGTGGACCAACATGGGCTAACAAGGATATGTATTGTGTATGTATTGCGTATGTATTGTATATGTATTGTGTAATGCGGATCCCAGAATGGTAAGAATGTATCTGATTGCCTGTATGGGTTACCATGTATGTATTGAAGAGTGTGTATTGACGTGTATGTATGTATTCCTTGCGTAATGTATTGTAATAGTATGTATAAGAGCATGTATGCATGTATGCTTGAATGAATCAATCGCATGTATTCGACCAAGTGGTCGGCGTACCCTCACTAGTACGCGGGGTATGCGGTTATCATATTCAGCGAAAGCTGACCCCCTCGGGGGAACGTTTTTAGTATGCAGGTACCCGAAGCGGATGTGGACGAGGTAAGAGACCGGTGGCACATCCTTGTATTCAGATAGTAAGTACTTTATGAGGAATGGGTAGTGGATAGACTCTTAGTGAGTATGTATGAGTTTGGGAGAGGTATTATACTTGTATAAGGATCGTAGTAAACTCGGTGTATGAAATTGTATTTTGTATTGAACTTGTGGATTGTATGGAATGGGAGTTGTAGTATTTGATCCGTGAATGTAGTAAGACTTGCGCTTGTGTAGCACTCGGATATTCCGGTCCATCAGACCGATGTTGTATGTATTAGTAGTAACCTTGTTAGTCACATGGGTGACTAACGGCATTGTATTAATGGTAGGGGGTTACATCTGTAGCATGAGGTGTTAATGAAAAACAAGAGTGAAAATTGTGTAAAATTAACATAGGATGAGTGATGAGTTTAATGAATGAATTTGGATAGTTTAGAGTGTCTATTTAGTGTTAAAATACGCTAGATTACATGGGGATGATTGGGGATGAAATGGGAAGTTGATTGAAGTTGAACATAGTCAAAACTGTCAAAAGTGTAATAGGCGTTGTCTAGTCGGTTTTACAAACAAGTAGCTAAACCTGGACCACCTATAAAACACGACAGATGAGTATCCCTGCAGCATGGTCCGGGTTTGTAAACTAGGACCTAAACCCGGACCACACCTAAAATACGTCAGTAGGTTCTCGCTGGAGATGGTCCAGGTTTGTAAACTGGTACACAAACTCGGACCACCATGAAAACTTGGCAGAAAGTCGACCGAAGTGTTGGTCCGGGTTTGCAACCCCGGACACAAACCCGTACCAACCCAAATTCTTCACAGAAACTGTTTTTTAAAGCCATTCTAAGGTTGGGAATTGTTTGCCAATGATATTATAAGGTAATTAGGACTTGATTAATGATGTTTAGTGGTCATTAAGGGCATAAACAAGATGGAGAAATAATTAGAGGTAAATGACTTAACTAAATGAGTTTGAATTGCAAGAGTTAATAATTGTAAATCGGGAAAACCTAAGATAAGATGAGTTAGGTTAATTGTAGATAATTAACCGCCCGATCCCATGTATGTTATAGGACCCAAATAGTCGAACTCCGAAGAAAAGTTGGAAGCCCGAGACCGACGGTGAACGGTATGATTTTCTCATGCCCTGTATGCTAACAAGCCTACCTCGGCTTGTTTGTTTGTGTGTTTTTGTGCAATCACCTAAACAAGATAAATGCATGTAAACGGTTTATTGCACTTTCTAATATCTTGTGATTGTTATGCCTTGCTTGAGTTGTGGCCGAACTTGGAAGTTGTGATTGACATTTGAAGTGTTTGGTTGGTTGGTTGTGAACCCTTGATTGATTGATTGTGGGCCTCTCGCTAACTCCCTAACTTGGTGACTTTGCTAACTTTGAGAATTTGAGAAATTGGAGTTTGTGAGAAGCCCAATATAGTTTTGGCCACGCGTGAGGACTAGGTAACAAGAGAGATTGTTAACCGAATCCTGGCCTAACCCTCCCACCATGGTCCAAACCCCTTAAATGGGTAGCAACCCGGGGAGGTAAGCCAACTTTAAGCCCGGTGGTGGGATAGCCTTGTCCCTGCCCGGAGGTCATACCGACTTGACTTGAGAATTATTCAGAGAAGGATAATTGATTGAGAATAGATTTTGGCTTGTGTGAGTTGATGATCTTGAGTAAAGAGAAAATAACATCCGATTAACCTGGATGGAAATTGGGCTAACCAAGTGTGAAGTTTGATTGAGATGTGAATATTGATTGATGAATTGTGAGATATATGCTTGCTTGGATGGTATGCTTTGTATGTATGTCGTCATGCATGTTATGAATTTAATTATCTTAGCATGTTGTTTTATATCAAACGAACTCCATGTAGGCGACCAATTAGCTGACGTACCCCCGTTAGCACGCGGGGTATACGAATTTCATGCCAGCTTTTGCTAAGCCCCTTGGGGCACTGTTTTTTTATTGCAGGTACTAGGAATGGTTGATGGTTGGAGAATGACCGAGATGCATTTTGCTAGATTAGTATTTTGATTGGTGTACCGAAATTTACACGGCTTAGAGCCTTTTTGTTTAGCCGGTGTACCATGTGGTACACCCTTTTGGATTTGAGAATTGTAAACTTGATAGACATGGATAGCTGAATACTCTTAGTACTTTGTTAGACTTGTGAAAGGTTGTAAATTGATTAACTCTTAGCACTCGGTAATCTCTTTTTGGATATTGATTGTGGAGAACAAGGTTGTAAGTAATGTTGAGATATTGTTCTAGGTGATTAATGGTAACTCGGTACTTCTTTACTATCAGACCGTTACTAATTGTTTTTGAAGCCTTGTTAGTCGTATGGGCGGCTAACGGCGTTGTATCACCCGCCGTTTGGTTTGGTTATTCCAGTGCGATTAGGTTAGAGACCGTGACTATTAGGCGATAATTAGAGGATTAGCGGTAGAGGTGTTACAAAAAGTGGTATCAGAGCGAAGTGTCGCTCTGATAGCCGAGAATTACCGAGTATAGTGATTACCGAGTTAGGATTACAAACCGTTTTACAACGGGGATGTAGGAACTTAACCTTGAATGACCGTAATGATTATGGAAATCCTTTAATGTCTGAAACGATGATACAATTGCTTAAACCCAAGACCACCTGGTCATAGTACCTAATGTAAATAGTTAATTGTTCAGATGTCAGGTAGAGGACGCGGTCGTGGCGGAGGCCGTGGAGGGTCTACTGAGGGACCCGGCGCCCAGACGATAGCTGAAATCGTCACCGCCACGGTAGCGCAGATGCTACCCCAAGTTATCGCGGCTGTACAGCAGACTCAGCAAGACTAGCAAAACCAGCAACAACAACAGCCCGACCCACCGTAACCCGAGAAGTAAATTGGGTAAAGGTAGTCACAGATCTCTGACCTCCCTGCTTCAGAGGCGAGAGCGACCCCGCCAAGCTTGAAGCCTATATCTTCGAGATGGAGACAACATTCGAAACTCTCGAGGCTCCTACTGGAGTTCGAGTGAGGATAGTCGCCTACTACCTCAAAGATGCTGCTATGGATTGGTGGAAAATTGTCAAGGCCGAGCACACCGCCGATCCTACCTTTGATTAGGAAGCTTCACTTTACTTCTTCGATCTAAATACTACCCTGAACATGTCAAGACCAAAAACCGCTTGGAGGTTGACGCTTTGATGATGATGGACAAGATGACCGTCGATGAATATTATACCAAGTTCACCTCCATCCTCCGACTACTACCCGACCTTGGGTACACCGGACAGGTTTTGGTCAACCGCTTCTATGGCGGCCTAAGCCATCGCCTCCGGTATGGCATGGGTTACACCCTGTTTACCTCTCTTCAGGTAACCATTGGTTTGATCCCTTAAAGCCATTGTCAATATGAATTAGTATCTTGTTATGCAAAGAATAACACCTATCATCCTAAATCTTCAGGAGTGTTACCATGCCGCATCAAGAGTTGAAATTACCGTCTAGCTGAGGGACGAAGAGAACGCGCTCAAGCGTAAATCCAACACCAAGAATGCTAGCTTAGAGGAGCAGCATCCGAACAAGGGCTGGAAGAAAAATAAAGGGAAGTACACCCACCCACCTCAGAAGAGTACCCCCGGAGATAGCAGTGCCCATGCTGAGAAGGGCAAGGCAGCTGAGACATTGCAGCTCGCCTATCCTGCGCCGGTGGCTGCGAAGCCGCTGAGATCTCACCCACCTAAGGGTAAGACTCCAAATTAAATTTGTACACATGTGAATTTAGTACTACCGCACCGAATGTGCTAACGTGCAAACCACAGGTTCTGGTTCCGGCTATGGTAAAGTCAACTCTGAGGCCGTTACTACAATTACAAGATCTGTAGGAAGAACCACCCCGGCGTCGACTACCAGGGAAATGAGGTGAGATGCTATGAGTGCAGCCAAATGGGTCACTATTCCTTCGAGTGCTCGAACAAGTCAAAGCCTAAGGGCAACTATCAAGGCTACAAACAGAGAGAAGGCAAGGAGGTTGCATCTGGTGATGCTCAGGCCCAGCAGACCTCAAAGGGACAGGGGTCCTGAGGTGCTCAGAAAGGCGCACCACAGAGGCAGCCGGGCTTGCATATCATAGACCGAGATGGGACTGGTATCTCGGCCGTACCTTCGACTACCTTTGATCCTTGAGAGCATGCCTAAATGTTTGAATCACTTGCATGAGTGAATGTTTGAATAACATAGAAATCCTAGTGTGAATTGAGCATGAACCGAACTAGTCTGAAACTAGAACTCACGATAGATGAAATTATAACCTTAGGGACTTTTAATATCTGTTACCCAATCCCTCCAAACCCACTCCACGAAGAAGCCGACATCACCACTCACCACATCACCAACGAGCAGTGTCAGGTCATCCACCCAGGTATGATATTATTAAAGGATACTTGACACCCTAGACGCAAATTTTCATCATCCGATGATGCAACGAGCTAGGAGCGGGTCCAGGAAGATTTTACACACCCGAATTTCCTGGTGGAGCGAAGATGAAGCTGAAGATGATGTGTTTGGGAAAGGACTGGAATCCTTATACCAAGACCTATCAGAAGACATGAGGGGAAGACGGAGCAACACCACCAGCAATACCCGAGGAATTTCAAGCGGTTAACGCACAAGCTGTAGAAATTGTGCAGTAACTAGAAGCTGATCCAATTTCTACACTTGAAGCGGACCTTTGCATTATTAACTTCTACGAAGAAGGTGGACAACTTGGCTTACACCAAGATAGGACGAGACAGCGGAATCTCTCAAACAAGGAGTGCCCGTAGTGTCTTGGTCCATTGGTGATGACACCGAATTCTCGTATAGCAAGCAGAAACATGTGGACCTCACCGAGAAACTGGTACTTAGGTCGGGAGATGTCTTGATCATGGGTGGAAGGTCGAGAATGCTGTATCACGGTATCAAGAAGATTAAGTTGAATACGGCCCCATCGATAGTAATTAATGCCACACACATGAAACCAGAACGCCTGAACCTTACCTTTAGAAAGTATTAATCATGTAACATCATGTAATACGATAGTAATGTGTATTAGAGGCACACTATGTATGATGGATGGTTATCAATAAAAGTAGTGTTGGTTATTAAATTCCACTTGTGTTATACCCTCAACTTATAAAGCTTATGAATCATTAGGTTGTGGACTCGGTACGGAAGGTGCCCTAAGTATCCTTACAGAGACACAGGCCGATAAGAGCGGCACAATTATCACAGGTACCTTTCCAATGAATGGCATTGATGCCACTGTACTATTCGACTCCGGCGCCTCTCATACCTTCGTTTCGCCATTATTTACGAAGAGGTTGGGGCTAGACGCAGATGAGCTACCAGACTTTATAGTTAATCTCCCGTCGAAAGAGCGGGTAAGATGTACAAAATACTACCGATATGCCACTATTCAAGTTAAGGGCGAAGAATTTCCCATTTCCTTCATCGAATTCAATGGTTTGGGATTCGAATTGATAGTCGGGATGAACTGGTTGGAGCGGCATAAGGGGTGAATCCTTTGCACCGAGCACAGATTGCTGCTCAGGAGTCCTTCTAGGATTACAGTCTCATACCGCCAGAGGCCTAGAGAGCCTTCGACTACAATCATCTCCGCCATGTCCATGTTCCGAGAGCTTAGAAAAGGGCACGAGGTATTCCTTTGTTATGTGCAAGACTTAGAGCGAGACCCCGAATTCAGCACCGACATACCGGTAGTGTCGGAGTTCCCGGATGTGTTCCCGAAGGAACTTCCTGGCATGCCACTGCAGAGAGCAATTGAATTTGAGATTGAGCTTGTGTTAGGCACGGGTCCGATTGCTAGGGCACCGTACCGTTTGGCCGGCAGAAATGGCTGAATTAAAAGAGCAATTGAAAGACCTACTTGACAAGGGGTTTATACGCCCGAGCGTATCACCCTAGGGAGCACCGGTCCTCTTCGTGAAGAAGAAGGACTGTAGCCTCCACCTCTACATCGACTACTGGGAGCTTAATGCGGTCACTGTGAAGAACAAATACCCATTGCCCCGCATCAACGACCTTTTTGATCAGTTGAAGGGAGCTTCAGTCTTCTCCAAGATTGACCTCCGATCCGGGTATCACCATATTACCATCAGAGAACCCGACATTGAGAAGACAGCTTTCCGTACGAGATATGGCCACTTTGAGTTTACAGTGATGCCATTCAGACTGTTAAACGCACCAGCAAAGTTTATGGATTTGATGAACCGGTTGTTCAGTGATCAGTTAGACACTTCAGCTGTGGTTTTTATTAATGACATACTTGTGTATTCGAAGTCAAGAGATGAGCACGAGAGCCATCTAAGACGTGTACTTGAGACACTGCGCGGGAACCAACTGTACGTGAAGTTCTCCAAATGTGAGTTCTGGCTCGATCAGGTGTCATTTCTAGGTCACGTGATCTCGAGCGACGGTATCTCAGTTGATCCGGCAAAAAATTGAAGTAGTACATTCATGGCCTAGACCTAAGACTGTTACCGACATCTGGAGATTTCTTGGTCTAGCCAGTTATTACCGGAGATTTGTGAAGGACTTTTCTAAAGTCGCAAAGCCCATGACAACTTTGATGAAGAAAGATGCACCGTTTGTGTGGAAAAACGATTGTGAAGAATCCTTTCAGAGCCTGAAAGACTCGTTGACCTCATCGCCCGTTCTCACTCTCCCAGAGGGCATAGAGGGATTCGAGGTTTATTGTGATGCGTCTGGAAAAGGAATGGGGTGCGTACTCATGCAGCATGGCAAGGTAGTAGCTTACGCCTCCGCCAGCTAAAAAAGGTTGAGGAGAATTACCCTACACACGATCTTGAGCTAGGAGCCATTGTCTTTGCATTGAAGATATGGTGGCACTATCTATATGGTGTTAGCATCACCATCCATTCTGATCATAAGATCCTGCAGTACGTCTTCACACAGAAAGAGTTGAATCTGAGACAGAGAAGGTGGATGGAATTCTTATCTGATTACGACGTCGACCTTCAGTATAAAGAAGGGAAGGCAAACATTGTAGTCGATGCCCTGAGCCGTCGAGCACACTCACTCCATTCGCTACTCGCTTCTTCTAGCTTGGTTGATGAGGTGTGAGAGGCTCAGTTGAGCGACCCTTACATGAAGGAGATCAGACAGAAAATCATAGAGGGTACATTTGAGAACCGAAAGTACGACTTTGAACTGCATGAAGATGGTATGATCCGGTTGAATGGCAGATTATGCGTTCCCCGAAGCAATGTTGAGCTAAGGGATCGCATTCTGTGAGAATCACACTATTCTTCATTATTTGCCCATTCGGGAGCCTCCAACATGTACAAAGACATGAAGAGGTACTTCTGGTGCTCAGGAATGAAATCTGATGTGACTGAGTATGTTTTGAGGTGCCTCACATGCCAAAAGGTGAAATTTGAGCACCAAAGACCGGGCGGAATGGTACAATATATGCCGATTCCGGAGTGGAAATTCCATGATATCTCCATGGATTTTGTTGTTGAACTCCCACCTGCAAGGGGGGACTCAACATGATCTGGGTTATAGTCGATCACCTCACCAAGGTTGCCCGCTTCATACCGATGAGGGACACCTGGAAGGTGGCGAAGCTCGTCGAGCTATTCGACCGGGAGATCATCAGACACCACGGAGTCCCGAAGACTATTGTATCTGATCGTGATACCAGATTTCTTTCGAGATACTGGCAAGCTACACGGGAAGCGTTGGGTACTGAGTTGAAGCTTAGCACTGCGTTTCATCCACAGACTGACGGTCAGATAGAAAGGACCATCCAGACACTCGAGGACATGCTTAGAGCATGTGCCTTAGACTTTCAGGGGAGTTGGATTGATAAGCTACATCTAATCGAGTTTTCATATAATAATAGTTATCACGCTTCGATTAAGATGTTGTCATTCCAAGCTTTGTACTATAGATCTTGCCGTACCCCGTTATGTTGGGATGAGTCGAGTGAAGCGGTCATCTTAGGACCGGAATACCTTGAGCAAGTGCAAGCCGAAGTTCAGCAGATTCAAGCGAATATGAAAGTAGCCCAAGATAGGCAGAAATCCTATGCTGATGTGAGACGACGCGACCTTGAGTCGTCGTGGGTGACCAAGTGTATCTACGTGTTTCGCTTATGAAGGACGTGTTTCAATTTGACCAGAAGGGCAAGTTAAACCCGAAGTTTGTAGGGCCGTATGAGATTATTGAGAGAGTTGGATCCATAGCCTACAGGTTAGCTTTACCTGAGGAGTTGGGACGTATGCACGATGTGTTCCACGTTTCACAACTCAAGAAATACATAGCCGATCCTTCTCATGTTCTAGAGCCCAAACACTTATCCCTAGAGCCGACGATGAGATATGTCGAGACTCCATTATGAATCCTTGATACTAAGACTAGAGACACTCGCCATAAGTCAGTGTGAATGGTCAAAGTCTTGTGGTCAAACCACGACGTCGAGGAAGTGACTTGGGAATTAGAGGACGCCATGAAGGTGAAGTACACGCAGCTATTTGTAAACTAGATTGTCTAGCGCTTAGAGGGTATGGGGCGTACCCCTTTTTAAGGGGGTAGAGCCATTTTGTTTTTACATTGCTTCGGGATAGCACTGCATTGTATGTAAGTTGTATTACATTTTGTTTGACTCAATGTAACAACCAGAGTGTTGGTTGTAGAGTATTGTAACACCCCAACCGCTAATCCTTCCATTACCCTCTAATCGTCTCCATAATTACTCTACACGCAGCGGATACTTACATAATCCCGGTGGGTGATACAACGCCGTTAGCCATCCCATGACTAACTATGCTCATGCTACTTATTGTAACGGTCTAAGGGCTAGAATATACCGAGCAACTTAAATACTTCCATTACATTCCCAATACTTACTTACATTCTTGATTACTGAGTATACAAAAGTATATTAATTACCTCCAAGCTTTTACAAGTCTACCAAAGAGCTATGAGTTTATATAACCTCTCACTCTTACCAAATTCATGATTTCCAATGTCCAAAAGGGTGTACCACATGGTACACCGACTACTTAGAATGGCATAAGCCATGTACAACTCGGTACACCATTCACATCCTACCAACTACGCAAAAGGATCATCATGGTCCTAACTTGACCTTCAATTCTCACGAGTACCTGTGGAAATAAAAACAGTGCCCCAAGGGGCTCAGCAAAAGCTGCATATGAAATTCGCATACCCCGCGTGCTAACGGGGGTACGCCGACTACTTGGTCGAATACATGCAGTTCGTTATTTCATACATGCATAATGCTTTTATAAGAAACAATACATTCACATCATAGGACATACATTCCATTCAATACATACAAGGAAGACAATACAAGTCCACCGTTCATACTTACTGAACACGGAGATACGCTTCTCCATTACATACACAATACTTGTTAGCTTTTTTACTCACCCATGTTAATCGGGGTGTTTACTCTTTTACTTGAGATCCTTGACTTACACTAGTCATGATCTTTACTTGGCCAATTACTCTTCTTACTTACTTACTCAAGTCAAGTCGGTATGACCTCCGGGCAGGGACTACGATATCCCACCACCGGGCTTTAGGGTGGCTCACTAATCCAGGTTGCTACCCATTTAAGGGGTTTGGACCATGGAAAAGATTAAGGCTAGGAATCGGATCCAACCTCTTGTGTCTCCTCATCCTCACGTGTGGCCGAAGCTATATCGTACTTCTACTTATTTCAACTTACCAATTCTTAATGTTAGAAATGTTAGCTAGTTAAGAATTAGTTAGAAGTCCTCCTTTCCTTACAGTGAGTTAGTACGCTACACATCATGGCCACACATACACTTCATTCACATTCATACATTTCATGATCTATACAAACTATAGGTTCATGACAATACAACGAGAACAATATAATACGAGCACAAGGAAGTGCAATAAAAACCAAATTCGTGCATTTATCTTATTTAGGTGATCACATAAACACACAAATCAGGTAACCACGGTGGTAGCATACGCACTTGTAGAAAAACTATTATATAACACGCATTTTATAACACGGTAACGTAATGGTGTTATAAAAAATTTTACAACTCGGTTGTGTAACATAACCGCGTTAAATTATATGAAAGAAATAATGTATTGCTGAAAAATAATTTTTTAACGGTTGTTGTACCTAACCCGTGTTATAAGTTATTAGTATATAACACGGTTATTTAGAACTGTGTTATAAATTGGCTTTTATAACGCGTTCAAATAATGAACTGAAACCGAGTTAAAAACAGTAGAACACCTTTTATAACACGGTTTCTTATAACAACCGTGTTATAATCCTCTTTAATTTTTTGCCCAATACACTTTTTCCCCCTCAGCCGTCTCCTCGCTTCAGTTCAAACTCCGTGAAATACTTTCTTTCCCCCCTCTACCGTCTCCTTGCATCCTTGTCCCTCTGTTTGAACTCCTCCATTTCCGTCAAGCTTCATCTTTGTTTCTCTGTTCGAGCTCCACTATCTCCTCCGCTGCCCCAGTTCACGAGAGAAGAAGCCAGGCGAGAAGACGAAACCGAGGCAGACATGAGGGAAAAAAAAACACAGACGCGTGAACCCTCCTCTCTATTTTTCTTCGATTTATCTCTTCAGCCAAGAAGGTAACATCTCTAGACCTAATTTAAGCTTCTATGGAGCCATGGTGAGTTTGAAATTGAATAACTGAATAATGGGTTGCAATGGTGGTAGCTGGTGCGATTTTGCTCCGCATTGTTTATGATACTCGCATTTCTTTCCTATCTAAAAACTTGAAGAACTG
This sequence comes from Limonium bicolor, assembly GCA_023374045.1. Taxonomy (NCBI): domain Eukaryota; kingdom Viridiplantae; phylum Streptophyta; class Magnoliopsida; order Caryophyllales; family Plumbaginaceae; genus Limonium; species Limonium bicolor. The sequence continues at coordinate 452,091,242 of CM041777.1, forward strand.
TGTGACATCTGAGAAGAGTTATGGGTGTGGATAAATTTTTACTCGATTTAAACTAAACTTCTGCCTAGATTTTTTCTTCTATTTATGCAGCTGTTATGGTTAGTTGTTAACCAGTGTTTGACTTAGATTTTAAGCATGTGTGCTTCTGATTATTGCTCCAGAATGTGCACATCTTCTGGTCAATTTTTGCTGCTACTGTAATGGCCTGCTACAGAAGCTTTTTCTGGTCGGGATTATTGCTCGAGTTTGCCTCAATTAAGTCTCCATTTTACAGCCACAGTATGGCCTATTTAAAGATTTATTTGTTTGGTTATTTTGAACCTTGATTATGCCTGATTCAAACTTATAAGAATGGCACATAACATGTTTTAAATTGTTGCTGATACTGCTGGTTTACAAGCACTTTTAGCAAATTAAATATAAGACTAGCTAGCCCCTGGTTGGTTTCAGAAACTGGTGTACCAGACCTCTAACCTTGGTTGAAGACGTTAAATTCTTCTTCCTTGTTTGTGTTATCTGTTTATGAGAAGATCCTTGTACCTTTTTCCTATGGGGATTTAAGACTTTGGCTTGCTTTCTTCAGCAAGGTGTTTTGTTCTTTAGCCTTTTTCATTTTCTAGGGAGGGCTATAGAATAAATAACCGTTTAGGGGTTAGTTGTAGAGGGTAAAAACTTGTGCCAACAGCTAAGAAGGTTAGTGGACAGAAAATTAATGTAGATATGAAGTTAGGGGTGAAAGAAAAATGATTGTTGAAAAGTTTGGTATTGCTTTGACTCTTATGCAGTCCTTTTCCAATTAGTTGATGTTGTTTGTTTGGGTTTAGGTTTAGGTTTGACAGAGGTAGTTTGAAGAGAAGAGTAATGAAAAAGCTCTCCTCTGCGGTAAAATCAACCAACTTGATTTCACATTATATAAATGGGCAGCGTTTGTCTAAACTAATGTAAACAATAATCTGTAGTATTTTCATTTTGAAATAGTTTAGTTAAACAGATAACATCTATTGAACGTAGATTTAACTGATATTGGCAAGATCACTGGTCGAATATTCTTGCATTAGATTACTTATTATGTCCTTTAGTGATCTTTTTTAATTGTGCAATGACTAGAGTACTATGCCTAAGAGTTGATCCCAGTAAACCTCCTTCCGGGATTGTCCAGTAAAAGCATGATTGTTTGCTTGTGGTTGATATTAGTTTGCACTTTAACGATACAATTAAGTATGGTACAGACCGTACAGTCAAAACAAGCACTTTTAGCAGTGTTTTAACTATCAAATTGTGGTCATAATCTACCTACTTGTGGTGTGTCTTACGCCCACTTTGAAGCATCATAAATTTGCAATTATTGGCCTGTTACATAGCATGATTTGAGCCTCATTTTTATTATATTCTTACATGATCGTTTTCAATTTACTACATGTGTCTAATTATGGAGAACGCACTAGTGGTAACTGAACTGGGTTTTTCATAGAATTTTACCACTGGTGTCGCTGCTGTATGAACTAGTTTGATCTGGATTCCGGCTTGGCTTTTATGCCTAGCTAACGTGGTGATTAAACCTATGAAATTATGCTTTTTAGTACCTGATTTTCGTTATTGTTAATAGGATTTTCTCAGCATCTTTTCCAATTAAGAGTGATGCAATAGCTGCTTCAGTTTTTGCCCATGTTTATGTTTTAATAGGATGTGAGTGAATCTGATTTTTCTTGGCTTGGTTAAGCCTTGTTTAGCTCTGTTTTCAGCACTTTGGCTCTGCATTCTTGAGCTGTTACATAGCCCACTTAGAGGTTTCTTTCTCCACTGCTCTCAGTTGTTAAAGCGTATCAAAAATGCATACTCTAATTGACAACCAACATGATATAGTACCGCTTACTCTTTATGTTGTATAGACCTCTTTGACAATATAATTTCCATAGTGTTGAAACTTCTGTGATTCGGATCTGCTGGCATGAAATTGTCAATAGTTTTTTATGGTTTTGTTAACAGTGAGGAATGCCGATCGCTCATTTCTAACTTGATCATTTATAATGCTTGTAGTGCGATGATCCGTTGTATTCTTGATTCGGTAGTTATATTGTTTTGGTTGGTTAGACAATAGCTGAGCAGAATGAAACTTTGAAAAGATTTATCTATGCAGAGACCAGTTTGCATTAGAAGTACCAAATCCTGCTCAGACAGAAAAATATTTACCAAAGGTTTGGAGTCTCTAGAAGTGGGCTTTACGTGTTCAATTACCATGTTAAGTTCCACATGCCGCTTTCAAAGAATTACTAAGTTTTTTCTTTTAAATTTCACCTTTCTCAATAATTTTACTGTCTCAATAACTTCAATAATGGGAAAGATTCCACGATGATGAAATATAGTCATTCTTTGAGTTTCTAAGTATGAAAAATTTAAGACTGTCTTTTCTTCATATGAAGCTCATCAGTGGGAGCACGTGCAGCGTCTACCAAAATCAGGCTGCGCGAGAGGAAACCTACGGTAAGAGTTCTATTATCATGGCATAGTGAACATATCAAAACTGCACTGCTTTTCCCTTCTATACATTATACGTGTAGCTCTGTTTTAACTCGGCTAACAGCTGGTTTAGGAGTACTGATTCTTAAACCTTAATCAAAGAAAGAAAGTGATCGAGGCTTATAGATATTAGAGGAGCTAATAATCTTGATGACTGATTTTGTGCCTTTTTATTTCCTCACATGTCATTGTCCAACTTCCAAAATGTTTTCATTAATTGTGATATTGATTTCAGAAAGTGATTCATGTGGATCCACGTGAATCCAATTTATTGTATAAAGGATGGTCATATCTTCAAGATGTTTATAGTAGAGAGAAGGAAACAGTTAGGAAGTTCTTGTTTGGTTGCTTATACTATACCTGTTTTGAATACAGTTTGGGTCTAACCAGGATGTAAGCTTCTTTATTTGTGTGGGAAATTCTTTGTTCACTGATTCATTTCCAAAATGTGAGTGCAAGTGTTTACAACAAACCTGATCAGCCCACCGCAAATAGAAACAAGTTGGAATCGAAGATGAAAGCTCTAGGATTCAACCCTAATTGCATGTCTTCAAATACTTCTCTTGTAAGAATGTTTGCTTGTACTTCTCAATTTATAAATATACTTTGCATGTATTAAAGTATGTTTTTTGTTGAATTAAACTGTCGTCACAAAGCATTAATTGAACAAAAACTGAGCAATCTATGGGTTGCTATAGTGCTTATCATTGCACTCTTTCTGCACTACTGTTTTGATTACATTACAAGCATATTTGCGACAATCTTATATTGTGGTCATTTTTCCCTTGTTTTTTTCACTTCAAAAAGTGAATTGCTCTCCTGTTCTACACTGCTACTGCATTATCACTCTGAAATAAGCATTAAACTGGTATTATCATGCTGAAATTAAGTGAATATGATTTTGCTTAGCTTTGTTAAGCCTTGTTTAGTTCTGTATCTGAGCAGAAAATGTGGGATGGTAAACTGGTTCAACTGTTTCTAACTTTTGCTCCGAGTTACAACAGTTTGATCTCATGGATAATGCTCCTTCTTTTATCTGTTTTTACTGATGCCTAGGTGCTGCATTCAGGGCTTTGTCTCTGGTTTTTGCACTGCAATGTGCACTTCACACTTGTTATTTTGCACTTTATTCTGGTGTGTAGGTCAGTAAAGTGTAGTAATATGTTTTTACTTTCTTGAACACTTCTTAACTGTATTCTATACTTGTTCTTATATTTCTATTGGTTTAAATATCAGGTGTATGAATTCCTTTCTATGTTGTGGATAGCTACATCATGAAGGAAGTCGACCTTATAAGAGAAGAATTGACTCAGTATTTTTTTCACACTTGTGTTTGTATAATACTTTTAGACTGCTCATAGTCATGTAATTACACAGTAGTTTCTGTTTTTGTAAAGGCATACATGTGCGTAAGGAATTGTGGGATTGTTGTTGAATTTATGCAACATAACAAAGAATATATGATAAATGGATTCGGACACTTCTTGGAAGTTGGTGTGACTGCACATTTAATGTATGTTGTGTAATAGGCAGGGATTGATAGCTACTGTACAGGGGGAACTGAAATTTTTTTTTAATGAGTTTTATAACACGGTTGATTAGTTTAAGCGTGTTATAAAAGAGTTAATAAATGATGGGATTGATGGTTTTATAACACGGTTATACTAAGAAACCGTGTTATAAAACAGTTAGAAATTGGCACGTACAACATTTTATAACACGGTTCCTTAGTACAACCGTGTTATAAAACTTGTTTCGCTCCAAAATTATTATAGTGGTAATCCATTTTATAACACGGTTATAGTTGAAACAACTGTGTTATAAAAAGTTTTATAACACGGTTTTGAACCGTGTTATAAAATACAATACTTTATACGACTGCAATATATAACACCCCACATAACCGTGTTATATAAGATAAGACAACCGTGTTATAAACTCTTTTTTCTACTAGTGACGGGGCATGAGAAAATCATACCGTTCACCGTCGTCCTTGGACTCACCGACTCATGTGTTCAACTATTCGAGTCCTATAACATTCATGGAATTGTACGGTTAATTATCTGTTGTTAACCTAACCCGTTGTTTCTTTAGTGTTTTCAAGCTACCATTACTAATCCTTTACACCTCATTCTTATTTACAAAACTAATTTACTTCTTATGTTTCTCAAGTTTTTTTCTTACTTATGTGCATATTTCTTACCATCATTACTCTAATACTAATGCCACATATGTATGTACATGTATACCTATATATATATATTTTTGATTGGACCCGACCGACCAACGACTTTGAACCGACCGACCCAAACCCTCTAGGTCGGTCGAAGTCAGTAAGTATTGGGTCTGGAAGTCCTATCTCGACCGACCCACGACCGACCCACGACCCCCAACCTCCTGGGTCGGTCGAAGTCAGAAACTTCGAGTTAGAAAATTCTTGCCCGACCGACCCATGACCGACTAACCCTCTCTGGGTCGGTCGAAGTCATAAGGTTTACGATTGAAGGTTTTTAGTCCGACCGACCCACGACCGACTCAACCCTCTGGGTCGGTCGAGGTCAGAATTATCCTATTGAATTTGTTTCAATTTCCTTCTTCTACCCATTTCTTCCCCAATCTTCTTACATGTATTCTAACATGTTTTAAACTAATTAGACCCTCTAAATTACCTTAGTACACTCCTTAATTCATCCACTCAATCCTTGGTTTCCTTACCCAATTTTTCCACTCTTGTTTCCTAAAACTTATGCTACAGATTTTTGGTTTTCTTTTCTCTTCACTACTTAATGGTTCTTTAACCATTGCATTACTAGTGTTCCTAGCATTGTTCTCACCTCACATGTTACTCCATTGCCTATCTCTCCCGATCTAGTTTCTAACATGGTTAGCTACTCATTTTAACCCTCAAGACACACCTAGTTATATCCTAGGTTGTTTCTTCTCCTTTCAACACTTAAGTCCTTAAGTTTCTAGACAAATTTTGACAGAGGTTCCCTACATTTCTAAGCATTCTCACCACATTGTCTAGCTCATTCAATTCAGTTCCCACAACTAGTTCAACAGCCCTGCTCATTTATACATTATCAGCATGAAATAGTTCAACCTTTTACTTAATGTTTTCCTGCACATATACTCTTATTTCCCAAGGTTTTTCCCAAGCTTTTAATCATCATCCAAAAGCTCCAAACAATTTAGTTCTCTTCCTCATTATAACACAACACAACTACTACTCAAAACCATATACATTACTCGTTTTAAGCCTTTAAAATCTTTTACAATAAGGCATACAAAACTAGTTCAAGGTAAGAGCATTTACCTTGTGTTTCTAGTTTTCTTCTATTCTTCCTTTCCTTTATTCTCTCTTTCTTTATTCTCTTCATTTTTCTTCCATCACAACCTATTCAAGAGAGATTCACTCCTAATGATACAGCCATTCTAAGAGCTCTAATGAGCATTAAGGAAATCTTTAAACTTCTAAATTCAGCCAGCCCTAAACTACGAGGGTTTAAAGCTTAAAAATGAGATGTTACCTTCCAATCACTAAGTGGAGTTCTTGGATAGCAAGAGAGAAAGATTCCAGCACCCACTTGGAACTAAAAACCGGCTGGAATACAAGGAGCTTAAAAATTCTGGAACTTTAGATATCCGAGAAAGGCTAGAAATGGTAGATTTTCGAACTTCTTTTTACCTTAGAATAATAAGGGAATTAAGGAGCTCCAAATGGTAGTCTTCAAGCTTCAAAAGGAGCCACACCCTTGGAGGTGAAGTGTGAGATTTTTTTATTTTGAAAAGAGGGAAATACTCTCCTAAGTGAGGGGAATTCAATGGTGCAGTTTTTGTAAGATTTGGACATGGTTTGAGCTTTGAACAAGAGGAGAGAAGGAGAGTGCTGCAAGGAGGCTTAGAAAATCGCCATTAACATGGGAGGAAGAAGAGAATTCAGAAGGAAGGACGGAAATACGGTGAGAGAGTGAGGAATGGGGAGGAGAGAGACTACCTCACCTTTTCTACTTTTGCTACTTTATTTGTTTGCCTTTTAGTGTATTAGGAAGGAATTAAGAGAGTGAGAGAGGGGGAGGGAACCGGCCACACTCACACACACTCAAACTCTCTGATTTTTATTTGCAAATGGGGAATGTTAGTTTAGCTTTATTACACTTAACACCCCACATCTTCTCATTTTTACATATTCACTACTGGAACCCGTTTTCCAGAATTTTCTCATTTAATTAATTTTAATGGTTCTAGACCTTCACTAATGTCTAATTATAGACATTTGATTGACTAAAATTATTACGGGTCTATTTAACCCGCTTAAAGTCGTGTTTTCCCGGTTTCCTCGAAAAACGCGCTTTAAGGTTCGTTTATGCTTTTAATCCGTTTTCTTCGGTAATCGTTCCCTCATGTTTATTTTGGTGTAATTAAGTCTTTAAAATCATCATTAGCCTAATTAATCACTATTTTTAATTTTGGGGTATTTCAATCTACCCCCCTTAAGGAACTTTGCCCTTAAAGTTGCTCAAGGTTTACGGTTTACTATCCCTATTCATTTGGCAACCCAATTGCCACAATTCACGCATTACTACCACCTTACAAGGTGTTCACATTCCATACACTGCAAGCACACACAATCCAAGCACAATACACAATACAATTCACATATTCCACAATACCATTTCACAATATCGTTCACAATACCAACTGTGTCATATACTGTACAACACAAGTACATTACACATTGTACAAACATACTGAATACTACTAGCACGGCACTGTGCCAACAAGGTATACTACAATACATACATACTATGCAATGCTATCCCGAAGCAATGCAAAACAAATGGCTCTACCCCCCTAACTTAAAAAGGGGTACGCCCAGTAACCTCCATACTCTACGAATTCTAGACAGCTAGTCTACAAATAAATCTGGGTACTTCACCTTCATGGCGTCCTCTAATTCCCAAGTTGCTTCCTCGACATCGTGGTTAGACCACAAGACCTTCACCATTCATACAGATTTATGGCGAGTGTCTCTAGTCTTCGTATCAAGGATTCTCAGTGGAGTCTCGACATATCTCATCGTCGGCTCTTGGGATAGGTGTTCAGGTTATAATACATGAGAAGGATCGGCTATGTATTTCTTGAGTTGTGATACATGAAAGACATCATGAACACGCCCCAATTCTTCGGGTAACACTAATTGGTAAGCCACAGCTCCAATCCTCTCAGTGATTGCATACGGGCCTACAAACTTTGGGCTCAGCTTGCCCTTCTGCCAAATTGGAATACGCCCTTCATAGGTGAAACGCGCAAGAACACTTGGTCGCCCACAGCGAACTCAAGGTCGCGTCGTCGCACATCCGCATAGGATTTCTATCTATCTAGGGCTGCTTTCATATTTGTTCGGATTTGCTGAACTTCAGCTTGTACTTGCTCAAGATATTCTGGTCCATTATGACCGCTTCGCTTGACTCATCCCAACACAACGGGGTACGGCAGGGTCTACCATACAAAGCTTGGAATGGCGACATCTTGATCGATGCGTGATAACTATTATTATACGAGAACTCGATCAGATGAAGCTTATCAATCCAACTCCCCTGGAAGTCTAAGGCACATGCTCTAAGCATGTCCTTGAGTGTTTGGATGATCCTTTCTGTCTGACCGTCAGTCTGTGGATTGAAGGCGATGCTAAGCTTCAACTCAGTCCCCAGCGCTTCCCGTGTCGCTCTCTAGTATCTTGAAAGAAATCTGGTGTCACGGTCAAATACAATAGTCTTCGAGACTCCATGGTGTCGGATGATCTCCCTGTCGAATAGCTCAGCGAGCTTCGCCACCTTCCAGGTGTCCCTCATCGGTATGAAGCGGGCAACCTTGGTGAGGCGATCGACTATTACCCAGATCATGTTGAGTCCTCCCTTTGTCGGTGGGAGTCCAACAACAAAATCCATGGAGATATCATGGAATTTTCACTCCAGAACTGGCATAGATTGCACCATTCCGCCGCGGTCTTCGGTGCTCGACTTCACTTTCTGGCAAGTGAGACACCTCAGAACATACTCAGTCACATCGGATTTCATTCCCGACCACCAGAACTATCTCTTCATGTCTTTGTACATCTTAGAGGCTCCCGATGGACGTATAATGTAGAACAGTGTGACTCTCGAAGAATGCGATCCCTTAGCTCAGCATTGCTTCGGGGGACGCATAGTCTGCCATTCAGTCGGATCAGACCATCTTCATGCAGTTTGAAGTCATACTTTCGCTTCTCAAATGTGCCCTTTGTGATTTTCTGTCTGATCTCGGTCATATAAGGGTCGCTCAACTAAGCGTCTCGTACCTCACCAACCAAGCTAGAAGAAACGAGTAGTGAATGGAGTGAGTGTGCTCGACGGCTCAGGGCGTCGGCTACAATATTTGCCTTCCCTTCCTTATACTGGAGGTCGATGTCGTAATCAGATAAGAATTCCATCCACCTCCTCTGTCTCAAATTCAACTCTTTCTGTGTGAAGACGTAGTGCAGGCTCTTGTGGTCAGAATAAATGGTGATGCTTACCTCGTATAGATAATGTCGCCATATCTTCAATGCGAAGACAATGGCTCCAAGCTCTAAATCGTGAGTCGGGTAATTCTCCTCATGTTTCTTCAGCTGGTGGGAGGCATAAGCTACTACCTTCCCATACTGCATGAGTACGCATCCCATGCCCTTACCAGACACATCACAATATACCTCGAATCCCTCTGTGCCCTCAGGAAGAGCGAGAACGGGCGTTGAGGTCAACGAGTCTTTCAAGCTGTGAAAGGATTTCTCGCAGTTGTCAGTCCATACAAATGGTGCATCCTTCTTCATCAACGTAGTCATGGGCTTTGTGACTTTAGAAAAGTCCTTCACAAATCTCCGGTAATAACCGGCTAGACCAAGAAAGCTCCGGATGTCGGTAACAGTCTTAGGTCTAGGCCATGATCTTACTGCTTCTTCAATTTTAGCTGGATCTACTGAGATACCCGCGCTCGAGATGACATGACCGAGGAAAGATACCTGATCTAGCCAAAACTCGCATTTGGAGAACTTCGCATACAGCTGGTTCTCGCGCAGTGTCTCAAGTACTTTTCTCAGATGGTTTTCATGCTCTTCCCGCTGACTTCGAGTACACAAGGATGTCATCGATGAAGACTTCTACCAAAGTGTCCAACTGATCATTGAATAGACGATTCATCAGATCCATGAACTTGGCTGGTGCGTTAGACAAACCGAATGGCATCACCATGAATTCGTAGTGGCCATATCTTATACGGAATGTTGTTTTCTCTCAATGTCTTGTTCTCGGATGGAAATTTGATGATATCCGGATTGGAGGTCAATCTTAGAAAAGACTGAAGCTCCCTTTAACTGATCGAACAGGTCATCGATGCATGGCAATGGATACTTGTTCTTTACAGTGACCGCATTCAATTCGCGGTAGTCGATGCAGAGTCGGAGGCTACCATCCTTCTTCTTCACATAGAGACCGGTGCTCCCTAGGGTGATACGCTCGGGCGTATGAACCCTTTGTCGAGTAGAACACGTAACTGCTCTTTGAGCTATTTCATTTCTGCTGGTGTCATTCGGTACGGTGCCCTAGCAATTGGACCAGTACCAGGCACGAGGTCAATCTCGAACTCTACCGCTCTCTCGGGGGTGGCATACCGGGTAGTTCCTTTGGAACACATTGGGAAATTCGGATACAACTGGCTACGGTGCTGAATTCTGGATCTCTCTCTAGATCTTGCACATAGCATAAATACACATCGTGCCCCTTTCTGAGCTCCCGGTACATAGCCATAGCGGAGATGACTGTAGTCGAAGGCTCTCTCGACCTCTGGCGGTATGAAACAGTAACCCCAGATGGGCTCTTGAGCAGCAGTCTATGCTCAGCGCAGAGGATTCGCCCCTTATGCCGCTCCAACCAGTTCATCCCGACTATCAAGTCGAATCCCAACCCATTAAACTCGATGAAGGAGATGGGAAACTCTTCACCCTTGATTCGGATAGTGGCGGTTTGGTAATACTTAGTACATCTCACTCGCTCCTTCGACGGGAGCGTAACAAGGAAGTCTGGCAGCTCATCTGCGTCTAGCCCCAACCTTTTCCCAAATGATGGTGAAACAAAGGTATGAGAGACGCCGGAGTCGAATAGTACTGTGGCATCAATGCCATTTACCGAAAAGGTTCCCGTTAGGATGGTGCCGCTCTTATCGGCTTGTGCTTCGGTGAGGATACTCAGGTTACCTTCGGTACCGAGTCCACACCTAATGATTCATAAGTTTTATAAGTCACGATGGTAGAACACAAGTGGAATTGAATAACCAACACTACTTTTTATTAATAAACCATCATCATACATTGTATCTCTAATACACATTACTAATGCATTTCATGGAATTACAAGTTTTAATACTTTGTAAAGGTAAGGTTCAGGCGTCCTGGTTTCATGTGTGTGGCATTTATTATTGCCGGTGGTGCCGTATTCAACTTGATCTTCTTGATACCGTGATACAGCAACCTTGATTTTCCACCCATGATCAAGACATCTCCTGATCTCAATACCATTTTCTGTGCGAGGTCCACACGCTTCTGCTCGATATACAAAAATACCGCGTCATCACCAATGGACTAAGACACTACGGGCACTCCTTGTTCAGAGATTCCGTTGTCTCATCCTTATCTTGGTGTAAGCCAAGTCATCCTTCTTTCTCATAGAAGTTGACGATACAAAGGTCTGCTTCAAGTGTAGGGATTGGGTCCTTCACATTGTTGTGCAAGTTCTACAGCTGTTGTAACAAGCATCTAAAATTCGGTGGGTATTGTTGGAGGTGTTGCTCCGTCTTCAGCTCGTGTCTTCTGGTAGGTCTTGGTATAAGGTTCCAGTCCTTTCCCAAGCACATCATCTTTAGCTTCATCGTCGCTCCACCAGGGAATTCGGGTGTGTAAAATCTCCTGGACCCGCTCCTAGCTGGTTGCAATGTCATATGATGGAAATTTGCGCTTCAGGTGTCAGGTATCCTTTTAATAAGATCATACCTGGGCGGATAACCTGACACTGCTCGTTGGTGAAGTGGTGAGTGGCGATGTCGGCTTCTTCATGGTTTGGGTTTGAAGGTATTGGGTAGCAGATATTAAATCTCCCTAAGGTGGTAAATTTTATCTAACATAAGTTGTAGTTTCAACTAGTTCGTTTCATGCTCGAATTCACACTATAATTGCTTACGCATTCATGCATTCACTCAAACAGGCAAGTAGTACTTTAGACATGCTCTTCAAGGATTAAAGGTTACAGTTAGTACCTAGGCCGGACTTAGTACGGTCCCATCACGATCAATGATGTGCAAGGCCGGCTACCTCTGCGGTGCGCCCTATTGAGCACCTCGGGACCCCTATCCTTGTGAGGTCTGTTGGGTCTGAGCATCGCCAGACGCACCTCCTTGCCTTCATGTTGCTTGTAGCCCTGGTAGTTTCCCTTGGGCTTCGAGTTTTCTAGGCATACATTCTCACGGTGCCCCGGTTTATGGCAGTTGTAGCATCGAATCGCTTCTCTACCTTGATAATCCGTGTCGGGGTGGTCTTTGTTGCAATTCCGGCATACATAACTTCGGCCATCACTTTGGCTCTTGCCATAGCCAGAACTAGAACCTGTAGCTTCGAAGTTAGCGAGGTTCGGCATATTTACACTAATTCACATACACAATAATTCACAAATATACTAGTTTAGTTTCGGGTCCTTACCCTTATAGGGCTGAGACCTCAGTGGCTTTGCTGCCACTGCAGTGTAGCAGGCTGAGTGGCTGCTGCTCATGCTGTCTTACCCTTCTCAGCATGGGCACTACTATCTCCGGGATATTCTTATGGTTTTGGTGGGAGTACTTCCCCTTCTTTTCTTCCATGGCTTATTCTGATTTTGCTCATCGGAGTTGTTACCCTTGCTGCTCACCTTGCGCTTCAGCGCTTGCTCTTCATCTCTCAGTTGGCAGGTAATCTCAACCCGAGATGCAGCGTGGTAACACTCCTGAAGTATTCAGGCATTAGGTTATGCATTTACGTAGGAAGGTACTAATTCGTATTGACCATGACATCTAAGGGTTTAAAAACGATGTTTACCTGAAGGGAGGTAAACCTAGTGTACCCCATGCCATACCGGAGTCGATGGCTCAACCCGCCGTAGAAGCGATCGACCAAGACCTGGCCGGTATACCCAAGGTCGGGTAGTATTCTGAGAATAGATGTGTGTACGGTAGTATTCATCAACCGTCATTTTGAGGGAATCAAGCTCAAGACGCTTCTTGGTCTTGACATGCTCGGGGTAGTACTTAGATCGGAGAAGAGAGGTGAAGGCTTCCCAATCGAAGGCGGGGTCAGCGGTGTGCTCAACCTTGACAAGTTTCCACCAGTTCATAGCAGCATCTTTGAGGTAGTAGGCAGCTATCCTCACTCGAACTCTAGTAGGAGTCTCGAGAGTCTCGAAAGCCGTCTCCATCTCGGAGATATAGGCTTCAAGCTTGGCGGGGTCGCTCTCGCCTCTAAAACAGGGAGGACGGAGATCTGCGACTGCCTTTACCCAATTAGTTTCTCGGGGTTGAGGTGGGTCGGGCTGTTGTTGTGGTTTTGTTTACTTGTTGCTGGGCTGCAGTCATTAGTTGGGGCAACAGCTGTACCACAGTGGCGGCGATGATCTCGGAGACCGTCTGCGCACCAGGCTCATCACCTGCTCTCCCCGGGGTCGGCTTCGACCACGGCCTCTTCCTGACATCTGAATAATTATGGATTACATTCAATACTGTGACAATGTGGTCTTGATTTAAACAATGGTATCGTCTTTCCAGACGTCAAAGGGTATCCGTTATCATTAACGGTCATTCCTAGTTAGGTTTCTAATTCTCCGTTGTAAAACGTTTGTAACCTAACTTGGTAATCACTACGCTCGGCTAATCTAATCTTCAGAGCGCTGCTGCGCTCTGATACCACTTTTTGTAACACCCCAACCGCTAATCCTTCCATTACCCTCTAATCGTCTCCATAATTACTCTACAACAGTGGATACTTACATACTCCCGGCGGGTGATACAACCCGTTAGCCATCCCACGCTAACTAGGCTCATGCTACTTACTGTAACGGTCTGAGGACTAGAATATACCGAGCAACTTAAATACTTCCATTAAATTCCCAATACTTACTTACATTCTTGATTACCGAGTATACAAAAGTATATTAATTACCTCCGAGCTTTTACAAGTCTACCAAAAGCTATGAGTTTATACAACCTCCCATTCTTTCCAAATTCATGCTTTCCAATGTCCAAAAGGTGTACCACATGGTACACCGGCTACTTAGAAAGGCATAAGCCGTGTATAACTCGATACACCATTTACATCCTACCAACTACGCAAAAGGATCATCATGGTCCTAACTTGACCTTCAATTCTCACGAGTACCTGTGGAAATAAAAACAGTGCCCCAAGGGGCTCAGCAAAGCTGCATATGAAATTCGCATACCCCCGCGTGCTAACGGGGGTACGCCAACTACTTGGTAGAATACATGCGGTTTGTTTATTTCATACATGCATACATGATTTTATAAGAAACAATACATTCACATCATAGGACATACATACATTCCATTCAATACATACAAGGAAGACAATACAAGTCCACCATTCACACTTACTTACCGAACACGGAGATACGCTTCTCCATTACATATACAATACTGTTAGCTTCTTTACTTCTCTCAGGTTAATCGGGTGTACTTTACTCTTTTACTCGAGATCCTTGACTTACACTAGTCATGATCTTTACTTGGCTAACTACTCTTCTTACTTACTTTACTCAAGTCAAGTCGTATGACCTCCCGGGCAGGATTCCGATATCCCACCACCGGGCTTTAGGGTGGCTCACTAATCCAGGTTGCTACCCATTTAAGGGGTTTTGACCATGGAAAAGATAAGGCCAGGAATCAGATCCAACCTCCTGTGTCTCCTCATCCTCACGTGTGGCCGAAGCTATAAATCAAACTTCTTACTTATTCTAATTTACCAATTTCCATCAATGTTAGGGAATGTTAGCTAGTTAGGAATTAGTTAGAAGTCCTCTTTTCCTTACACTGAGTTAGTACACTACACATCAAGGCCACACATACACTTCATTCACATTCATACATTTCATGAATTATACAAACTATAGGTTCATGACAATACAACGAGAACAATATAATACGAGCACAAGGAAGTGCAATAAAAACACAATTCGTGCATTTATCTTATTTAGGTGATCACATAAACACACAAATTAGGTAACCACAGTAGCATACGGGGCATGAGAAAATCATACCGTTCACCATCGTCCTTGGACTCACCGACTCTCCTTCGGTGTTCAACTATTCGAGTCCTATAACATTCATGGAATTGTACGGTTAATTATCTGTTGTTAACCTAACCTATTCTTTCATTAATGTTTCCAATCTACCATTACTAATCCTTTACACCTCATTCTTATTTACAAAACTCATTTACTTCTTATGTTTCTCAAGTTTGTTTTCTTACTTATGTGCGTATTTCTTACCATCATTACTCTAATACTAATACTAATGCCACATATGTATGTACATGTATACCTATATATATATATTGTTTGGACCCGACTGACCCACGACTTTGAACGGACCTACCCAAACCCTCTGGGTCGGTCGAAGTTAGTAAGTATCGGGTCTAGATTCCTACCTCGACCAACCCACGACCGACCCAACCTCCTGGGTCGGTCGAAGTCAGAAACTTCGAGTTAGAAAATTCTTGCCCGACCGACTCACCCTCTCTGGGTCGGTCGAAGTCATAAGGTTTACGATTGAAGGTTTTTAGTCCGACCGACTCACGACCGACTCAACCCTCTGGGTCGGTCGAGGTCAGAATTATCCTATTGAATTTGTTTCAATTTCCTTCTTCTGCCCATTTCTTCCCCAATCTTCTAACATGTTTTAAAACTAATTAGACCCTCTAAATTACCTTAGTTAACTCCTTAATTCATCCACTCAATCCTTGGTTTCCTTACCCAATTTTTTCCACTCTTGTTTCCTAAAACTTATGCTACAGATTTTTTTGTTTTCTTTTCTCTTCACTACTTAATGGTTCTTTAACCATTGCATTACTAGCGTTCCTAGCATTGTTCTCACCTCACATGTTACTCCATTGCCTATCTCTCCCAATCTAGTTTCTAACATGGTTAGCTACTCATTTTACCCCTCAAGACACACCTAGTTTATCCTAGGTTGTTTCTTCTCCTTTCAACACTTAAGTCCTTTAGTTTCTAGACAAAAATTTTGACAGAGGTTCCTTACATTTCTAAGCATTCTCACCACATTGTCTAGCTCATTCAATTCAGTTCCCACAACTAGTTCAACAGCCCTGTTCATTTATACATTATCAGCACAAAATTGTTCAACCCTTTTACTCAATGTTTTCCTGCACATATACTCTTATTTCCCAAGGTTTTTACCGAGCTTTTAATCATCATCCAAAAGCTACAAAACAATTAGTTCTCTTCCTCATTATACCACAACACAACTACTACTCAAAACCATATACATTACTCATTTCAAGCATTTAAAATCTGTTACAATATGGCATACAAAACTAGTTCAAGGTAAGAGCATTTACCTTGTATTTCTAGTTTTCTTTCTTTTTCCTTTCCTTTCTTCTCTTCTCTTCTTTCTTCTTTCTTCTTTCTTTCTTCTTTCCTTTTCTTCCTTCACAACCTATTCAAGAGAGATTCACTCCTAATGCTACAGCCATTCCAAGAGCTCTAATGAGCATTAAGGAAATCTTTAAAACTTCTAATTCAACCCTAAACTACAAGGAGGTTTTAAAGCTTAAAAATGAGATGTTACCTTCCAATCACTAAGTGGAGTTCTTGGCTAGCAAGAGAGCAAGATTCCAGCACCCACTTGTAACTAAAAACCGGCTGGAATACAAGGAACAAGGAGCATAAAAATTCTGGAACTTTAGATATCCGAGGAAGGCTAGAAATGGTATATTTTTGAACTTCTTTTTATCTTAGAATAATAGGGAATGAAGGAGCTCCAAATGGTAGTCTTCAAGCTTCAAAAGGATCCACACCCATGGAGGTGAAGTGTGAGATTTTCTGATTTTGAAAAGAGGGAAATACTCTCCTAAGTGAGGGGAATTCAATGGTGCAGTTTTTGTAAGATTTGGACAAGGTTTGAGCTTTGAACAAGAGGAGAGAAGGAGAGTGTTGCTAGGAGGCTTAGAAAATCTACATTAACATGGGAGGAAGAAAATAATTCAGAAGGAAGGAGGGAAATACGGTGAGAGAGTGAAGAATGGGGGAGGAGAGAGACTACACTCACCTTTACTACTTTTGCTACTTTATTTCTTTGTCTTTTAGTGTATTATGAAGGAATTAAGAGAGTGAGAGAGGGGGAGGGAACCGGCCACACTCACACACACACCAAACTCTCTGATTTTTATTTGGAAATGGGGAATGTTAGTTTAGCTTTAATACACTTAACACCCCACATCTTCTCGTTTTTACATAATTCACTACCGGAACCCATTTTCCGGAATTTTCTCATTTAATTAATTTTAAAGGTTCTAGACCTTCACTAATGTCTAATTATAGACATTTGATTTAATAAAATTATTACGGGTCTATTTAACCCGCTTAAAGTCGCGTTTTCCCGGTTTCCTCGAAAAACGCGCTTTAAGGTTCGTCTCTGCTTTTAATCCATTTTAAGGATCTGTTTTCTTTGGGAATCGTTCCCTCATGTTTATTTTGGTGTAATTAAGCCTCTAAAATCATCATTTGCCTCATTAATCACTATTTTAAATTTCGGGGTATTTCAGTATTGATTGTAATTGTTGAATGGTTTGTGCTTGAAGTTGAATGACATTGCTTGTATTGTATTGAGAAGCTTGAATTGTATAGAGAATTGAGCTTGTATTGTGATGTCCATGTGTTTGATGCGAATACCCTTATGTGACAGAATTTCAATTCTGTAAGGTGTAGTGTTGTGTGATCTTTGACAATTGAGTGTCAATTGAACAAAGATAATAATTCACTAACTTTGAACAACTTTGAGGGCAAAGTTCCTTAAGGGGGTAGATTGAAATACCCCAAATTTTAAAACAGTGATTAATTAGGCTAATGAGGACTTTAGAAGCTTGATTATGCCTAAATAAACATGAGGGAACAATTCCCGAAGAAAACGGATCCATAAAACGGATTAAAAACACAAAAACCTTAAAGCGTGTTTTTCGAGGAAACCGGGAAACGTGACTTTAAGCGGACTAAATAGACCCATAATAATTATAGTCAATCAAATAGCTATAATTAAACCTTAATGAAGGTCTAGAACCATTAAAATTACTTAAACGAAAATTCCGGAAAACGGGTTCCGGTTAGTGAATAGTGTAAAAATGATAACTTGTGGGGTGTTAAGTGTAATAAAAGCAAAATAACTCCCCCTTTTGCAAATTAAAAACCGGCCCCTTATTTGTGTGTACAGACCCGTTTTAATCAGCCACTCTCCCCGTCTTCTTTATTCTTCCTTATACACAAAAGGACAAACAAATAAAGTAAAAAGCAAGTTTGACTCTCTCTCCTCCCCACTCCCTCATTTCTCATGTTTTCCTCCCTGCTTCATACTCCCTTCTTCCTCCTCAAACCCTTCAATGGCGATTTGTATTTCCTCCACCAGCTCAACTCTTCTCTTCCACTTTTAAAGGGTCAAATCACCTCCAAACACTATAAAAATTATACCATTAGATTCCTCTCTCCTTGAGGATCATTTCCCACCTCTTAAAAATCCGAAAATCTCCATCTTCATCACCATGGCTGTAGCCCTATTTGGAGCTTGAATAAGACCATTGTGACCTCCATCACCTCCTTGTTGTTTTAAGGTAAGAAAGTCTTAAAGGCCCTCTTTTTCTAACTTTTCCTTGCAAAACAAAATCCAACGTGAAGCTCTTGTTTCCCCCATTCCCAGCCGGTTTTTGACTTCCATTTTGGAGCTGGAATCTTGCCATCTTGTTATCCAAAAACCCCACCAAGAAGCACAAGGTAATGCCCCCTTTTAAGCCTTTAACATGTATTAGATTCTACGTTAAAAGAGGAGTAGTTTTCTAAGTTGGTATTGTTGTGTGGGTGGCTGTAGCATTACCGTTTTTGTGAGCCAAGAACAAGAACAAAGAAAGAAGAGGAAAAAGGAGAAAGGAAGAGAGAAAAGAAACTAGAAATCCAAGGTAAATGCACTTACCTTTGAGTTGATCTTCTAAGCCTTGTGAAACAGATTTTTATGCTAGTGAATGAGGAAGTTTACATTTGTTTTGGGCATTGGTTATGTTACCGCATAATGAGGAAGAGATTGGGTTAGTTTAGTGAAGTTTAAATGATGATTAAAAGGCTTTGAAGCCTAGCTAGTTAAGTGTTAAAGGGCTGGAAAATAAGTGTGTTGTTGTCTTGAATAAACAGGGGTGCTAAACTGATTTGAGTGAGAAAAATGATGTGGTGAGAATGATAGGATTTTAGGGGAAACTCTGTCAAATTTGGGTAGAAATTAGATGACTTGAGAGTGTAATTGTTAGGAAAGAACCTAGGTTGGTCTAGGTGTATTTTAAGGTTGAATTTGAGTAGTTATCACCTTGGTTTGGATTAGGAGGAAATTGTGTAGTTGAGTAGAGCTAGGAATGAAGTAATGTAAGTTTCTTAAATAGGTAGTGCTGGATGAAGAACCATTGACTTATAGAAAGGAAGAAAGCAAAACTGTAGCATGAGGTGTTAAGGAAAAACAAGAGTGAAAATTGTGTAAATTAACATAGGATGAGTGATGAGTTTAATGAATGAATTAGGATATTTTAAAGTGTCTAATTAGTGTTAAATATGCTACATTACATGGGGGAAGATTGGGGAAGAAATGGGAAGTTGATCGAAGTTGAAACAGAGTCAAAATTGTCAAAACTGTAATAGGCCTTGTCTGGTCCGGGTTTGCAAACAAGTAGCTAAACCTGGACCACCTCTAAAACACGGCAGAAGAGTATCCTTGCAGCATGGTCCGGGTTTGTAAACTAGGACCTAAACCCAGACCACACCTAAAATACGTCAATAGGTTCTCGCTGAAGATGTCCGGTTTGTAAACTGGTAAACAAACCCAGACCACCATGAAAACTTGGCAGAAAGTTGACCAAAGTGTTGGTCCGGGTTTGCAACCCCGGACACAAACCCATACCAACCCAAATTCTTCACAGAAACTGTTTTAAAGCCATTCTAAGGTTGGGAATTGTTTGCCAATGATATTATAAGGTAATTAGGACTTGATTAATGATGTTTAGTGGTCATTAAGGGCATAAACAAGCTGGAGAAATAATTAAGTAAATGACTTAAGTAAATGAGTTTGAATTGCAAGAGTTAATAATTGTAAATCGGGAAAACCTAAGATAAGATGAGTTAGGTTAATTGTAGATAATTAACCGCCCGATCCCGTGTATGTTATAGGACCCAAATAGTCGAACACCGAACAAAAGTTGGAAGTCCGAGAATGACAGTGAACGGTATGATTTTCTCATGCCATGTATGCTAACGAGCCTACCTCGGCTTGTTTGTTTGTGTGTTTACGTGCAATCACCTAAACAAGATAAATGCATGTAAACGGTTTATTTCACACTTCTAATATCTTATGATTGTTATGCCTTGCTTGAGTTGTGGCTGAACTTGGAAGTTGTGATTGGCATTTGAAGTGTTTGTTTGGTTGGTGGTTGTGAACCCTTGATTGATTGATTGTGGGCCTCTCGGTAACTCCCTAACTTGGTGACTTTGCTAACTTTGAGAATTTGAGAAATTGGAGTTTGTGAGAAGCCCGATATAGTTTTGGCTACGCGTGAGGATGAGGTAACAAGAGAGATTGTTAACCGAATCCTGGCCTAACCCTCCCACCCTGGTCCAAACCCCTTAAATGGGTAGCAACCCGGGGAGGTAAGCCAACTTTAAGCCCGGTGGTGGGATAGCCTTGTCCCTGCCCGGAGGTCATACCGACTTGACTTGAGAATTATTCAGAGAAGGATAATTGATTGAGAATAGATTTTGGCTTGTGTGAGTTGATGATCTTGAGTAAAGAGAAAATAATTCACTAGTACAAATAAGGCCTATTTCGGCGGTTGTTTTGGGCCTATTTCGGCGGTTCTGAACCGCCAAAATGGGGTGCGCCGAAATAGGTGTGCGACCCTATCTCGGCGGTTGAACAACCGCCAAAATAGACTACCTATTTTGGCGGTTGTTAGCTAAGAACCGCCGAAATAGGCACATTTTAGAACAAAAAAAACACACCTATTTCGGCGGTTCCTAGCTAACAACCGCCGAAATAGGTCTATTTTAAAAAAAAACACACACCTATTTCATGACATCAATCAATAACTTCAACCTCATATAGCCACACAAAATAACCCATACAGATGCACCCCAAATGGAGAATCAACACGATGTAGGCACTCATGGGAATGATGAGTGAAAACCCACAATGAACGCAGAGGCTAGGCAAACGCTCATAGTGATAGGACGTAGAGATTGTTTACCACCAACGGTAATTGAACCCACTCGAGGATTTCATGACATCAATCAATAACCAATAACTTCAACTCAATCATATAGCCACCACTAAGCCTCTGATCTTGGTCCTGATAATGCAAATACCAGCCAATCCTATCACCAATTCTCCTCGCAAAGTCCTTCGCTATAAACCAAAAAGGAACATCATGGACGCGCACCCCAAAAGGGAGTCCACCGGAACGTGTGTTCCTTTGGGGCCTTAGAGCGATCAATCTCCGAAAGCACCAAGAAATATCCGTCAAACGTCCATGGTCCCCTCCCATAGACACTATATAATTGCTCCTCATCTCCCAACTCAAAAAGGAAAAGACCAGAACTCAAGTTGCGAATCTTGAGGTCTTCCTCTTATTGCCACACTTTCCCTAAAGTTTGTTCCATCGCCTTTACATCCACTCCGCGGGCTATGAATAACTTACCAATCAAACAACGTTGTAAAGGCGGTGTTGAAGGAGTTGCTAACAGATCATTAACCTCCATAGAGTCTTTTCGACCGTGGTAAGCGTCATATCATTATACTTGCGAAGAAGCTCATCAAAACTACGCCCTTGATCAGCCAAGCAAAGGAGAAGACAAGAGGATGGAGTGGAAGTAAAGAGAGGAAAAGAAAGATTAGATAAAAGGTTGTAGATATGAGGAAAGGTGGGGATCTGTCATTAAACGACGACGAGGGCTTGTAAAGAAACTGAGTGAGAAGATGTTATCATAAGATTATATCTTGAATTGAAGCTTATCGCATAATCCTTTGCATGCACATATTAAAGAAGCGCTAAAGGTGGGGAAAACGTATGGGTTCCACCATCTCCTAAAGAAAATACACAAGATAGACCTAGAGTAGGAGCACTCTAATCATTTGAATGTACAACATCAAAACAAAAAGACACAAATTGAATCAAAAAGATAGACTGAGGTTAGGTGGAAACGAAGAGGCACCCGGCGCAAGAGATTGCTTGCATGCGTGCATGGACACCTAAAGGAATAATCATGGCCGCCAATACACAAGGGAGGAGATGCAAAGCGTGAAGTGGAAGCTTTCACACACCAGAGACACCCGCTGAAAGTGAAGGTTGCGCTAAAACTTACGAGAGAAGTAAGGCGGCGTTTGTTTCGAGCGGGGGAAACAGAATGGAATCAGGAAAGGGAATGGAGAGGAATGGAAAAGAATTCTCTTTTATTTTCCCGGTTGTTTGTTTGAGCTGGGGGAATTAAATAAATAATTGGTCAACGGCCACCGGTCAATGGTCAACGGTTGTCGGCTGCCGGTCAACGGTCACTAATTGTCGGTCAACATTCACCGGTCACGGGTCAATGGTCATTAGTCATCGGTCAATGGTCATATGTCACCGGTTAACATGTACTGAGGAAAGGGAATCCCATTCCCTAGTAGGGAGTGGGAATCAAGATAGAGGGTTTTTGGGGTAATCTCATTCCCTTTCCTTTTCCTGAAAACAAGAAAAACTGACAAAACAAACAGCAGGAAAGGGAATCGTAATGATTCCCTTTCCTGATTACCCCAAAACAAACGCCCCCTAAGAGTAATGAACGAGAAATGCTCGAAATTAAATGTCATTCAAGGTTTATCTGGTTTGATTTAGTTGGTCAAGATGGTGTAATGACCGTTCATTATCCGCATCCAAATTACCACATATAAAGAAAGAAAATAAAAAGTATCGGGATATATGTAAGTGACAAAACAAAAAAAGCACATATATGGGTGTGTTGTGGACAAAAGTTGTTTTTTATAGTGTTTGTGGTTAATTTCAGCGTCAATTTTCACTATTTTTTCTTTATTTTATTCTAAAATTTACATATAACAGTTTGTTATCAATTTTACACTATTCATTTCTCCTTTATTAGTTTGGCAATCGCATGGTTGAACACAAACGAATCCAATATAATACTCTCCCTCCGTCCTGAATTGACCGACCGTCCTGTTTGTTTTATGGCACGTTTTTTCACTTCAATATTAAGCATATAAGATAAAATAATTTTATAAAACTAAATTTTGTAACATATAGTTTATCATGTAAGGAATCATATGCAAAACTTAAATTTTCAAATTAATTTAAAATTATAAATTACAGTCCATTAAAAATTGAAGTCAAACGACATGTCCAAATAATAAACAGGACCGTCAATTGAGGAGGAGAGAGTAGGTTGATTATAATTTGTAGCAGCCAAAAAACGACGAGGGCTAGCGAACTGGATCACGGATCTCAATCACTACTAACCCGTAATATTATAATTAACTAAATATTAAAAAAAATAAAAAATAAAAGGTAACGATAAAGAAGGAGACTACGTGCCAGCGCCAGGCATGCATCTAACATATTAAGATGGTCCAGTTCCACTCTAATTAGAGTACAACACTACTATGTATTCCAAAAAAATGTACTAAATTACTATTATAATTTATAGTACTAGCTTTTCTAAAAAGAAGGCACTGCTATAATATCAACATCGACCGCATTCATAAAAGTAATTGCAACTACTTTCTTTTTAAATAGATTAATATAACTAATATTTTACTCGAAACTTGGAAGTGCATGGTTAAAAACAAAAAGAAACTTGGAGGTGCAATTGTGTTTATTCTAATCAAGAGTTAAAGGAGAGATAATGGTAGTTACGTGTTTGATAATAATACGATGGTATATTCTCTACGAGAGGCTTTTTAGGATCCCCTTGAATATTCTATCTTCACACTTAAATAATTTAATGGATACATATACAATTTTCTCTCATGCAGTAGTACGATCCTATGTCATTAAAACAAAGATTAATATATTGTTAACAAAGAAATAGGGTCTCAATTGGTTGATCACATAGAGTCGGATTAATTCTAGCCTAGAATTAATTGACTATCCGGAGGAATCCAATTTTAAAGTTTATTAATTAATAGTTTCCCACGTGTATACATTATTCATATGGGACAAAATAACTTTTCACGTTCCATAATACAAAAAAAAAAGTTACATAGAAATTTTATTATTATATGAAATTACGGAGACAATTATGTGTTTATTTTACACCCCTCGGTGTATGTTCCAAATGTGATACACAATAGGGCTTTGCCGCTTTAATACTGATTAATTGTTATCTAGTGTTTTTTAACTTAATTAATCATATATTCACAAATTATCAGTCTTGTTAAAGAAAATTCTCATTAAATGAGAATTTTAATTCGTCAGATGTATGAAGTTCTCACCATTCACATACTTTAATTAAAATCCCTATTTGTTAATAAATGTAGTTCCCATAATACCACATCAATTTTTTAAATTCATAAAATACCATAAAATAGAAAACACATAGTAAAAATTATAAAATTACAGTCCATTAAAAATACATATATATAATAAGGAAGTAGCTAGAAGCAATAAAATGAGAGGGCTCCAACTGTTTTCTATCTTGGCTTCGACTCTGTTCGTCTTTGGCATGTTTGATAGTATATTTATGGTATAAATGATTGGGTTCAGTATGGGTCCCGTGTGGGTCCCACGTGAGTCGTACATTCTACTCCAATAATATACTGTCACATATAAACAGATGCAAAACAGTCAGATCAAAACGGTTGTAAAACAACCATGCCGAAAGGAGATTATATTATGTTAATTTCCTAAAAATGTCAGTCAACTACACTTATAAAAGAGAATTAATTTAGAGTAACTCTACAAGGGAGAAGTTTTTTTTAATAAGATGATGTATATATATAAATGGTAAAGCTTTCCAATAGAGTTAGATACATAGAAGCCCTAGATATCTGATAACTAGTCAGGGGGCATCACAGCTAAGGGGAGGGTGGATATACAAAAGCCTCCCTAGCTCTGAGCAAAACAGCGTAGTGCTGACAAAAACACCCCAACCACATTTCCAAAGTAACGAAACACTGGGATGTACAAAAAGCCAATTTTACATAGAGCTCCTAGGAGCAAAGAACTCTGTCTAGCCAAACAAAGTCTGTGGTGGCTCTTTTCATCTTCGTCCAGATGATAGCTTTCATGGCAGCTTGATGTCTGAAATTATGAGGGAGGGGTCTCTTGGCTTGGCTGGCCATGGCTCGCTTGCATCTTTCTATCCAGACATGATAGACAACGTTAGCAACCGCTGCTTTCTTCTCTAAGTCAATCGGTTGTTGCTTCTTACAGTAGCGGTTGATCCAGGATGCGCAGCTGCGAAGACCCTTCCAGTTAGTAGGGATTCCCAGCCAGTCACAGATGGTCCACCAAATCCCGTTAGAAAGCCTGCAATGGAAAAAAAAGATGGTTGCTAGTCTCTTGAGCACGCTCATAGAGCCAACATCTGTTAGCAAGACATATGCCCCATGACTTGAGCTTATCAAAGTTTTAAGTCTACCTTTCAGGGTAATCCACAAGATTAGTTTGGCTTTGGGAATAGACCACGTATTCCAGTAGACATCATACCAGGGAAAGGGCCTGGGAGGGTTGGAGACATCCTTATAGATCAAGCTGACCCTAGGACGGGCAGGGTAGGAGCTGAATAATGAATAGGCGTCATTGGGTGACCCACATTGCTCAATCCACCTGTCACTGGCATGAAGGATAGCTTTCCATGTCCAAGGATCATTGCCTTTGGCAGTAGTCTCCCAGAAGCTAAGATTTGGCAGAGAGAGCTTATAGATCCATTGGATCAAAAGGCGCTCTGGGTCTTGGGTGATAGCGGAGATATTTTGAGCATGAAGCACATATGCTATTTGTGGATGTCCATAAGACCAAGGCCACCATTTGAAAGGAGTTCACTTGGACCTAAAAGTTTTTGTAGAATGATTCGTTTCACATAATATAAGTTACCGAATATATATAATACCTTTTTAATTAAGGCAAAAGCATATAATTGAAAAAAATAGTTGTGGCAAGTTATGTGATGAGCTATATATAATGTCAAATGTAAAGAAAAATTCTTGGAAAGAGAAGTTAGGAGACTAATCGTTAAGATGTGTGTCATTTGCTTCAAGATGATAATGTCACAATCCTCAGGACATGCTAAACCAGACCACCGCTTAGAAATTTGTCACTAAGATAACTTCATTGTGATGGGAGAAGTTTAACGAGGATATAGAGGTGACATCTTCGTCTCATCGTCTGATAGTAGGTACGTAGGGAATGATCAGGACAGTAAAAGTTAAAAAAAACATTATAGAAAAGTCACGTAAACAATAACTGTGAACATTGCTTTGGCCATTGACCTTCAAGCTTATGGAAGCATGCCTATGCAAAAGATACGTTGATGTCTCCCATTAAATTGTGCTAATCCAAATCTTTGGTTTTGATGTCACTTGATGGTTAACGGCTGATAGAAGATAGTGGAGGACTAATGGATGATAGCTAATGAGAAGTAGCTTACCCTTAACTATTGAAGGGTCCCATAATAAGTCATTAAAATTAATATATTCAGTAATTTACTGAGTTATAAATTATGGACCTTTTCATAGGGTGTTGGTTATTGTTTCAATGATTTATAGTCCACATTAAAGTTTCACGGTTTGAAATTATATGGTTTTCGACTATAGGTGAATAAGGTTTAGATTTTCGGTGTTTATATATTTGGTACAAATTTACAGGTTTAGTTATAGTTAGGTCTTAAAAAGTAGTATATGATTTAGACATTTGAAGATTTGATTTGTGATCAAAATTGAACTTTTATAAGGTGACATGAGATGAAAATTTTGACACCCTTAGCATATTGTGAAATGTTTCAACATATTGTCAAATAGTAAGATTTTAAGATATCACAATATATCATTAAGGCTTATCAAATTTATAATATGTAACTATATGACTCTAAGGCTTCCAAATGTTCTACAAGATGTGCTATTTCTCATCACTAACTAAATTTGGAAATCCATAAATTCGTAGCCTTAGAGCTAAATTTAAATCTAAAATCCTTAAATGTTAAAACTTTTAACAAAAGTTTAATCTATGAAACTTTGTTTCCTTTTATAATTTAAATATTCAAACTTCTAAAGAAATTTAAAATGTTAAACCTTAAATTATTGAAACATTCATTGAAATATACGTCCCACGTGGACATTTGATATATATATATATATATATATATTGTATTTTATATATATTTTCCTTCCTCCCTTCTTGATTTATTTGGGTATGTAGTTTGACTTCAATATTTAACATATAAGATAATATAATTTATAAATTTAAGTGTTGCAATTCGTTCCTTACATGGTAAACTACATAATACAAACTTGGGGGGTTTTGTTTTGAGCGGGGGAAACGGAATGCAATCAGGAAAATGAATGAAGAGGAATGAAAATAATTCCCTTTGATATTCCCGGCAGTGGAGGATCCAGGAGCTTTGTTTCAGGGGCGGGGGAATTTTTTTTGACACTATCACTCTTTAAAATATTATGTCATTTTGTATTTTTTTCAAAAATTTATAATAGTATTTGACATATTTTTAAAAGTTTCGGGGGCTGGTGCCCCCGGCCCCCCTTTGAATCCGCCATTGATTCCCGGTTGTTTGTTTGAGCTGAAGGAAATGAAATAAATAATAGGTCAACGGCCGTCGGTCAATGGTCAACGTCTGCCGGTCAACGCTCATTAATTGCCGGTCAACATTCACGGGTCACCGGTTTAGTCATTAGTCATCGGTCAATGGTCACATGTCGCCGGTCAACGTGTACTGGGGAAAGGGAATCTCATTCCCTAGTACGGGGTGGGGAATCAAGATAGAGAGTTTTGGGGTAATCCCATTCTCTTTCCTAAAAATAGGAAAAACTGGCAAAACAAACAGTTTCTGATTACCCAAAACAAACGCCCCTTAGTTTTTTTAATTTTTTATGTTTAATATTGAACTGAAAAAATGTGTAAAAAACAAGGGAAATTTCATGAAATTCAACTATATTTTTGGCTAATTCATGAAATGCCACTAAAAAAAGAAAGTCACCATATGCCACTATATTTTTGCGAAAGTCCATGAAATGCCACTATTTCATTGACCAGAAGCAAAAAAGAAAAAATACTCCTACTAGTTGACAAAGTAGTTTTAAAGTTCACAATATGCCCCTAAGTATTAAAAAGTTCACTAAAATTCACAAAAAACCCAAAAATAATATAAAAATATAGGTAACTATAAGAATGTATTTAAAATATTATAAAAATTAAAAACATGTATTAAAATATCATAAAACATTGAAGAAAGTAAATATTTTCTTAGATGTTTTTCAAATTATTTAGTATCGATAAAAGAATATAGAGTTTTAAGTACATAATTTATACTAATTTTTCTACAAATTTAGACCAATATAGTACCATAATTTATATCAATTAATTAACAGAATTTATACCAATTAATTACCATAAATTTTACCATGCAATTTTACTTTTTTTTTCTACCAGTTCAATTAATTTATACCAATTAATTACCATAATTTTTACCATAGGATTTTAAATTATTTATTCAAAATAAGTTATTTTAATTTTTTATTAATATTTGGGAATATATTTTTATATATATATATATTCTATTTTGTAGATGAATTTATGAAATAGTGTAATTTGTTTCAAATAAATAATTTGAATTGATAAAAAAAGATAATTTGAAAATGTACGGTATAAATTATGGTAATTAATTGGTACTAGTTATAGTGCTTAGTTGGTAGAAATTATGTAAACAATTATGACTAGTGCCAATTTTTCTACCAATTAAGCATCATAATTAGTACCAATTAATTATCATAATTTGTACTACACATTTTCAAAATTATATTTTTTATCAATTTAAATTATTTATTCAAAATAAATTATATTATGTCATAATTTCATCTACAAAATAGAATATAAATAAAAAAATTCAAAAATACAATTAAAATTTAGAGTAAATTACTCGAAACCCCCTTGAGGATTGGGCATAATACAGTTAACCCTTGTTGTTTTATCATAATTATTGATAACCACCTTGAGGTTACGGTATCTCTGACTATGAGCCCCTGAACTATAACTGTTATCAAAACGTTAACTACGTGCTGACCCATCAGCTTAATCACATTATTAATGACATGTTGGACAAAACACACCTTAGTCAGCATTTTTCTTATCCAAAAAATGTCAACCCTACCTCAAAATGCATTTGAATTGGGATGAGAGAGAGAGTTAGATAATGTTGATTAAGCATTTTTGTTGTCCAGGCTGACATTAATAATGTGATTAAGCTGATGGGTCAGCACGTAGTTAACGTTTTGATAACAAAGTTATAATTCGGGGGCTCATAGTCTGAGATACCGTAATCTCAAGGTGGTTACCAATAATTATGATAAACATAAGGGGGTTAACTATATTATGCTCAATTCTCAAGGGGGTTATGAGTAATTTACTCTAAAATTTAAAATAATTTATTTTGAATAAATAATTTAAATTGGTAGAAAAAATAATTTAAAAATGTATGGTAAAAATTATGGTAATTAATTGGTATAATTATGATATATAATTGGTATAAATTATGGTAGTATATGGTGTATATTGGTCTAAATTTGTAGAAATATTAGTATAAATTATGTGTTTAAACTCTATATTTTTTGGAATTTTGAAAAAAATCTAAGAAATATTTACTTTTTCAATGTTTGATGATATTTTAGTATATTTTTTATTTTTTTATTTTATAATTTTTTATAATTTTTTAAAATATTCTTATAGTTACCTATATTTTTATAGTATTTTGATTTTGTTTGTAAATTTTAATGAATTTTTTGACACTTAGTGGTATATTGTGAACTTAAAACTACTTTGTTAACTAGTAGGGGTATTTTCTCTCTTTTTTTCTACTGATCAATGATATAGTGGCATTTCATGGACTTTTACAAAAATATAATAACATTTTGTGACTTTTTTAATGGTATTTCAGGAATTAGCTAAAAATATAATGACATTTATGAAATTTCCCAGGAAATAATAAAATCAAAAGGGAAGAGAAGTAGTATAATTTTAATTCTTAATATTCCGCTTTCGCTTTGTGTGCTTTTAGGTTTTCTTTTGTACCCGTTCTGGAATTTTGTGCTTTTATGTTTTCTTTTCTATGGGTTATGTTTAAGGGGTTGGTATTAGTGTCTACGCAAAATCTAAACCGTTAAACTGAATCTGGAACTGGTAAAATTGAAACGGAAATCCGGTTAGTTGAAATGGTTTGACAATTCAGTTAATTGAATTGTTAATTTTTTTGTTTCGGTTATTGATTTTATCGAATAACAAAAAAATCGTATAAACCTTTTAATTTATTATATTTAATTTTGTAAGTATAAGTATAAAATTATATGGTTCATTATTTAATACCGCACCAAACCAATAAAAATTTACGTCATTTATGTAATAATTATAAAAAAAAACACATAAAATTAAATTAATTCAGTTAATCGTTAAACCGGTAAATGAACCGTTACAATTCTCAAATTCGACTAATGACCAATACCGTTAACCATTTAACCTTTTCTTATAATTTCTAATAACTGGGTGATTGTATTAGCACAACCAATCTCATCCTTAGTTTCGAAGCTTTCAGAATCCAGAACCACTGTAACCTTTTCCCTTTCCGGAGATCACTGTTTGTTGTCTTCGACCTACTCCTCTCCTCCCAATTAATAAGCTCTGCTATAAAAACTCGAGAATCAAAAAGGGGAAAAGCAAGAAGAAAAATGGATTTGAAACTGGAGGCCACTTCATTTCAACACCATTACCACCACCATCGAACGGCAGCACCATGAATACAAATACAGATGCTTCCAGATTTCTTCCCGTTTGAGCTTTAATGATATGCTCTCTCGTACTTCCTTCGTCGCTTTCTCAACGCCTTCTTCTTTACGAATCCTTCTCTAACATGTATTGGGTTCTTCATTTCCCCCTATCTATCCGCTAAAAACCGCAATCAGTTGATTTCGAGTTACCGTCCTTTTGTCTCCTGCTGCCATCCTGGTAAGCTTCTTTAACTTGGCCTTTCCGGGCCCCTTGTGTTTGTATTATACGTCAACTTATATTATTCACGATAATTTCTGATTGGTATTCTTTGACTGCCTCTTCCGCGTGAATGTTTGGTGCAGGTGACAACTTCTCTCTTTCGTATTTCGTCCTTTTGACGTAATCTGGAAAGGGTGTGCTTGTTTCCTGTTCAATTCATTTGCGGCCGTCAAATTTTCTGCATAGTTAATCTAGACGATTGATTTTGATCTGCTGTGTTCTGATGCATACTCATGTGAAAATTTGTGATTATGAATATATGATTCTAAGTTTATTTTGTATTTTGGCCTTCTGGCAAAATGTTGCAAGGGTTCGCTTATCAAATTTTCTGTATAGTTCACCCAGCCGATTAGTTCTGATCTGCCGTGTTCAGACGCGTATCTCTTTTCTTTCTAGTTGTTGCTTCCTTTTTACGTGCTTGATGGACGTAAGCGGCTGTTTTGTGGATTTATTTAGTGTAATAGCTAAATTGCCTCGAGCATAATTGTAGGTTTTTCTCTGCTTCTTAGCTTCCTGGTTGATTGAAACCTAGGTTCTGTATGAGTTTTTCTCAGTCTTGAAACTTTGAGAAGTTTGGAGTGGGGGTTCCTCAATGGTGTGTTGTATATCTCGTCCATCTGCCTTATCATTAGGAACTTGGCTGGGGGGAATAAGGTGTGTGGAATTGCTTGTTGGTCGTCATTTAGAGTGTTGACTGTTAAATTATCCTTCAACCTTGTATTTCTCCTAAGTTGAATAACCGTTTGACTATTGCAGAATTACTTGCCGTAAGCCATACCACTTCCTTAATTAGCTGTAGCAGTTAACAAAATTGTCTTGCATCATGTTGGGTCAGAAAACTGTTCCTCATATCTTGTGGCATTGGAGTTACTTTTCAGCAGTTCTTCTGATCTCTATGGATATTTGACCTTCTCTTTACATTGACCAGTTTGGATGCAAAATTCTATTTGTTATATTTGGTTTCATGACATAAAAAAAGTAATTTGACATACTGATTGAAAAATCTGTTTCTGTTGGTGTAATCATGCAGATTGACTTGATCTTTTATCCATAGGGTCCATGACCAAGGAAAAGGAGAAATCAGGTGAAGAGGAATGGGGGGAACTGTGCAGAAACGCTCACAGGTTGATGTGGAAGGGAAAAGAAAAAGTGGGCAAAAGAGGGAGAGGGAAACTGCTCAGATATTCTCACGGATCAATGTCCATAGAAAAGGACAAAGTTGTAGAAGAGGGTCGAGGAATGTTTCACGGATATGTGCATGGATCAACGTCCAAGGGAAAGGAGAAAGTGGGTGAAGGCAGGATAGGGGGCCTGGGTACATATTCTCACTGGCTGAGCCTGAGTAGCTCAGTGAGTGGAGATTCTCCTGACTCCTCTGGCAACCACTCTTGGGTGAGCTGGGATATACCCCCGCCTAAGAAGATTATGGTTTGCGAGATAGAAGAGAACTCGGGCTTAGACTTAAGTCTCACGCTTTCGACCCCTGGTCGTGTTTTCCTGGCCAACTCATCAGGAGTTGGGCCTCAGGATGCAGATTATACATATACCTTCTCACTCAGCGAAGAGATTGAGTTGAGGATATTAGCAAGGTTTTCCTTACCAGATTACTGGAAACTTTGCCAATTAAACAAGACGTATCTTTCTCTCTTCAAGAGTGGTGAACTCTTTAAAATAAGGAGAGAGCTTGGTATTAGACAGCTCTGTGTTTTCACCTTAGCATCGGGGGATAAGAGCTGGTGGTTGTTTGATGAGCTCTTTGAGTTCCGTAAAAGGCTCCCTTTGTTGCCTTCTGATGACACATTCTCCCGAAGTGACAAAGAGACCCTTTGTGCTGGAACCCACCTTCTAGTTGTGGGCTGGGAGTGCTATGGCCATGCCGTTTGGCGGTACGAATTAGCCACAAACAGCTGGTCCAGGGGGCCGTCCATGATCAATCCTAGGAGTTTGTTTGCCTCGGCAACATGTGGTGAGTTTTCCTTTGTTGCTGGTGGCATTTGTGGACTGGAATTAGGAGTTCTCAACGCAGCAGAGAAATACAATGCAGAAACTAGGTCATGGGAAGCACTTCCAGAGATGAATCAGAGGAGGAAGCTCTGTGCTGGAGCTTACATGGACAACCAATTTTATGTTGTGGGTGGCAGAAATGAGCAGGGGGAGTATTTGACTTGTGGAGAAGTGCTCTATGAGGACAGAAAGATGTGGGTGAAGATCCCTGGGATGCTTGAGGATTCAATGGTGGAAGGTTCGTCATCTCCCCCACTCATCGCTGTTGTCAAAAATGAACTCTACTTGATAAGCACCTCTTCCAACGAGCTTAAGGTCTACATGAAGAAGAGCAACACTTGGAAGAACTTGGGATGCATACCAGTCCGTGCGGACTTCCTCAGAGGCTGGGGAGTTGCGTTCAAGTCTTTGGGTGACAAGTTGCTAGTGATGGGTAGATCAGTCATCCATGACAGAGGGGATTGGATGACCATATACACCTGTCGCCCTGAACCTAATGGTGGTGAGCTTGAGTGGAAGCTTGTGGATGTTAGGCAGGACCGTCTGCGTGACTTCAT
Source organism: Limonium bicolor (assembly GCA_023374045.1). Taxonomy (NCBI): domain Eukaryota; kingdom Viridiplantae; phylum Streptophyta; class Magnoliopsida; order Caryophyllales; family Plumbaginaceae; genus Limonium; species Limonium bicolor. Next base: position 452,124,935 of record CM041777.1, read on the forward strand.
CTATAATTGTTCTATCATGTCCGCTTGAAGTGTGAAGTTGGCCAATATAAGTTTATGCTCTTATCACAATAGGAAGTAAAGATGAGATTGGAGCTTCGTGTTGTGTTTACTTTCAGGTGTGTGGTAATTTAGCTTTGTGGCCAGACTACTAGCTTTTGAATAAACGTCTTTGCTCCTGACCTCTGGAGGAGATGTTATGTATTATTATGAATTGTTCCGTCGTTATGTTCCTTTTATTTAGTTGCTGTTGTATGATGGTGTTCTTTCCTGTATAATGAATTGACACTTCTAATAAAAGTTCTTTCAACGATCTTGCTGCTACTCTGCTTATGTAATGATTATCAGGTCGCTAATCCTAAAAGAGTGATCAGAGCAGCACATATTCAAGGCTAAGGCTGATAATCGTTAAAAAAAAAAATCAGTTTAGTTTGAAATCAATCTACATCAACCATCCATGCATTTTGTTGGTTTATATTTTTTAAGTAATAAATAAAATAAATTTTGTTAGTTTCATCAAATAAATATAAATAATATTATTATTCTTATATTCTTTTATTATTATATGAATTAGTTTCCCTTTATAAACATTGAGAAACCTAGTTGTGTTAGGGTTTTTAGGTTATAGATAGCTTGAGGAGTGTTATTGTGGCTTCCTTCACCTAGTAGCCGTGAAGATTTCATCAATTGACAACAAGGGAAAAATAATTCAGCTGACAATGAGAAAAAGATGATACGTATTATTCCGCTGCGCTCAAGAAGGTCATCTATGAAATCTATCAATGGTATCAGAGCCAGATTTGCTCCTTTTGATTCGTTAGTTACCGAGAGTAATCAATTCGGCGGTGATACAACTTTGTGTGCGGATGTAAAATAATATATGTGGAAGCCCTAACTTGAGGACCACCTAAACAAATCAAGAGTAGAGAATCTATCATACTCCCTCTAACCTAATTGACCTTCTTATTTACTATTTGGACATGTCGTTTGATTTCAATATTAATATGTAAGATAACATAATTTTACAACTCTATGTTTTACAATCCAATTCTTATGTGAAAAACTATCTGTTGTAGAAATTTATTTATATTATATGTTTAATATTGGAATGAAAAAATAGGACAAAGGTAGTATTTTTTTTTGGCCCGTGACTGATGTCATGATATATACATATATAAAAATTCAATCTTTGATGTCGACGCATATATTTTGGATAATTAATAGGGTAGCCAAACCAAGTACTTTGTATGTGGTATTTCGGGTATTAAAACAAAAATAGGATCTTGATTATGTCGGTACAGGTATGTGAGTCAATAATCGGTGATTTTTTTTTATTCCAATTGATCCTCCTTCATATATATAATTAATCTGCCACATTACAAATTCCTAGCTTCTGGACATGCATATCAAAATCATACACGAGATTAGTAGTAGGTTTATAAGTTTTCCAAACTCCCCATTCCATGGAGGGGGCAAAAGACGAACCAGCTAACACAGCTGGGAAATTAGACATATCCATATTACACATTAAGTTTCTAACAGAAACAAAACAATTCAAAACATAAGTTAAGCTACAAAATGCTCTTGTAGTTGTGCGATCTTCTGTTTGCACCCTTCCAAAATCTTGATAGTAGCTAAACTGTTGACTCTTATGGCTACTCTTTCAATCTTCATTTCCACAGCTTGTCGAAGCACATGGATAATGTTTTGTATCTCCAAAGTTGTCTCGTCCAGTCTACTTCTCATTTTCCTATTACATGCCATCAAAACGTCACCTGTATAAGAAATAATTACTCCACTACAGATCAATGGAGCATCTCTTTTCCTATAGCAGTTGGTGAATATTGTGAACTCATTTTGTATCTCAGGACAGCTTATAATAGAATTAATTCTGCTTCCTAAATTCCTTATTGAAATCTGATAAGCATTAATGAAATCTATATTGTTGTCAATACTATCCAGGATGGACATGTCCATGTTATGCTAAATTTTGTTTTGGCATCGTAAACTACCCACATTAAATTGACTATCAGGGAAAGATGCTGCTTACTCCATCTTCTAACGTTATTGATAAACCAATCTTGAATGGCCCCTTCTTGATTTGTTTGGAGGTTCTCAAGGTCAATAAGGTTATTCCAGATCTCTTAGACAGACCAACACTGAAAGATAAGATGTTGAGTGGTATCCACTTTTCCACAGAGCTTACAAAGACCATCACCTCCAAGTCTTCTAGCAATATTAGAGGTTGAAGGAACAATGAGGCTAAGAAATTTCCAGCAAAAGAGTTTAGCTCTAGGGGGAATCCATTTCCAGTCTAGTCTCTTCAAAATATCCCATTGCTTGGAGGACTGCCGAGATCCTGAAGCTTTAAGAAGGTGATTAAGAGCAGCTTTATATCCCGATTTGACTGAATATTCTCCTGAACTCTCAAGAGTCCATCTCCAATAATCAACTTGATGGGGGGTCCAATTTGGAATTAAGAATAGAAATTTGATCTAGTCTCTGGAAGTTGCTGTAGATTTTGGTCTCGTCCCACGTAGTGTTGACAGAACAGATAAGCTGATGCAATTTGTCTAACAGACAGTTGGTGGGTTTCTTTTACTATAGGGGCACCCCGGTTGATTCTACTAGTCCAAGGAGAGGTTCAAATGTCAGTATCTTGACGATTACCAATTTCTCTAAGGCTGCCTAGTTTGATAATCTTGATCCCATTAAGGAGGGATCTCCAGATGGGACTGTCTCGAGGGGAAGGAGCAGCCTCCAGAATACTATTGTTTGGAAAGTAGGAAGCTTTGAGAGATCTAGCCACAAGAGAGTTTGGGTTTGCCATAATCTTCTAGATTTGTTTCGCTAGAAGGGCTGAGTTGAAAGTTTCAATGTGTTTAAAACCCAACCCTCCTATTTCTTTAGAGCTGCAGACCTTATCCCAACTTTTCTAGTGTATCGAATATTAGAAGAAGACCCTCCCCACCAGAATTGAGCTAGAATAGATTTCATCTTAGTAATAACACCCTGAGGAAGTTGGAATAATGACATAGTAAAGGTAGGTAAAGATTGGAGAACACTTGACAGAAGGATAGATCTGGCCGACTGGGCCAAGGGAACTGTCCAACTAGCTACTCTTTTTCTGAGGGTTTCGATGAAGTAGTTGAAAATCTCCTTTTTGTTTCTACCAATCTTAATTGGCAATCCTAAATACTTAGCAAACACTGCTGGAAAAATAGAATAAACAACGCCCATTTTAAAATGGTTATATTTATATATCATATTTTTTTAGCATATTAAAGAACGATTATAAAATAAGGCGTTGTATTTATGGTTTAGGCCGGACATTTTAAAAAACGCTTCACTTAAGAAGCGTTCTTTATTGTATCGCGCCCAAAGACAAAAAAAAAAGCTTGAGAAATAAGTGTTCTTTATATGAAACATATAAAGAACGCTTCACATAGAAAGCGTTTTTATGTCTCTGGAACGCTCAGCATAAAGAACGCTTCCGTTTAGAAGCGTTCTTTATGTTTTTTACTCTCAGCATAAAAAAACGCTTCTTAAGTGAAGCGTTCTTTATGTTGCCTAAATAACACCCCACTTTCCAAAAAAATTTAATCTCTCCCGCGCTCTCTGTGTACAACGTAACCCTCTACCTCTCTCTCGATTGAGCTCGTGAAATACGAACCCTAGTACTAGGCTGCCCAAAAAATTCTGAAACCGCGGTATCCGACCGAAACTGAAGTGAACCGTACCTGCTTTTAGGTTAACCGTACCGGTTCTTGCGGTGTGGTTAACCGAACCGTGTAAATTGACCGGTTTCGGTTTCAGTAACGATATTGAATTTTCCATAACGGTTAACCGCTTGGTTAACCGTGGTTAACCGTGGTTAACCGATTATATAAACAATGAAAAAATTCAAATATTAATGTTAACCTATATAATAATTAATGTGAGCTATTGTGGGAATATAAGTATAATTATATTTTTTTGTTACATGTGTTGATTTGTTACATGATTTAAGTGAGTGATCAATGTTGTACTATAATATAATGGTATGGGTCTCATCAATAAAAAAATTTATACGGCTACAAGGTTAACCAAAAAAACCGAACTGAGCTAAAGGTAACGGTCTAAACGGAATGGTATGGAATTGGATTTTAGAAAGCCGAATATTAAACGGTTTTTAACCGAATCCGGTTAACCGATTTAAATGGAATGGTAATGGAATTGAATTTTAGAAAAAGAAAAGACCCGTTAACCGAAGCGGTTAACGAATAAGGCGGTTAACCTACCATGGGCAGCCCTACCCAGTACCGTCCGCTAGCTTCTGCCATCGCCGCCACTGCCGTTGTCGCCACTGCCGTCGCCGTCCGTGCTGCACCGCCGCTTTCCGGCCGTCTCTCGCGCCTGCTACACGTTGCTTTCTCCCGATATTGAGCGCGAGCGCATGCATCTTCATTCTCTGATGATATATCATCGATCGACCCAAATATACATGCATGCTGTCGCCTCTGTTTCGGTAATTCATCAAATCTGCGAACAGGAACATATATATTTTATGCTCTTCACTCTTATTAATTTTGCAACCTGCGATCGAACAGGAACATACATGCTCGCCGCCTCAGTACGTTCTATTGATCATCTACAGTAATTAATTTTACAACCCAACTGGCGTAACATCGATCCATGCTCTATCGCCTCTATTCTTGATTTGCTGGAGGTAATTTTGCAAACCAAACAGATGATCAGGAACATATAAACATGCTGTGGTTGGGATTAATGTGTTTAATTATTAGGATTAAGTGTTTGGGATTAATTAATTTTGCAAAAACAATTAAACTGTCGCCTGAGCTGATTTTTTGTACTTGCTGGTTGTGTCCAAATGGACTTGAGATTAATGTGTTTATTAGGCGAAAAATATAATGTGTTTGGGCATACAAATATAGCCACGTAGTTATGGTGAAATTTTGCAAAACCAAACTGTCGATCAGGAACATACATGATATGTTTGAGATTAATGTGTTATTAGGATTAAGTGTTTGGGATTAAGTTTGCAAACCAAACTGTCGCCTCTTGTACATGCTCTATTGTGGTGAAACCCTATATTTTTAGGGGGGATTTTATCGGATTTCCCATAAAATTTTGTCAAACTATATTGAATATTGGATTCGCAATGTAATTATTGTTGGTTACAAACTATCTCCTGCAGGCATTGGTAGTACTTTTCATTGTCTCACACCTGATACGGGCTAGTTGATTGAAGTCTAGCTTTTTCACTTCAGGACTAAGCACACTACTACTCATCAGATTAGGTTAGTTTATAATTTTTCTCTAATTACTTCTTTTTTTTTATAATTGTTCTCTAATTACTTCTTAATTTTTATATAGTGTTTCTCTGAATAGCTATTAAATATACTCGAACATAGTCACCCGTCCGAGATATACCTACTAGAGGTATATCTTGGATAGTCCCCGTCGGGACTGTCCAATCACGTTTGATCTCACCTTTAGGTAGTGAACAAGTTTATAAAAAACAGTTCATTTAAAAATTCGGTAGCTTTTCCCTTTTGTTCTTCGAGTGTATACATTCATATATACACTAGAAGAACGGAAGGGAAATGCTGCCGAAAATTTCAATGAATTGTTTTTGTAAACTTGTTCGCATGTGAGATTGAACGTGATTGGATGGGTTTAGGTTGTAAAATTTTAAAAGTAACTTGACTAATATCTGCCAACATATGAACGATATCGATCAGCTGTAAAGTAATACATCGATCTTACAGAAAGAGATGGAGCGTTCAAAGATGTACAATGACAGACTTGACAACGATTACCTACAAGGGGTCGATAGGTTCTGTAAGATCCTAGTCAACAATCTTCAACCGAGGGATAAGGGATATATTTTGTGTCCATGCATCGACTGCAAAAGCGACTTCAAGTATAGAGATATTGAGAAAATTAAGGACCATTTGATTCGCCGTGGGTTTACAAAAGATTACGAAGACATAGCATTATGACATGGTCAGCATGCAGTGGATGTGTTTGACTATGATGCAGAAGCTTCAGTAGAACAATCAGAATTGGACGGCACTGAAAACTTTGGGGATGACAGAAAACTTTGGGGATGATGACAACCGCACAATTAACGACGAGACAGAAGATGCGAACCTTGACACACTGTTAGAGATGTAGAACAATACTTTACCAACAAACCGAGTACACATGAAAACTTTATGCAGTCATGTAAAGAACCACTGTACGCTGGATGTGATGCACTGACGCTGAACAAATTAAGTGTGACCCTGAAACTATTTAATGTCAAATCGAAACACGGATGGAGCGATGTAAGTTTCACGGAACTATTGCAAATTATTAAGGAGATACTACCCGCGGACAATGTCATACCTACAACTACTTATGAGACGAAGAAGTTAATGTGTCCAATGGGTATGGAGTACAAGAAAATACATGCTTGTCCATCGGGGTGTATTTTGTTCTGGAAGGAGTATGAGCTACATGATTGTTGTCCTAAATGTGGTGAATCACGTTATGTAAAGAAAGATCATCAGGACGGCAATAAACCAAAGGTTCGTTCCCTAGCGAAGGTGTTATGGTATTTGCCAATAATCCCAAGGTTTAGGAGGTTATTTGCAGTTCGAAGGATGCTGAAAACCTTAGGTTGCATGCAAACACATAGGATGGACAATGGTAAATTAAGACATCCTGCTGATTCACCGCAATGGAGAAACATTGACAGAATGTATCCTGAGTTTGGTATAGAATCAAGAAATTTAAGACTTGGCTTATGCACGGATGAAATGAACCCGTACGACACTTTGAGTAGTGTACACAGTACTTGGCCTGTTTGTTGACTGTATACAACCTCCCACCATGGTTGTGCATGAAACCTAGGCATATTATTCTATCAATGTTGATATCAGGTCCAAAACAGCCGGGGAATAATATTGATGTGTTTCTACAGCCGCTTATTGATGACTTGAAACTCTTATGGCATAAGGGAGCAACAGTATATGATTCTTATGCAAAGGAAAACTTCACACTGCGTGCTATGTTGTTTTGTACGATAAACGACTTTCCAGCATACGGAAACCTATCTGGATATACAATCAAAGGAGCATTAGCATGTCCTGTTTGCGGTGACAACACATGTAATATCCGATTGAAATAGAGTGGAAAAAATGTGTACATGGATCATCGAAAATTCCTTCCAAGACATCATAAGTACCAAAGATGATGAATTTGACGGGACGACTGATCATGCTGTAGCTCGGCAACCTTTATCAGGTGTTGATGTTTATAACCGAGTGAAAGATATTGTGAATAACTTTGGTCCTCCAACTAAAGCTACAGAGAAGAGTGTTTGGAAGAAAAGGTTGATATTTTTTAATCTTGAGTATTGGTGACATTTGCAAGTAAGGCATTGTATTGATGCCATGCATGTCAAGAAAAATGTGGCGAAAGTCTTGGTGGAACGTTGCTAAACATTAAAGGGAAAACAAAAGATTATTTAAAGGGGAGAAAAGATTTAGTAGAGTTGGGCATACGAAAAGAGCTCCACCCGCAACAAAGAGGAACACGTATCTTCCTGCCTCCCGCATGTCACACTCTATCGAAAGAGGAGAAAAAAGTTTTTGCAGTGCCCTTTCTGACATCAAAGTACCATCAGGGTACTCTTCCAACGTAAGAAGTTGGGTGTCCATCTCTGAACTCAAGTTAGTAGGGATGAAATCTCACGACTACCATGTTTTGATGCAACATTTTCTTCCCATTGCAATTCGTGGGATTCTCCCACATGATGTCAGGAAAACCATTACAAATTTGTCCGTGTTTTTCAATGGAGTTTCTGCCAAAGTTCTAGATGTGCAGACACTGGACAAGTTGCAGGCTGAACTAATTGTCACTATGTGCCAGTTGGAGATGTATTTTCCACCTTCATTTTTCGATATTATGGTGCATCTACTTGTTCATTTAGTAAGGGAGATCAAGGAGTGTGGCCCATTATATCTCAGGTATATGTATCCATTCGAAAGATACATGGGTGTGCTTAAAATAAAAATGAAAACCGCAGACGTCCAGAGGGAAGCATTGTTGAAGGATATGTAACTGAGGAAGTGATTGACTTTTGCACCCACTACTTAGAAGGCGTGGACCACATAGGACTTCCGAGATCAAGACATGAGGGCAAGTTACAGGGTGTAGGTACAATCGGGAAAAAATGGTAAGGCCTGATTTTGCTGCATTGTATAAAGCACATCTAACCGTGTTGAGCCATGTCGAAGATGTTGAACCATACTTCGTGTCACACTTAAGCGCTCTCAGAGCACAACATCCGTCAATGAGTCAAGTGAGATTAAAGAAGGAGCAGAATGCTACATTCGTTACATGGTTTAAAGAAAAAGTTATGCATGAAGATTCAGGCAATGTAACTGAAATGGTTAAGTTATTAGCGCTCGGTCCGAATCTTGATGTTGTATCATACGAGGGTTTTGATGTGAATGGGTTCTCTTTTTATACTAAACTCCAAGATCATAAGTCAACAAATCAAAACAGTGGTGTTCATCTAACTGCTTCACAGGAAATATATCAAGATGCAGGTAGTAAGGGAGTGACAATGAGGAAAGAGTATTTGGTGTGATTCAGGAGATTTGGATCCTTAACTACACCTGTTACGAAACTTGTGTCTTTAAATGCAATTGGTAGACAACAGGCGCAGTTACCGTCAGGTGGAACACGGTATGAAGTTGGTTGACCTAAACACATTGACATACACAGAAGAATCGTTATAGTTGCTTCTAAAGCTAGACAAGTGTTCTACTGTCATGATCAATCTAATCCCAGATGGTCAGTTGTATTGCAAAGTAAGCGATAGATAGTTGGTGTTGATGGTGTTATGAACGAGGAATATTATGACTGTGAAATGGACAATGTTCCCCTTCAAATGCCAATGGAAGTTGATAATGTGACAAACTTTCAGTGCACAAGATCAGATCATAGAGAAGGGTTGTGGGTGGAAAAATGAACAAAAAGTAAGTCTGGCATAAAAGTGAATGCTTAACACATGCGTGTACATTTATGATTGTTTATGACTCTATTTATGACACTGACTATATATTATGTAATGATATTGTGCAGATTATGGATGCCAACGATCATGAGATGCTCCTACAGTGTAATGAGAAGATGGAGATGGAGATAGATGCAGTTAGCGGAGCGTACACAGATCGTCATTGCCGCTGATGCTCCTACGACTTCTCAGGACCCTCCTACGACCTCTCAGGGCCCTTCATGAAAGACACGAGGACCGTCACATGGTCTAAATGAGAAGAATGAGAGTGGCATGATTGATCTGGTGTGGGATAGGTATATGTTACACCTATATGTTATTCTGTTTTATTTTCATATATATATATACTGATATTTATACATTTATGTAGTACTATATATATTACGTATGACTAACATATATACTGTATATATTACAGGTATCTTAGACCCACTGGCGCGTCTAAGCATAAGTTTTCCAGCGCCATGGGTCGATTGGTTAAGACGCATTGCTGTATCAACAAAAACTGGAGGAACCAAGATCCGGAAATAAAGAAGATCATGTGGACGAGCTTGAAGAAGAAGTACCAGATCCCAGATGAAGCATATGATAAAGTGTTGTCACTGCTTGCTTTGCGTATGCGATCATTCAAAAATAGACTGGTGGCTGGTTGGATCAATACGAACAACCGAAGAAGGTGCCTCCCTATGAGTTGTACGTTGGCATGATCACTGAGGAGGAGTGGAAGGAATTCTGAAGCACATATCACCCTGAGTTCAGGGTAAGTAATCGTTTTCATAGATTAACTTTTAAGTTTATGTTGTTAATATAACAGGATAAAGTTAAAATGAATTGTATTCTTTCCACAGACAGTTCAGGAAAAAGCCCGACAAAATCGCTTGAAAGATCAGAACCCACACTACATGGGCCGAGCTGGGTACGCGGGATGTATACCAGGCTGGATTGAAAAGGGGTATCTGAAGCGTATGCGTGAGGACGACACAGTTGACCCGATTCAGAGTCTGGATGAGGTGAATCGGGCACAAGCATACATGCTTGGCCGGCAATTAGAGAAGGACGGCGAAATGTATTATCCGCGGAAGGAGACTGCAGACTTAGCTACAAAAATTGTGAGTGTCCTGAGTAATATTTAATAGTTTATAAATTTTCTTACAATTTATGTATGTTTTACTTATTTGATCTAATTCATAATTTACATGATTTTTTGCATGTGCAAGACTACAGAGGGTGCTGATTCTTTTCTTGGCCAGTCTCATAGTCAGGATGATCCATTGAACAAAGCGCTTGGCAAGAAGGATTACCCTGGGAGAGTTCAAGGATTTGGATCCGTAGTGCGTCAGAGGGATGTTTTTCCTCGCTCCCAGCGGATGGGGAGGGAGGAAGAAATGAGGGAGATCGAAAGAAAGTTGACACAGCAGTTCCAATCTGATTTGCAGCAGCAGATGCAACAAATGGAAGCGAGATTGATGCAACAGCTGAGTCAGGGGCATCAATCTTCTAGCTCATCAGTGTACGCCTCTGCACCCGCTTCCACCCTGCACCTGCTTCCATCCCTACACCTGCTTCCACCCCTGCACCTGCTTCCACCCCTGCACCATCTCAGGTTTCGGTTTCTTACACTGTACCAGCACCTTCTGATCCTTTCCCATATGCCAAGCTTCAGGTATGTGTGAATTTTAGTGCTTTGTCGTTATTTATATTTTCAATTAATCAAAAGTATTCATGTTGCAATGTATGAATCTAATTTTTTGTTGTTTATTAGGGAACCAAAAAGTGTCGTCTTCTGCAGATCAGTGAACATGGCATCTCTCTGGTTGCATTAGGCACAATTCTACAGACTGATTCGACGTCACTGTGTCATTATAAGCGAGTTCCAGCCTGGTACGTCCGTGTATTCGGGACAGTGTCTGTCAAGGCTGTGATCACATTCCACTACCGATAGAGTGGAATGATTGGAGCACTGTCATTGAAGCACGCGGCTCACAAGTACCGTGGCCTTGCAATCTGGTGGATTTATCTGATAGTACGGTAAGCAAACGAACTTAAATTTGTTTACTAATTACCATTTCATATATAAATGCAGTGTTAGGAATAGTTTTCTAACGTATACTAACTTGTCATTTCTTAGACACCTGTTCCTATTGCTGACAAAGGTAAACGAGTCAGTGCGTCGAAAGGAAAGGGACCATCGGGTCAGCAGGATGATCACTACATCAGTCTACTTCGACACGATTTCATTCTTCCCAAAATTTGGTGAATACATTGGGAAAGCGTCAGCGGGTCTTATATAACATGATACTCGGGAAGGGTGATGATTTCATTCAGTACATCCTTAGGGTTCCGCCGTCTTTGTTCCACAGCGAAGAAGGCCAAGAGTTGCTGATCAGTATTAGAGATGTCAAGGAGCTGCTGCTTGGTGATATGCTAAACATCTCGGTGATTCAATCCTACTGCTTGTAAGTATCACATTTTTTCTCTCTCAAAGTTAATAGTAAGTTTTATGTATAATTTAATTTAATGCCTTTGTCATCAAAGGCCCTTACTATCGAGGCTGGTGGCAAAGAAAATGGAAAATACGATCACCTTCCTATGTCCACAAATCATGTCTTCTGATGAAGCTATGAGAGACGGTGTTGCGTGTCAGAGCCATATGCGCAATGCCATAATTACGGCGGTTAACAGGAAAAGCCGATTTGTGCTCATACCATATCATCAGATGTAAGCGTGCTTGACCACCTTATGCTTTTGTCTTTATTGTTTTATGTTAACTCATATATATTTCAAAGCTGAAGTTTATTTGTTGTTGTTTGAACTTGTAGCAATCATTGGTTGTTGTTAGTGGTGTGTACTTACTCATCATCCTGTATAGTGAATGACCCTATTGATGGAATTAGGAGAAAGATAGCCATTTCTATTCTGCTGACAAAGTAAGTAAATTGTGCATATTTTTATTTCAAAAAAAAATTTTATACTTTTTTTATTACTTGTCACTTAAATGCTTGTTTTAATTAATTTAAGTGGTTTTAGAGATGGTATGATCAGTGTCCGTGTTATGAATTTTCCTTTGGATATACAGTATATGAAAAAGGTAAAAACATTCTATTTACTCATGCATACTTAAATATATTTGTATATTAGTGTGTATATATAATAATATAATTTTATTGAAATAGTGTCCCAGACAACCGGATAGTAATGGTGGCCAGGGTCGGTTCCCCAGAAAATGTGTATTCGTATTCGGAACCGGTCTGGGCGGTTTCGGTTACAGTTCCGGTTCCGGTTCTGAAATCTGGATTCGCTTCGGATTCGGTCGAAAAACCGGTTCCGGCCGGTTCCAGCCGGTTCCGGTTTCGGTTCTGAATCTGATCGGTTCCGACGGTTCCGGAAAGATTCGATCGGCTCCAGTTGCTTCGTTTTAGCTCCGATTTGAGATCCATTTGAGTGCACACGTTGCTCTTTTCATCCACTTTACTCCTAGATAGGTTATTCTTCAAGTTTATAATCTTAAATGTGTAAGAAGCAAAGACTTAGGAATTTTTATTGAATTTACAAAAAATAAGGAACAAAGAGAATTTTATTATATGATTCACTGCCTCATTAAAACCTTATTAGGTAAAAATCCATTGGGAAAACCATAATAAGGAAAAAGAGTACAGCTACTAAGAGGTTACATTTTAAAAACCCAACGGTAACTTCAACCGGTTCCGGGGCGGTTCGGTTCCGAATCCGACGACGGTTCCAGGCGGTTCCGGTTCCGGTTCGGGCCCGAATCTCAAAACATGTATTCGTATTCGGAACCGGCTGAGGCGGTTCGGTTCCGGTTCCAATTCCACCGGTTCCCGGCCGGTTCCGGTTCCAATCGGTTCCGGGTAGAACCGCGGTTCCGGGTAGAACCGGGTAGAACCGGACCCGATGGCCACCATTACCGGATTGCAGTAGTTGTGGATATTTGTGATACGATACATGTACGACATCGTGTCCAAAATCGAGAAAATCTGAAATGACATTGAAGTACGTATTATAAGTTTTGTGTTTGAATTGGTAATTTAACTGTTTGTGCATGGTTGGATAAGTTTAAATGGTGTACTTAATTGCTTTTATAATTCTTGCGTGCAACTTATTGACTTCTTTGCAAAACAAGGAGCTACTTATTCACTTGCCGATCTAGAGTTTGTCAAGGAGCACATGTGCGCTTACTGGACGAAAGCAATAACTTATGAAGATCAACAGAAGTCATGAGTTACGCGCTGTAGCTATTTCTTTTCTTTTTGAAGTTGTCTGAACTGAACCAATTTGCACCTGTAAATGCAGTTTGTTGCATTATGTCAAGTACACTTGCATTGTGTTGAAAAATGCAGTTTCTTGCATTATCAAATTTCTACAGATTACAGTACAACATAAGTACTTAGTAGCTTTCATCTGTGTTTGGATTTTAATTGTAATTAAATTTTGTCTGCATGTTTGGTACTAATACTAGCAAATCTCTGTTAATTTAGTAATAATACTGGCTGATTTGTTGCAATTGACCTGGGATCTGATGTGTTTTTGCTTGCCAAATTTAATTGGTAGATTAGATTTAATCTCTGTTACAGTTTGTTGTGATGGCTTCTGTTGTGTTGAAAATGCAACATGCATTGATCTGTGATGTGATGATATCTGTAGCATTTGTTGGAACAGAGATTTCTGAAAAAATAGAAAAAAAAGGAAGATATAAAGAACGCTTATCCATATAAGCATTCTTTAAACTCTCCCGCCAACCATCATAAGAAACGCTTTATGTGATAAGCGTTGTTTTTGTCTGAGCATAAAGAACTTGTTAGGCTAAAGCGTTTTTTATGTTCCCATCGTTCTTGCATTATAAAGAAAGCTTTACAAATAAGCGTTCTTTAAAGATAGTATAAGGAACGCTTTGAAAGCGTCATTTAAAATGTTTAATCATTGCGTCGCTCAAATAAACTACGCTTTATAAACGTTCTATATGCCAAATTTAAGCGTTGTTTATTCTTTTTTTTTTCCAGCAGTGAAAGTGGGGAACTTCTTGAACACCGAGGAGGTGGCTAGAGTGGTTTTAATCTACTGTGGAATTTTAGGACTAAAGGTGATTTCAGATTTATGGAAATTTATTTCATGCCCTGAACAAGAAAGGAATTTTTGTAGCAGGTTGTCCAGAAACAAGATATTTGGAGTGGTTGCCTGACCATAAACAATTATGTCATCAGCAAAGGCAAGGTGGGATATAGGAGGAGAGTTTTTTGAGAGGGATAGACCATGATACTCTTTGTTGTCCATAACAACATTCAGAGTCCGAGAGAGGGATTCTTGAGCTAGAATGAAAAGAAAGGTAGATAGAGGGTCCCCTTGCCTAATACCTCTAATCTGGGTGAATTGATTGCCTGGGGTACCATTGACAATCACAGCCCCTCTAACAGAGGAGATGCAATTCATGACCGGTATTCTCCACACATTTAGGAAATCCATGGAAATAAGCAGAGAATTGATAAAGGGCCTCTCCAGTCTGTCATAAGCCTTGCTAAGATCCAATTTGTAAGAGAAAATCCCTCTTTTTTTTGCTTGGGAGTGGGCTATCCTATAATGAAGCTCACCAGCCAGAATAACATTATCAGTGATCAATATGCCTTTCATAAACCCTGACTGATTCTCAGAAATGATAAAGGGCAGGATGGGTTGGATTCCGTGGCTAAGACCTTGGTTGCATTTATACACAAAAAATGCAGGCTATAGGTTCTAAATTTAGTAATGGAATTGGCCCCCTTTTCTTTTGGAATCAAAGCAATGTAGTACTGATTGAGGGAGGGAGGGATAGGGTGACCTTTAAGAATGTTGAGAATAGTGGACACAACCTGCTCTCCTACAGTAGGCCAAAAAGCTTTAAAAAATTTCCCATTGAAACCATTTGGCCCGGAGCCTTGTTGGAGCTAAGCTGTTTGAAAGCACTCATTATCTCACATATTGTGTAGGGCTTTCTAAGGTCCTCTCTCAAATCTTGTGGAAGGATCCCCGAGACCTCATCAGTAAAAAAAACTGGGTTTGTAACATTTCCTGCTGTGAAAAGGGATTGAAAGTACTCTCTGGATATTTCTCAAGATCTTTCCACTCAAATTTCATGGACCCATCCTCAGATTGGAGGCCAAAATCTCCTTTCTTCTTCTATTAGAACTTGCTTTTTGGTGGAAATAAGCCGTGTTTTTGTCACCTTCTACTATCCACTTGTCTCTATACCTTTGTTTCCAATAAATTTCTTCCTTGTAACAAAGAAGTTTAATCTCAGTAAGGATACGTTTTTGTTAGCCCCCGCCCACACTGACAGATTGTCCCTCGTAATCTTCTTCAACTCTCTCTTTTGAGTTTAATTTTATGGTGAATTCTGACAATAGACCACCCTTTCCACTGTAATAACTTCAATTTACAATTCTGAATATTGGTGCTCAGACACACTTCATTCTCCCCCCACACTTGTAAAATGATCTCTCTACATTTATCTTCCAGGAGCCACCCATTATCAAATCTAAAAAATTTCTCTTTTGTGAGGTGATTTCCTACGAATCTAATAAGGATTAGGCAATGGTACGATCTTTCCCTAGGCAAATGTAGAACAGAAGAGGATGGAAACATGGTCATAGCATCTTTGAAAAAAAAAGCCCTATCTAACCTACTTTCAGAGGTGTAAGGAGGATCTGACAGTTTGTATAGTGAAAGGATATCCCATAAAACCCACATCACTTAAGTCCAGCTTTTGAAGATATCTCTAAAAGGACGCATTATGTGTTTTTCCTCTCGAATTCTCCCTCCTTTTTTTCTCTATCATACAAGATTTGGTTAAAATCTCCTACTACCACCCAGGGAAGGTGGGCATAACTACTGAGATTATTGAGGAGTTCCCAAGAAAGGTGTTTTTCATTCCAATTAGGCCACCCATAGAAACCAGTAAACGTAAAAGGATTCATACCTGAGAGCTTGATCTCCGCCGCCACATGGTGTTGGGAGAAGTTTATGACCGAGACAGCTAAGTCCTTTTTCCATAAGAGAGCTAAACCGCCACTCTTGCCCTTGCTAGCAACCGAAATTCCACTATACTCTTACCATCGAACTTTGATACGATCCATCTCAGGAATGGATCTATGGGTCTCCATTAAAAAAACTAGGTCGGGTTTGTGTTTCCTGAGTAAACTAGTGACCCAAACCACTGTACAAGGGCGACCCAACCCTCGACAGTTAAAGGACATGCAACTCATATTGAGTGGCAGCCCTGATCTTCCTCAGGGTCTGCCTTAGAGTAAAAGAAGTCACGGTACTCAGTCTCCTTCAAATCCTCCATGTTGATAGAGGATCTGATCATCAGTGGGCTAAGATTCGCAAGCTTCCTTTTTTTTATTGAATTTATCAGGGTAGGATGCATGTAGAAGGGTTTCTGGATACATTTTGGATTTTCCTTTATCTAGGTTGATGGGAAGGTGGTTTTGAGATACTGGTCTATAAGGACATTCAAAGGGGCTAGAAATTTGGTTAGAAAGGTTCCGGGTAAAGGAATTAGGGTGAAGGGAAGAATTTACCTCCTGATGGGAGGGGTTGTTCATGGTTAGAGGATCAGAAGCTTCCAGGGGACTGTTTCCTTCACCTACTTTCTTCTTCCCTTTGAGATCTTTCTCAAACTTATAAAGGGCTGACCTCCAATCAAAGTTTTGGTAAATTTTCTTCTCAGACTCATTGGAACCAGACGTGAAGTTTGAAAGAGGGGAGTAGGAAAAATCAATCTTGGGGGCCTGACATAGAGAAAAGGCTCCAAGAATCCTGGGGGGGCAGATGAAGAGGTATTGAAGGAACTTTGTGGAGAAACTGGGGTTCCATGTTGGGGAAGATTCTGCATGGGGAGGCCTTGTATAATCTGATGAGGCTTTTAAGGAATTGGAGCAATATCTACAGGCTTGGTGGCTAAAGAAAGGTCAACATTGACTATGGGAGGGTTAACTAACGGGACAAGTTCCGCTTGGGTAGCTAGGGCAGTGATACCATCTAGGATCCCTTCCTCCTTCCATTGATCAAGGAGAAAAGAATCCGTAACTGAGGCTAAAGAACCAGCAAATTCAGAGCGGATCCAAGGGCCGTACCTTTCTATGGAGTTGAGATTGGGTTTGGGAATTTTGCAGTCATTAAGAGTGTGGGTAAGAAAGCCACATCTATAGCAGAAACTGGGTAGGTTTTCATATGATATACAACACACTCTATTGCCATTAGCAGTTTTCACTACTAACATTCTACATAGGGGTTCTGAAAGTTTGATCTCAATTCTAACTCTCAAGTAACGAGCTCTAAGAGGATTGATATGAGAGGAGCATTCGACGAAAGATCCTATCTTATTAGCTAAGTTTATAGCTGAGGGTCTGTTGAAAAAGGCTAGAGGAATTTTTTGAATACCTGCCCAAATCTTGATAGTTTTGGGATCATGTTCTTCAATGGGAAGGTTTGAGTCTAGTGCCATAACAGCTAGGATCCGGTGCTAGAAATGCCATGGGCCGTTGGACAGAATGACTTCCGTATATTCTTCTAAGGAAAATTGAAACGTGAAACTATTCTCCCCCACCTCTATGACTTGGAAGTACGCCTTAGGTTTCCAGATATACACCATGACGTTTTGTAATAACCTAGCTCCTATACGGGAAGGACTCCATATTCTACCATATAGAGCTTTTTAAAAAATCGGAGAGTTTGGTTCCATGATCAGGCAGGCTTCTTCAATAGAGTTAGTTTAAGATGGGTGGATATGGAGGCGAGCGCAGTTCGAGATTATGGAATCCATGGAGGGGGCCGTACTAAAAAAGGGGCCAAATTTATGAATTACGCTGCTAATGATTGTCTCTAGGCTATTATGATAGGGGTGAAGAGGAGGAATAGGAAAAAGGAGAGGAGATTTTGGTAGCTGGTCTAGAAGATCATCAGGGGGAACTTTACAAATCTCCGGTGACACAACCGGCATGCAGAAGGCATGGCTCTGGATAAAGTCCCATCCGCCGGAGTTAATGCCCCTGACACCTCTCATACAAGCGAGGGAGTTCAAGAGAGAGGGAAAATCAAAAGCCTCACACGCTTGACTGCTACAATTGTAGCTCAAGAAGACGTGCACCGGTGTGAGTTAATGATCTGAGGCTGATCGCATCCAAATCGAGGCAAGTAACATGCAGGCTTCGAGAGAGACTGCAAAAGACAACGGCGGCAAGTGGACTTTGTGTGAGACTGCATGACTCTGCAAACTACCTGAAGAAAATTCTTTCTGCTCCAGCTCCATTGTGTCTCGAACAGGTAAACAAAACTCTGAGACCAATAATTGGTCGGGTGCCAGAGCATAAATCATAACTCCCCACAAACTTCTACCCTTACTATTTCAACCGTAACACAATAATCGGTGAATTGATGGATCGCATTGAACAGAAAATTCATAATGGGTTCGTTTGGGGACAGCTGCTGGGGCTGCTGCTGGGTCCTGCTGCTGGAAATTGAGAAGCTGTCTGCTGATGGATTCGCGGAAGCTGTCAGCTGCTGAATTAGGGCGTTTGGTGGAAGCCTGCTGTTGGTTTTAAAAATCTGTTATTTTTATGGTAATTAGTAAATCGTATGCTGCATTTACTAAAAGCTGTTAACTTCCGCATGTTAATGATTTTACAACGGTTCGACTTTTTAGAAGCGTTTTCTGTTATGAATTTGATTGAATTATGCAACTTCTCATACTTTACTTAACTACAAAACCAAAATTAAAGAAACTACTACACTATCCAAAATTAAACAAAATAATTGTTTCATACCTAAGTTGTACATAAATGTAATTAACATACATGACCAAGAAAATTTAAACAATTAAGTAATGTCAAACACACCCACATGGTTTATCTTGTAAACTAGATTAATAAAACTCAGTCTAAGCTCATTTAGTTGTTCCACATCATATGGCCACAGATGCCATAACCTCATCTGCAATAGCTTCACGAACAGCGTCCATTGGCATCTCATTTGGATCATACTCAATCTCCACATCATCAGCAACCCCTCCATCGTCTTCTTTCTCACAATTTGCATACATTTCGTAGTCGTTTTCAAACTCATTAAAGATGGAGTCAAGTGGATCAAGCAGCCGTATGTAGTTGTGTAACGAAAACACGCTGAAACTATCCTACTTTGATCCATTGGTGAGTAATGTGGTACGCAGTCTAAAATACGCCAGCGCTTCTTTGAGAACACCAAAGACCCTTTCAATTACGCTACGCTAAGACAAGTGACATTTGTTGAAGATCTCCACACGACCAGTTGGCGGAGCACCCCTCCATTGTGATGAGTGATATCACGCGGAGAAAGGTGTGATGACACCTCCACGATTTACGTATCCCTTATCGGCTAATTAATACTTTCCTACATCATAAAATGAAATTTAGCCAGTCTTTGTATGTAAGAAGTTCTAACAATTATAAAAACAATAAATTTTATCATTACCATCTGGTGGTGTGAGGTAGTTAAAGATTCTTTTTGAGTCGGTCAATATGTGAGCATCATGGGTAGAGCCTTCCCAGCCCGTGACTACAAAAGTGAATAACATGTCAAAATCATAAATTGCTAACACGTTCATCGTTGTCTCCTTCTTCCTTCCTCTGCATGCCATTTGCATATGCTCGAGAACTTTCAGGTGCCACAAGCTACATCCTTGCCGAACACAATATGCATGTTTTTCTCCATCTCCTCTGTGAAACCGTATTTTTTGAACCGATTAAATTTCTTGTTCTCCTACATAACAAAAAAGAGGAAAATATTTTAGTCATTCAACTTTTCTATAACTATTTAACAAACTTAGTATTGAGGTAAGTATTAACCTTAATTTTGCCTCCCACCATTCATCCGGTGCATCTATAATACCTAACGTACGCTCCCACCCAAGACCGGACTCGCCCTTCATCTGAAGCCATAGACCCCAATTCTGTCTCAACCAGTCGTACTTGTTCTTGAGTTTGTCAAAGCCCATGGTTTGCTTGATCTACGCTGAAATTCAGCAACACATGGCTTCCAATTGACTGTCTTACCGAGGACAGCTCCCGATTGTCCTAAACTCACATTCAAGTGTTTGGCAAATAGCTCACATGCCAGCTCATTAAGCTCAAGGGTCCAACTTGCATTTACTTGTGCATTTTGCTCTTCTTCATCATCGATAAGGACAATTGGTTTTTTCCCCTTGCTTTTGCTTTGTTTCTTCATGGACGACGCCATCTAATCGTTTTTCAACAACTTTAGATGTGTATAGCTAGTCATAGTAGATGAATAATTTTCTAGTAATTGTAATACAATAGTTTTAATTTAGTTAGAAAGAAACTGGCATCCTGATGCTCTGTCGAATAGCCGAACCAATCATCTTCCTCTTCTTGCATCTCTGCTTCCTTGTTGTATGAGCTAGCCTTTTAGTACACACAAGTGTGACAAGCATCATTTGTTTGACATTGCGCTCAGAGTAAAGCTTGTTAGTCTCTCATCATCACTTTAGTAGTTGAAAAAATACTAAACACAATTGAGATTACAGCTTCTCAATTAAGGCTCATAATAATGTAGTATCTGTTAATCATTTGTAGTCTTATATGTAACTTTTAAATCACAACCACCTCTAAGTTTTAGAACTGCCGACCCAGAAGTATTAGGAGAGTTGTTCATCCTAATAATGGCAACAATTCTAAAAGAAGAGGCAGAGAAGCTCTAACTCAAAAGGTTTAAATATCCTAACAATTACTATTAAAGGCTAACTTGCAAAAATATTCATCATGGTCGGTATACCTTAGTTAACACCCACAACTTGTGCAAGGTAGACTAAGGATTTAGCATGCACCAACGATCCAGGAGGTGCTACAACAGAGTATAGCCTGTTCAAGTAATAACATAACCTTTAATCAACCACATATTAGGATGAACAACACCATTAATACTAACAAAAAATTAAAGGATAACTTGCACAATGGTTTTAGTATGAGTGATGTTCCAATTGTACCTTAATAATGGTGAGCATTGCTTGAGCTTTAGCCTAAGAAGAACAAACTTGGACAACTAGCAAATCGAAAGGTTACATAGAACTGTCACAAACTACAATGACCAATAACTTCCAACACTTTCATATTCAAGTTTCAGCTGCAATATAGTAAAATGAAGCAAACAAAGCAGACAAATTAAGAGAACCTGTTCAACAGATAGGATTTGCAAAGAACATACCGTAACAAAATAGGAACATACTCCTTCACAATCATGGCAGTCTAGGCTGAACTAAACAATGATACAATCACAACCGATTGTATCCAGATTGAACAACAAGCTCAACAGAAAACAATCACCATTGATTGTAGCTAGAGTGAACAAAAAGCTCAGCATAAAACAATCCCAAACGATTGTAGCCAGATTGAACAACCTCAACAGAAAACAATCACCATCGATTATAGCCAGAGTGAACAAAAAGCTCAACAGAAATTGCATACTTACAGTTGATAGTGGACACGCAAGGCCAGGTTCAACCAACAAGCATCACAGATCCCAAACGTTCAACTGCAAACAAACAAAAAAATTATTTGTGTTAGAGTAAGGGATTATAGTCTTATTTTAAATTGAATCAGTCATTAGGAACAAACTTACCAATTTCAAAAGGATATCAGCCGAGACAGTTGGGTAAACAAACGAATTGTTCAATAGCAGAAGCGCAAATGCAAAACCAATCAGGCGCAGTAGTTGGGAGTACCCACGATAAAGAACCAGAGATTAGTGTTGCAAAGGGACATGCGAACCCACAATTGGGGGTTAATTGAAGGCCAAAGAATTCAGAGACTAATTTCAGTCATAGAAGGAGATGAAAGTTCGGCGCCGCAAGCGACCCCAAAATTAGGGTTCTGTGTGTGAAGATATAGAAGTTGCATCTTATAGCCGACGAAAAGCAGCAAAAGAAGTGATGCAAAAAACAATTGAAACTTACAAAGGACATGCTCAAAGAGATAAGAAGATAAGAGATTCGATTTCTCTGCAATTGTTGTACTAGAATAGTGCAGACCCATCCAAAGTAAATACGGTAGATAAGTGGGTGGGAGTAAAGAATTAGTCACGGGCAGAGGAAGAAGAAAGCTGCAAAGGTGAGTTGGCGGGAATAATTTCCTGGTGTGACTCAGTACTGCTCGCAGACGCGATATATTCTCAGACATTGGGAAAAACGCAACCAAGCCAAACACTCATGGCGTCTATGGGAAGAAAACAAGACGCAGACGCGCAGCGTCTACTAATGTCCCAAAACGAGGTCAATATGTGTTTGATTATTATGATTCCATGGTTGTGTAATCAGTAATCACGAAACCATCGGCTGGTACGCATAAATTAGCTATGCATGTGTAAAAAAAAAAAAGGGTTGTTTTTTCTGCTCTACCACATGTATTGCCGAGTTCCAATTTTTTTGGAAATTTCATGATATGCCCCTATTTTTGGCTAATTCATGAAATGCCACTAAAAAAAGAGTAATAAAATGTCACTATATTTTGTAAAAGTCCATGAAATGTCAGTATAGTCATTGACCAGATGGAAAAAAGACGAAAATACCTCTACTAGTTAACAAAGTACTTTTAAAGTTCATATTATGCCCCTAAGTGTTAAAAAATTCACAAAAATGAAACAAATCAATAAAAATATAAAATAATATAAAAAGTAAAACTAAAAAATAATATAAAAATTATAAAAATTGAAGAAAATTGAAGAAAATAAAAATATATAATAAATATTTCATTTTTAAAAATTTATTTAGTACCATAAAAAGAATATAGTGTTATAAACAAATTATTTATACCAATTTCTCTATCAATTTATTCCAATTAAGTACCATAATTTTACCATACATTTTTTATTATTATTTTCTATCAATTTCAATGATTTCTTCAAAGTAAATTATATTGGTCTAAATTTGTAGAAAGTTAAATAAATTACTTGTTTAAAACTCTATATTGTTTTTTATGGTACTAAATAATTTTGAAAAAAATCTAAGAAATATTTACTTTTTTTAATGTTTTATGTATTTTATATAATATTATTTATTTATTTTATTGTTTTATAATATTTTAATAGTTATTTATATTGTTAT
This sequence comes from Limonium bicolor, assembly GCA_023374045.1. Classification (NCBI taxonomy): domain Eukaryota; kingdom Viridiplantae; phylum Streptophyta; class Magnoliopsida; order Caryophyllales; family Plumbaginaceae; genus Limonium; species Limonium bicolor. Next base: position 452,148,145 of record CM041777.1, read on the forward strand.
AATATTTTGGATTTTTCATAAATTTTAGTGAATTTTTTTAACACTTAGGGGGATATTGTGAACTTTAAAAGTAATTTGTTCACTAGTAGGGGTATTTTTGTCTTTTTCGTTTCTGGTCAATGACATAGTGGCATTTCATGAACTTTTGCAAAAATATAGTGATATTTCATGACTATCTTTTGTTAATGGCATTTCATGAAATACCACAAATTTACCTTTTTTTAATGTATTCGTGAAAGCGAATCACTTCTAGTTACATCACAAAATCTGCATTGATTGGGTTGTTTACATATAGAGCTTCAAGGTTAATTTCAGATTTGATTGTGTTAATAGTACTATCTTATGGAACCTCCTTTACTGATGGGGTGGAGATGACAATATTATTTATACATGATAATATCTTTTGTGAGCGGTATATATTCGGTTAAATTCTAACGCGTAATAATATCGGATCTATTTGGGATATGTAATAATATCATAATATAATATATATGTATGTTTTTGTAACATGTGGATGTTATTATAATGTTTTTGTAACATTAAATTCTTATAATTATAAGATTAATATTTCTATTCGTTTTTGTGATGAATATTATTATTCCATAATTTAGTAATTGTTGTTCTATTATTTTATAAATAATAATTTTGTTAATTAAAATTGCACATAAGTTGTTCAAATAATTTTAATTAATCTAGTGTGTCTAGATTGTCTTTAGTAGATACCAAATAATTTAATCATTTGAACATTAGTTGTTCAATTTTTAATAATCTAGTTTGTCTGGATTGTCTTTAGTAGACACTAATTAATTTAATAATTCTTTTCGTAGAAGTTTATTAATGGAACAATAATACTGAAAATTTGTTTTTCATTAATAATGGGAACCATTATAATTTCACATTTTGATGGGAAATTCATGAAATGCCACTATATTTTTGGCTAATTCATGAAATGCCACTAAAAAAAAGAAAGTCACGAAATGCCACTATATTTTTGTAAAAGTCCATGAAATGCCACTATGTGATTGACCTGAAGCAAAAAAGACAAAAATACCCCAACTAGATAATAAAGTATTTTTAAAGTTCACAATATGCCCCTAAGTGTTAAAAAATTCACTAAAATTCACAAAAAATTCAAATACTATAAAATATAGATAAGTATAAAAAAATATTTAAAATATTATAACAAGTTACAAAAATATATTATAATATCATAAAACATTGAAAAAAGTAAATATTTCTTAAAAAAATTTCAAAATTATATAGTACCATAAAAAAGAATATAAAGTTTCAAACAAATAATTATACTAATTTATCTATAAATTAGACCAATATAGTACCATTTATACCAATTATTTACCATAATTTATACCAATTAATTACTGTACAATTTATATTATTTTTTCTACCAATTTTAATTTTTAATTAATATTTGGAATTTTTAAAATTTATATTCCATTTTACAGATGACTTTAGGACATAATATAATTATTTAGAATAAAAAATTTAAATTGATAAAGAACAGAGATAATTTGAAACTGTATGGTACAAATTATGGTAATTAATTATTACTAGTTATGGTGCTTAATTGATAGAAAATTGGTATAAATTATGTTTAAAATTATGACTAGTACCAATTTTTCTACCAATTAAGCACCATAACTTGTAGCAATTAACTACCATAATTTGTACCATACATTTAAATATATTTTTTTTTTAATTTAAATTATTTAATCGAATTAAATTATATTATGTCATAAATTCATCTGCAAAATTAAATATAAATTAAAAAATTCCCAAATAATGATTAAAAAATAAAATAATTTATTTTAAAAAAATAATTAATTTGGTTGAAAAAAATAATTTGAAAATGTATGGTAAAAATGATGGTAATTAATTGATATAAATTATAGTACTATATTGGTCTAAATTGTAGAAAAATTAGTAAAAATTATTTTTTAAAAACTCTATATTCTTTTTATGGTACAAAATAATTTGAAAAAATCCAAGAAATATTTACTTTTTATGTATTATGATATTTTAATATATTTTTACTTATTTTTATAGTTTTTTTATAATATTTTAAATTTTCTATAGCTATCAATATTTTATAATATTTTGAAATTTTGTGAATTTTTGTGAATTTTTTAAACACTTAGGGGCATACTGTGAACTTTAAAAATACTTTGTTAACTAGTAGGGGTATTTTTGTCTTTTTTGCTTCTGGTCAATGACATAGTGGCATTTCATGGACTTTTTTGAAAATATAGTGGCATTTCATGACTTTCTTATTTTTAGTGGCATTTCATGAATTAGCCAAAAATATAGCGGTAATTCATGAAATTTCCCCATTTTTATTTATGAAATTATAAATGCATTTGTCGCGTGTTTATATTTTGCCTAGTTATAAATCTAAGTACTGAAATGATGATGGTATGCGCGAAGCATATTTTTGTTTCTTAGACTTTGATAAATCTTGTAACAATACTATAAACAATAGTGTTATGTAGGCGCGTAATAGTGCTGGCCACGGTTCCGGTTTCGACGGTTACGGTTCTAGTTTCGGGACATGTGTATTCGGGTTCGGAAACCAATCAGGGGCGGTTCTGATTCCGGCTCCGAACCCTGTATTTGCTTTGGATTCTCTCAAAAAACCGGTTCCGGCCGGTTCTGAAGTGGTTTCGGTTCCGAAACCGGTTCCATACGGTTCCAGATTCGGGTGTGGGTCGGTCGGCTCCACTTTCTTCATTTTAACTTCGATTTGAGATCGGTTGTGCACACATGTTGCTCTTTTCATCCACTTTACTCCTAGATAGGCTATTCCTCAAGTTTATACTCTTAAATGTGTAAGAAACGAAGACTTAGAATTTTTGATTGAATTTAAAAAATTAAGGAGCAAAGAGAATTTAATTATATGATTCACTGCCTCGTTAAAACCTTATTAGGTAAAAACCATTGGAAAACCCTAATAAGGAAAAAGACTATAACCACCTAGAGTAAGCGGTTACATGATTTCAATTTTCAAGTCTTAAAAAAAGTAATACTAATACATTCTAAAGGATTACAAGATTGAAGTCCTAAGTGGTGTCTTCCCCATTCAACTCATACCAATCATCATGTTGCCCTTCGTACTACAATGCGCATGCTTGAGATCTCAGCTCGGCTAAGTCCCAATCATACTTCCCAACACAAACCTTGATTGAGTCTGGTGCAAGGCTTGATCCCTTTTTGTCCAGTACTCGTTTGGCCACACTAAACGCTGACTCAGAAGCAACAATTGATGCTGGAATTGCTAGCACATCTCGGGCTACACTTGCAAGGATGAGAAACTTGCCTTCATGTGCTTCCCACCACTTAAGAACATCAATATCACAATCATCATCATCAAAACTAAAAGTGAAGTTAAGATAATAAACATAAGTGCAAAATCCAGAATCCGATTGAACAGATTTTGATCTTTTAAAAATACTAGAAATCAAAGTACTTCTTTGCTACCGGGGCTGGTGGTTTAGAAGATGAACCATTATTACCACTAGCAGAAGAAAGCTCATCCAAACAAAACTTTGAAGTATACTCATCACGTAGCTTTTTCAAGGCTTTATTAACCTTTTCTACATGTAAATTAACATAATTTGTCACGGGTGGACCTCCTGGAACAATACTATAATAATAATCAAGTAATTTTGTTAGACCATCCAATTTATTTGTGGATCAAGAACAGTTGCAATACAATAAATCAAAGGAAATTCATTGAAGTATTTAAACCATTTAGACATCATATCCATTATAACCCCACTGATCCCACTAACATTCTTGTTCTCATGCAAAATATTGAAAATAGTAATGCATTCATTTAGGACAAGATGCACATTAGGTTCATAAACTAATGAAAAGATCTTAGTTGCACTATCAAAACATTTTAAAACATTGCACAGAACATTAGCCTTTCCCAAATACCGACCCATTAATTCCTTATTGGATTGAACAACCATAGTGTTATATAAATGAGATAATAATATGGATTGATGTTTCTTAGTTTAACTAACAAATTATTGTGGAGTTTCATCTAGTGGGGGTGTCGGGAGCAAAATGACAAGGACGTAAATCGGCTTGCTCACACAATTTTTGTATTCATTTTTAACAACATGTGATTTCCTAATTTTTTTAACATGCCTAAGTGTTAAGTCAAACTCTTTAGGTTTTGATGATAGCAAACCGTGTTGTTTATCTGACATGTTTATCTAAGTATGAAGTTCAGGTAAACAGGTGAAAGAGTGGCTTAGCACGTAAAGTTGCAAGCACACTCTAGTCATGACTAGTGCCCTACAAGTTGGACACCTGTATGCAGAGCTTAAGCAGAGCTCCTAGCACACACGAGACACTAGAATATCACAACAATGACTCTCAGCATCAGAAATGTTCAAAAGACTAAGATATACCAATCAAGAACAAGTGAACCAACAACACATGCGAAGTTAGTAAAGTTCACGACGAAGGTATGTTGAAGAAAGCATAATCATGAACAAGATAACAAGACATAATATGAGCTATAAAGAGGCATTAATACGTAGCATTAATGAAGCCATCATACTAGGAAATTGGACATCACAAAGAGCAACCGACCACCTGAGCTCTTGCCTCCAACGTGTCCAACAGTGAATGACACATGTCATGGCTGCGCTTACACTCAAGTTGGAGATTAGCCTACCTTGGACAGAGCTATTATACTAGGAACAAAGGCAACTGTCTCCTAGTGTATAGCTTATTATAGTCTGGTCGTTATAAGTTAACTTGCTTATGTATATATATTCAATGCATGTCATATTGAATTGACAAGCGATACACACGTGAAAAAGAAGGCAACAAGTATAAGCATGGTAATACGGTGTGCATCTGAGTTTGTGTTTGCTAGGGAGCGAGGTTAGACTATGCAATCAACTTAATACTCTTGGTATTTAGTAGACTAACTAGTCGGGCAACGGTTGGGGAACCGTTTTCGTAGGCCTACTGTCAGGAAGTTTAAAGGACTTTGGTGTAAGTCCAGAACGTCCCAAAGTCCATGGTTGGGCGGAGGGAGTATTGAGTGAATTTTTAGAGTGTAAATTCTCAATTGAAAAGGAGTTTCCAGTTTGTGATTTATCGCATCTATACTTATACTATTAAACTTACCTAACTCAACGACACATCCACGACCGGTCGAGGACGTATCCGGAGCACTAGCTAGTATCACTAAGTGGTTCTAGTGTAGCAGTCAAGTTAGATAAACCATCTTGTACACACAAATTTAAAATATGTGCACAACATCGAACATGCTAGTAATCTTCTTTATATAAGAGTGTGTACTTTTTATTAGCTTTTAGAAATTCTGCGCACTTAACATTGTTTGAAACATTATCTAAAGAAATAGAGAATACCTTGTCTAACAAATTCCACTCAGATAATATTTCAATAAGTTTCTCAAAAATATTATGATCGGTATGTGCATCATCGAAAATATCAAAAAGAATAATACACTTCTGAAGCGTCCAAGAACTATCAATCCAGTGAAGTGTAACACAAATAAATGCCTAATTAGTAGTAGATGTTCACATATAAGTAGTTAAGGAAACACAACATCAAATTTTTTCATCATTTCTATTAGTTGGTTTCTAGTTATGTTATGTCCCGACATTCTTCGGATCTTCTATCTTTGTGAAGTATGACCACACCCAAGAAGTTGGTTTCTTTCTTGACGGAATGGTGTTGTCGGCATTATCATCTTGATCATATTCTTCTTGATCAAGATTGTGGGCATCAGATGGGGTAGAGGATGTACCTTTAATTGTAAAACAAATTGATTGAGACTATAATTAAGAAAAGATAGCAATTAAAATAAAGTTTGTATAAAATAAATTGTATCTAATATTAAAACTTACCAAATGGGGACATTGATGGTTGTGTTGGCCCCATGTTAGTAGATCCGTGTTGGGAAACTGTATAACATTAACCTTTTGGGATTGATGAAGGCGAATAATGTTGTGTGTTGATGATACCCAAATTGCATCTCATCAATTTGGTCTTGATCATCAACTAGAAAATTTGGATCGATTGGGAGGTTAGGAGAAGGTATCACTTCCTTTCTGGCTCTCCTAGACATTTTGCTAGAATGTGGGAAATGGGAATTGAGAGTTAATGTGGGAAAGATCTTTTTAGTAGCTAAAATGCTTAATAGCACTTAATTGCACAAGAAAATAGTAGCAATAAGAGTGCGGAAGAGTATGATGAGAACGATCATAAAATGATGTATTTATAGGGGTTTTGGGACAAATAGCTGTTTATAGCCGTTATACACAAGAAAAAAAGAGTTGTTGGGCGTTTCTGGCCGGCTCTGGTTCTGGTTCCAACGACTCTTTCTCAGAAGGGCGCGCACCTTCGGGCCAAAATGACATCGCTTTGACGTTTGACCAATGACTAGTTTGACCGTTTTGAGGGGGGATCCACCGGTTCCGATTCTGGCGGTTCCGAATCCATGGCCGAATCTGGGAGGTTCCGGTTCCTGAGTTCGGTCTCGAATCCCCAGAGCTGTATTCGTATTCGCTTCGTTTGGCCTTGGTTCCAGTTCTAGGCCGGTTCCGCATAGACCGGTTCCGGTTCCGTATCTGGCCGGTTCCGGTTACAACTTGTTCCGGTTCTATTCGGAACCGTTGGCCACCATCAACGTGTAAGACACAACAACTAATGATATTCATTTGTTGTAAGATGACTGTTGGGTCAAAACGTATTGTAGCAGATCTTAACAAGGGTGAAAAACTAACTAAACGAAAGTGAGACACATGGAGTTGTAAAGTTCAGTATGTCTTGGAAGACCAAGAACTTTTGGATGCAACTCTACAAGTCTTGGCGGCTCCATCTAGTGAGGGACACTCCGCCCAGACACGTAGGGAGCTAGAAACCTATAATGCTTGGAAGAAGAAGAGTCACACTGCCCGAATCATACTTTTAAGTAGTATGAGAAGTGACTTGTTGATGCATTTCAAAACCCATCAAACTGCTAACGGAGTATGAGAAGCAGTCAAACGAAACTTTGGAGGAAACATTGTTACTCGTAGAAGACAACTACAATTCATCTTGACAAATACAAAAAGAGGTGTGATAAGACTATGGTTGAACATATTACTGCCATGTCTAATATGATTAATGAGCTTACGACTATTGGACATGAGTTGTTTGATGAGCAGCAAGTTCAAGCTCTGATTAGATGTCTCCCTTAGAATGTTGAATGGATTCTCTGAAGCAGACTTTAACCATGGTGATAACATCCGCACCTTTGATGATGTTGCTCGTCATCTTGAGTTGGAAGAGGATAGGTTACTCTATGAAAAACAAGCTAATGAGGTGTAAACTATTGATTCTAGCGATAGAGTTCATAAGCATCAAAGGCATAAAAGAGGGAATAACTAACAGTGACTCTAAGAAAGGGCGATGGAAGAAAAGGAAGGAAGGCAAAACCAATGGTGGTAAAGATCCAAAGAACCAGCCAAAAGTTGGTGGTGCTCGAGGCAAGCCTAAAGGTGTTTGCTACAATTACTGTAAGAAATTAGGGCTATTATACCCAAAATTTTAACCTCCGGAAGAGAGTCTTTTAAGGCGCATGTATTAAAAGGGTGGCTTGGTCTAGTAGCAAGGATTCCCAATTCGATCGGCACATTCCGGAGTGCTAGGGACAACTTAGTCATCTTCAGGGGCGTTTTCGTAATTTTTCAAGGCCCCTAAGTCCTCTATACACTTTCTCTCTCCTCTGAAGACGGATAAAATCAACTCAAAATGCTTTGAAATTTTAACCCATGATAGAGGATGACATTTTGAGCATAATAGTTTTGGAATTTTGATTTTTTGAATTTCCAATAATTTTCTAAGAAAATCTGATTGAATCTGACGAGAAATTGAATTTAAAAATATTCCAACATCCAAAAAATTCGATTCACCTTGGAAAAGTCAGAAATATCATCCTTTACACATGGTTAAAGTTTCATGGTCAAATTCCTTTTGGAAACCCTTGAGCTAAAGTGTCGGTAAAATCTCAGTTTTACTAGATTTTTCTTTCTTTAAGAAAGCCTATGTAAGGAACCTTAACCCTTGATCAAGTGGGAAGCTTTGAAGCCCTAGAACATCAGCCAGCATGGCCGTCTCAAGTCTCTCTCGTTTTACACTCTTGAGCCGTGAAATCATACCAAAATCCTTCCAAAATTAACACCAAAACACGTTTTTCAACTCCCACAACATCAACCATCATCAAAATCCCACCAAAACACCATCAAAACGTGAAGAACATCAAAAACAACTAGAGGTCAGAAGCTCGATTCGTAGTTCTTTCGGATCCGCCATCAACGAGGCTCCCAAAGTATCCCGACGTGAAGCATCATCATAATCCGAAAGGTAAACAAGGTTTATAAGCGGATATTTCAAAACCCTACGACTTCATTAACCTTCTGTCAAATTTGGGCGCAAACTAACCTTTTACAGCTCCCGAATTGATATTTGTTTTAGTTTCTGCCTTTTAACTTGTTTGCCAACTTTTGTATTTAGTTCGACTTCAAATTGCAAAATTTTGATTACTAACATCTTGGAAATTTCCCAGGCTACGCGTCCATAAATTTTGAGCTTAAAACACCACCGAGAACCACCTAAAACCCGCCATCCGTGGGCGGTCCGTAGCCCAGGACTCTGTGTCCGGCCCACAGACACCCTCGGACGGCGGCAGGATTTCAAAATTTTCAAAAATTAGGGTTTTCTAAACAATGTCCGGGCCCACAGACGTCCTGTCCGTGGCCCTGGACTTTTCAAATTTTTGTTTTCTTTTAAATTTGACTTTTCTGTATAACTCGGTTACTTGGGGTCTGTGGGTTCAGACAGTAGGTCCGTGGCCACAGACGAAAACAAATTTGACCTAATTTTGCCTCCGAAACCCTAGTTTAGGCAATTTCACTTTTCACTTTAATTTTCTGTCAAAAAATGATAAAAATCCAAAAACTCATAAACTTGCGCACCTAGGCTAAAGCGACTTTGTAATAAGCCGTAATTAAACTAAATAGAGGAAAAACGACCTAGGAGGGGTAATGAAAGTAATTGACCCCTAAATAAGTCGTATACCAAGCCCCCGAACCCGAACTCTCATTTCCTAATTTAATCAAGGTCAAAATTAGGTGGCGACTCATAATAGGTTCTAGTGAGCTAACTTAGGATTTAATAATTAGTGTTATATGACATAGTTATTAGTCTTAGGTTATAAGTGGACCTGGAGCCCGATCAGATCCTAAACATTCTAATCACATAGGATAGGGTCAAAAATCGAGGCTCATAGAATGACGACTTTACTGGGGACAAACTCTTAATTTTAAACTTGTTTAATTTTAAGAAAGAGGGCTTAACTCGAAAATTCTTTATTTATGGCTTTATTACAGTGTTTGTTTACTTTCGTGCGTAATTTAAATTTCTGCACCTTTACATAATATGAGAGCGAGGGTCCATGCAAACCGATTTCACCAGGGACCCGTCTTAAGGTCCTCTGTCAGGAACTCACACCTTATTAGGTGATGTGAATAAATGGGGGAAAAGCAGAGGATGTCGTCTAACCACATGCCCTTAATACCTGGGTTTTTGCCCCAAGCATTTTCCTGGCAGTGCCCTTACCTAGCCTTGTTTGGTCATTCAAAGACCCGGCCGTAGACGCACACCTCATGGTGATGTGAGAAAAGTGGGGAAGCCCAAAGAGAATAGCGTGCAAGCCCTATTCCTTTGTGGTGACCTAGGCCCATGCCCCAGGCACCTCTCCGGATCGATCCATACCTGAATTGGATAAGGGTCAAGTGAGGACATGTTGAACTTGTGTGAGCCTTGTTTGCTTGTACGATCGGCCCACTACCAAGCTTAGAAATTGATAGGAACTTTCCAACATCAAATCAGCCCAACCCGAATTCGCGGCTTTATTGTTTGCGGCCCAAAGGCCCTGTTTGGTCTAACATGTGAGTCATTTGGCCTTCGGTCCAAAAGTTTAGACTTAGGTGATTTCTCTCTTTCGGCCAATTTGAATTATCGATTTAGTTCTAGGCCCATGGAAAAGAAATTCACCTAAATTTGAGGTAATTCACAAAACTCTAGAAAAATCAATCAAGCCTTTTCACTGAAATTCTTTCGGCCCAAGGCCCATTCTACTCTAGGAAAACTTTTCACTCGGGCTCTGAACCAAAATCCTAGATCTAGGTGTCATCTTTTAGGCCCAACCAAAGTCACTAGGCCCGAATTCTAGTTCACATCTAGAATATGGTTTAGAAATCATTCTGGCCATTGCGCCTTATTTCTAACTCAAACACATTCTGGCCCAAGTGCCAAAGTCTTAGAACATTCCGGCCCAAGTGTCACATTCTCCAAACATTTCGGCCTGGGCACCAGTTCACAACTCATGAATCATTCTGGCCCGCGTACCTCTCTTCCAACTCATTCGGGCCTTAGTTCTTACCCACAATGTTCAAAACATTCCAGCTCATGTGTTTTTCTCGCAGCCTAGACAAGTTATAACCTAAAACTTCTTTGCGGCCTAGAATTTCAGCCCAGTCCTCTTTTGTTTTCTAACAGACGATACTTTGAAAGCAGGTAGGCCCGAATCCCAAGTATGGCAGAAGGAGGAAGTCCGATCAACACGGATGCCCAGTTAGCCATAAAATTCAATGAGATGCTGAAAAAGATTGAGCGCATGGAGAAGGCCAACAAGCTAAACGGTTTTGGCTACTTTTCCACTAGATTGTATCCCAAGGTTGATCTCCCTCCAAAGTTGAAGTTGCCAACACTTCCTCTATACAAGGGTTCCTTCGACCCACAACTTCATTTGGCAATGTTCGATAGAGAAATGTCCATCCTTATGCTAAACGACATGCAGAAGGCCAAGGTATTTGCTCGCTATCTTGATGATACTCCTCAATGTTGGTACATAACTCGAAGGATGAATACCAAGACCTACGAGGAGGTCTGTGAAGCTTTTCTGCATCATTTTGAGTAAGCTAGAAGTTTTGGAGTCACCAGGGCTGATCTTGCAAGCACGTGACAAACAGAAGGTGAATTAATGTCCGACTTCGTCAAGCGTTGGAGGACGAAGGAAGCCGCTATGCTCACAAGGATGGACGAACAAGAGCAAATTCGAATGGTAATCGAGAAAATGCAGAAGCAATACAATGACAAGCTGAAATTCACATACTTTCCTAATTTTGATATGCTGATGGGACAAGTTGGTGTCCTAGAGGAAATGATCTATAAAGGAGAATTAAAGCTTGGAAACTTAAAGATCATCGAAAATGGTACAAAGACAGCAGTTTGCATCCAAACTGGTTCCCAAAAAAGGACTAGGCAGCATGAGGTAAACACGGTTCGACGGCTAAGAGGACCAGGTCAGCTCATTGGAGTAGTGGAATAATCCCGACAGAACTCCCGTCGGAGATAGTTTACAAACATTGGTCAACTGAGCCAGGCATTTAAAAGACTCCAGGAACGAAACATGCTACAACCTCTCACCCCTCGACAAAGAGACCCTCAAAAAGGAAGGAATCTAAACCAGTTTTGTAAATATCACCAGCTTCCCAGTCATGACACCGACAACTACAAAATTTTGAGGCAGCGCATCCAAGATCTTATCAATCAAGGTTTTCAACTCCCCGAGTAGAAATCCCATGCCAAACATCATTAGACACTACTATTTTCAAGTGTTTTCTCTGATTTCTCTTTACTAGTCGTTTTTTTCCAATGTTTGTAGTAGTTAGATTCTTTTATCATTTAAGGAAGTTTCTGAGATTGTAATTGTCAATGTTGTCTTTACATTCATTAAAAAAAAATCATAGTTCCATTTCCATAGTTTCTGTACAAGCCATTTTTCATTTGTTCATTAAAACAAAAAACCAAAAAATGTTTTTAAGAAAAAAAATCACGAAGTAATCATTCCCCGACTATGGAATAGAACGATTGTCTTTGTTTTCTAAAAAATTGGACATGCCTTGCCAAACACCATAACCTATCCTAAAACATCCAGGCAACCCACAAAGCGGTTCAAAATTCCACATCTATTTAATTGTTGTCATAAACCCCGGATCAATACTGGGGGCAATCTGAGTTTAGATTTTATCATCTTTCATTTAAACATGTGAATGAGTTTCTGAGTGAAAATCCCGCGAGAGTGTCTTGAGTGGTAAAACCATGAGCGAATGAGCGTGTCATTTTAACATGACTCGGTGAGACCACATTCAAAGGTAAGGTGAACGACATAACTCCAACAGAAGGAGATACTTTGTAAATTTACGCTTAGACCAACGAAAAGTAACAAAGAACAGATACACAACTATTAGGAATGACAAAGCACCTAGGTAAAGCTTGTGAACCCTAACATTAAACCTAGGCCCCCCGCTGAGCCTTTCGTATATCCCTTTTCGATATTATAAGCTCTACAAAACAAGCCAGCCTATGATGAATATCCAACCTGGTGACCAAAGAATGCAAGGAGCCCGACTCTCGAATAATATTTCCATCAGTTCAAAGGAGTAACGCCGCTATCAGCATGACGAAGCGCTCCGTAAATGGTCCCAGAGTGATACAGGATCCAAAGAGCTCACATCAAAACAGCTCTCCAAGCTCAAAACCGGGAAACGGAAGAACCCCGAATGCAAAGTCAAGAAAGGTTAATAAAGGGGGCAAACCTAAAACGCCTCGAAGAAATCTGAATGACAAAAAAAGAAGAAGAAAATGGTGTAAAGGACGACTTCAAAAGTTCCAAGTCCGAAGCTCAAAAACAAAGTCAACAAGAAGCACCAAACAACTTCAAGACTAGGAAGGCTGAATCCAAGGGGAGACACAAGTTGTAGCTTTGGTCACCCCTTTAAGCTCTACATACCTCAAATATCCCTCCACGGTCCCGTTGTCTTTCATCATGCCCCATGGCCACGTTATAAGCATTAAAGACTTCCGACTTGATAGTTGTGTATCTAATAATGTGAAACTAACAGATTGAATGCGTAAATCCATCAAAAATCAAATTCAATGGTCTAGAAGTTTTGACTGAAAATAAGAAATGAGTGTAAACACCAAACACATCGAGTGTAGGTTAAGAAGCATCACATCAAAGCATAAGCCTTGACCTCGTGAAGACAAGACTCATTCGCACGTTTAATCGAAGAAAATACTGGGGGCAATCGATCATCCCGATCGATTGCCATAAGCTTTAAAGCTCAGATTGCCTTAAGGAAAAATTCTGGGGGCAATTGTTGACAATTGCGAGCACAATTGAAACCCAAAAGCTCAAACATCACCACCACCATCCCATCACAAGCACACATAAGCCTTTACCTCGACATCATGCACCACAAGCACACATAAGCCTTACCTCCACATCATACACCACAAGACCACATAAGCCCTTACCTCCACATCATACACCGTAGGCTGGTCATAATTCCTAACCACTACTCAAAAGCCTTAAACCCCCACAACTCACACCACATACCCACCAACACCATGTTCACCTCTTAAGAAGCAAATTGCAGATCTGAAGTCTTAGGTCAGGAAATGATTATTTCACTTTCCTTTTTCAAAAGACAAAGTTTTCTCACATATCACCATTTTGGCACTTTCTTCAATAAATTCTTGATTTGAACAATATTTGATCCTCACTAGCACTTTGATTGCATTTTACACTTTCTGCATACACTTCATCATAGTCATGTTCGGTATTTTCACAATCGATTTTCATCACAATCATTTACATCAGACCATTATCATTGCATAATCCAAGTTAGAATCTCACTTCTAAACTTTAGGCACCCATAAGACCTACCCTTCATTCATCTACTTTAGACACCCATAAGACCTACCCTACATTCATCCATTTTAGGCACCATAACACCTACCCTACATTCATCCACTTTAGGCACCCATAAGACCTACCCTACATTCATCCACTTTAGACACCCATAATACCTACCTTGCATTCAATCATTTCAGGCACCCATAAGTCTTGCCTCACATTCACTCACCTTAGGGCACACAAAAACATCCCAGGCACGCATAAGCCTTACCATTCACACCCCTTTTTGCTCATTTCAGGTCCCGACACCTTATAATGCTCGGCGTATTCCATTTATCTTCAGGTTCCCGACACCTTATAATGCTCGGCGTATTCCATTTACCTTCAGGTTCCCGACACCTTATAATGCTCGGCGTATTCCATTTACCTTCAGGTTCCCGACACCTTATAATACTCGGCGTATTCCATTTACCGTCAGGTTCCCGACACCTTATAATGCTCGGCGTATTCTATTTACCTTTAGGTTCCCGACACCTTATAATGCTTGGCGTATCCCATTTACATTCAGGTTCCCGACACCTTATAATGCTCGGCGTATCCCATTTACCTTCAGGTTCCCGACACCTTATAATGCTCGGCATATTCCATTTACCTTCAGGTTCCCGACACCTTATAATGCTCGACGTATTCCATTTAGCTTCAGGTTCCCGACACCATATAATGCTCAGTGTATTCCATTTAACTTTAAGTCCCCGACACCTTACATGCGGTCTAGTTTATTCATTCTTAGTTTAGTCCACTTTTCACATTTTAGGTAGTTAGCACCTCATAATAGCCCAACACATTTAGACTTCTCTTTTAGGTGGTTGGCGCCTCATAATAGCCCAACACATTTAGACTTCTCATTTAGGTAGTTGGCGCCTCATAATAGCCAAACACATTTAGACTTCTCTTTTAGGTAGTTGGCACCTCATAATAGCCTAGCACATTTAGCTTTTCTTTTAGGTGGTTGGCGCCTCATAATAGTCCAATAATCTCATACTTCTTTCCTAGGTAGCTAGTGCCTCATAATAGCACAGCACAATCATTAGACTTTCAGCAGAAATCTAATTTCTTCCTTACTGGTCAAATTGGGAAAACTTAGGCATCAACCAGTCTTTTCATTCTCATTACAAAGACAAGTTGACGGGGGAAATCGGTTATACCCAAAATTTTAACCCCCGGAAGAGAGTCTCTTAAGGCGCAGGTATTAAAATGGTGGCTTAGTCAAGTAGCAAGGATTCCCAGTTCGATCGGCACATTCCGGAGTGCTAGGGACAGCTTAGTCATCTTCAGGGGCATTTTCGTAATTTTTCAAGGCCCTTAAGTCCTCTATAAGCTTTCTCTTTCCTCAAAATATGGCTAAATTCAACTCAAAATTCTTTGAAATTTTAACCCATGATAGAGGATGACATTTTGAGCATAATGGCTTTGGAATTTTGATTTTTCAAGTTTCCAATAATTTTCTAGTAATTTCTGATTGAATCTAACGAGAAATTGAATTTAAAAATATTTCAACATCCAAAAAATTCGATTTCACCTTTGAAAGATCAGAAATATCATCCTTTACACATGGTTAAAGTTTCAAGGTCAAATTCCTATTGGAAACCCTTGAGCTAAAGTGTCGGTAAAATCTTAGTTTTACTAGATTTTTCTATCTTTAAGAAAGCCTATATAAGGAACCTTAACCCTTGATCAAGTGGGAAGCTCTGAAGCCCTAGAACATCAGCCAGCACGGCCGTCTCAAGTCTCTCTCGTTTTTACACTCTCGAGCCCTGAAATCATACCAAAATCCTTCCAAAATCAACACCAAAACACGTTTTTCACCTCCCCACAAATCAACTATCATCAAAATCCCACCAAAACACCACCAAAACGTGATGAACATAAAAAACAACTAGAAGTTAGAAGCTCGGTTCGAAGTTCTTTCGGATCCGCCATCAACGAGGCTCCCGAAGTATCCCGACGTGAAGGATCATCATAATCCGAAAGGTAAAAAAGGTTGTAAGTGGTTATTTCCAAACCTACGACTTCATTAACCTTTTGTCAAATTTTGGGCGCAAACTAACCTTTTACAGCTCCCGAATTGATATTTGTTTCAGTTCTACCTTTTACCTTGTTTGCCAAGTTTCATATTTAATTCGACTTCAAATTGCAAATTTTTATTACTAACATCTTGGAAATTTCTTAGGCTACGCGTCCATAAATTTTGAGCATAAAACACCACCGGGAACCACCTAAAATCCGCCGTCCGTGGGTGGTCCGTAGCCCCGGATTCTGTGTCCGGGCCCACGGACACCTTTGGACAGCGGCGGGATTTCAAAGTTTTCAAAAATTAGGGATTTTTAAACAATGTCCGGGCCCACGGACGTCCTATCCGTGGCCCCCGACATTTCAAAATTTTATTTTCTTTTAAATTCGACTTTTCTGTATAAACTAGGTTAACTGGGGTCCGTGGGTTCGGGCAGTAGGTCCGTGGCCACGGACAAAAACAAATTTGACCTAAATCTGCCTTCAAAACCCTAGTTTAGGCAATTTCACTTTTCACTTTAATTTTCTGTCAAAAAAATGATAAAAATCTAAAAAATCAAAAACTTGCGCAACTAGGTTAAAGTGACTTTGTAATAAGCCGTAATTAAATTAAGGAGAAAAAAAAACGACCTAGGAGGGGGTAATGATAGTAATTGAACCCTAAAAAAGTCGTATACCAAGCCCCCAAACCGAACTCCTTTCCTAATTATATTGGTCAAAATTAGGTGGCGACTCATAATAGGTTCCAGTGAGCTAACTTAGGATTTAATAATTAGTGTTACATGACATAGTTATTAATCTTAGGTTATAAGTGAACCTGCAACCCGATAAGATCCTAATCAATCTAATCACATAGGATAGGGTTCAAAAATCGAGGTTCACAAGGGCATTTTATTAAAGATTGTCCAGAGCTTGAGGTATTTACTTGGTGTTCATACCTTTCCTCTTGTTTTGCTGTTTCATGTTACATGTTAACTAATCCAAGTTTCTATGTGGACTGTTGACTTAGCAACAATCAAGCACGTGACTTGGGATCAGACATCTTTTGTACAGTTTCGCCAGATTCCTAAAGGAAACCAAAATCTTTACATGGGGAATGATACTAGCATTGATATGCATGGGATTGGTACCTACACATTAGTTTTGCATAGTGGTCAATCTTTGTATTACATAATGACTTGTATGCCTCTGAAATAAGGTAAAATTTAGTTTCTTTTCCATCTCTTCTTAGGTTAGGCTTCAATTTTTCTTTAAAGGATCAACTTTAGAGTTGTTTAATATTGGTACATTTCGGGTACTAACTCTTATTGAATGGTTCCATAGTATGAAATGCCAATTTTCGTTTAAGTAATCATGTTCATTCAACTTATGTTATTAATTCTAATAATTCAGAACTTTGGCAGTCTAGACCGTGTCATATTGGTATTGATTCGAACGAATAGACTAGCTAGAGAAGGGCTCCTAGGTGGAACTAAAAAGATAAAGCTTGCTAAGTGCGAGCCTTGTATAGCTAGAAAAGCTAATAACAACCATATTTTAAGGAGAAAGAGCTATTCAACCATTTCAGCTAATTCATTCAGTTATTTGTGGCCTAATAAGTGTTACTGTCAAGCATGGTGCTCGATGTTTTATCATTGATAACTTCACATGCATGTTTTGTTACCTGTATCTCATTTCACATGAATTAGAAGTGAACTACCCCAAAAATTAATTATCCTAATTCATAATAAATTAATTAAATGGAAGAGTTTAATCAAGGATTAGTCATTGAATTATAAAGACTAATGAACCCTACATCATTAAGGAATTATATAACCTCCAAACATTATATAATTAATATTATAGTATAGTAAAAAATGGGTACTAAACCCCACATGAAATATTGGACTAAAGAGGGATCAATTATAAGGGGAAACAACTACTAAAGTTAATGTAACATGTAATATATCAATACATGAACTAAGAGCACAAATCATGGGAGCGGAATTACGTAACATACATTATATAGTCACAATGAATAGTAAAGTATACTAATCACTCAAACACAAAGGAATACACCTTGGGATAAGGTAACTACATATGTTACAACCTAACACATGAAACAAGTCCAAATGTACTATATGTAAGTCCTTATTATTATAAGGCATAAATTGACATAAATACCCCCATGAAATATCTAAGGCTGGCTGGCTTTTGGGATGGAAATAGGAAAACCAAGGTAAAGTTTCCCACCTTGGAAATAAAGTACACTAAGTTGTCAAACTTCATTTGACACCTTTACACCTTTATCACGTAAGAAAATCAAACACTATCCTCTCTCCTATCTCCTTGGCCGGAGCTCACTTATCTTCTTCCTCAAGGTTCATTCTTCGGATTCTTCTTCCTTCAGTCTCTTCTTCTTCTTCTCTTCTTCTTCGGAGGAGGCTTCTTCTTCTTCTTCTTCTTAGTCTTCTTCTTCTTCTTCTTTCTTCTTCTTCTATGGTCTTCTGCTTCTTCTTCTTCTTTCATTCTTCTGCTATTCTTCTTCTTCTTCTCTTCTTCAAAAACACCTTTTCTCTTAAATCTTTCTCCTTTCTCAATCAACAAGGCAAGGAGAACAAACACCTTTTCTCTTAAATCTTTCTCCTTTCTCAATCAACAAGGCAAGGAGAACAAGGATCCACCTTCTCTTAAGCAAAGGCAAAATCCCTACACCATTTTGGAGGCAAAAATTTGCCAGTCACACAATCATGGAGCCAGCTAGCTAGCTAGTTTCTACAAGCTTAAGGGTAAAAAGGTGCTTTAAGCTTCAAGCCTTCCTTTGACTTAAGCATGGCCAAAAGTTTAAGCCTTTTCTAACTCATTTTATTCACTATTTTCATACACAACTTTGATATTCATAAATGTGCATGGATGGCCGAAAATAGCAAGAGTTTCTACCTAAGGCAAGCCTTGAAAAAATTAGGGTTTTAAGTGCTTAAATAATCTTGCATCCATAGATCTAATCAAGGTCTCACTTCCTACCTATTTTTTTTAGTGTGGCCAAAAGTTGGAAGAGGAAAAAATCTCCATTTGTGAGCTATAAGGTACAATCTCACTCTTAGTACTCATTTTAGTGCTTTAATCCATAAATATTTCATTGGTTATGTTAAGGAGTCTAAAGACCCTAACTTTGTTCTTCTTTCTCTTCTTGTAATCATGGCTGAAAAGGGGACCCTAAAATTTCTAGGTTTGGCCAAGAATCAAAGGGATGAAAAGGAGAAAATCTACATTAAGAAGGGTAAGTCTTTAATCTAAGACTTAGAGCTCGTTAACTATCATTTAAGCTTAATATTGTTAAAAAAATATAATCATATTCTTATGTTAATATAAGGCCTAGAGCTTGAAGAAAAAGCCCTAGCTTTGGAGCTTAAGGTTAATGTTCTAACCTTAAAGCACATTTGATGTTTTTTAGTTGTTTATGGTCGATTATTAATTATGGCCGAGAGTTAAGCTTGAAAAATGGTTGATATGGACCTAAGAATGAACATAAGCATACATTAAAACATTTGGTTAAGTTAACAAATGACTTAAGGGCTTAAATGTCAAGTTTACAAAGTTTAAGTGAATTTTGTGTAAAATACCGAAACTTTGGGGGTATGGATGGATATTTGGCCAAAAAGTTAGTGTGTTATAATGGATATTTTGTGCATTTAAAGTTTATACTATGGCCAAATGTTTAGGCTTGTTTTATAAGTATTTTGGTATATTTAATGCCTTTAAAAGCATAGGTTATAATATTATTATGTTAGGTGTGAAAATATGGAATTAAAAGGGCAGTTTAGGCGATTTAATACACTTTAAAGGTAGGTGGAAAAATGCTTACGAATTTAGGAAGTGTTTGGATTAAGTTTAATGTCAAAATTGACCTTAAATGAAATTAGAAGTTTCATTAATGATTTGTGATTATATGATCAAATGGTTAAGCTAAAGGTTTCAAAGAAATACAGGTTGGAATGTTAGGCATTAAATAAGCTGAAAGTTTGGGATTAGATTGGTAAATAAGAAAAATTATAAGTTAATAAAGTTTAGGAGTTAATTTAAGGTTTATAAAACTTTGTGGGCCAAATCATAATTCTGGAAAGTTTGGGGTGTATGGAATAAATTTGTTCAACTCTAGATGGAATTAGGGTGTTGACCAAAATTAGGAAAGCAAGATTAAAAAATTTGATTAAGGAAAGGGTTGTGGTAAATTGTAAAATTTAGAAAAGGTAAGTGGTCAAACCATAAACATGGGAAAATCAAGGTAGAAACCGAAAATATGTTCAAGGGTTGTTTGATGTTTCCGAAAATTGTGGTTATAAGATATGTATATAATTGGGATTAAGTTTTAAAGTTGGAAACTACTTGGAGAATTAATATAATGTCATTAATAACATTGAAACTTACAAGAACATATGTGCCTATATAGGTACACTAAAATCAAGAGGATTAATGTAATAATATTGTGACATTGAGGTTGATAAGAACATATATATATATAGTTAGTTAGAAAATAAAACTAAGAGGAATACTACAAAACGAGAAAACATTATACAAGAGTTATAAATAAAACACTTTGGTTAATCCAATTATAGGATCAGGATAGGCGAGACGTCAGCCGGGATTAGGCTAGCGTTTCTAGGCTAAGGTATGATTTCTTGTGACCTGTGTGTTACCGAGGTCTACCTCGGCTTGTGTGCTATGTGTTTGTCTGAATGACCCATAAGATTAATGCATGAAATATGGATAATTATATTGTTCTATGTTTTCGTACTTGTCTAATCTCGACTTTCTTGTGATGTGCTACTAACTACAAAAATAGTAGACAAAGACTCTCACATAAGAAAATGTAATAAAGATTAGAGAACCTTAGAGAGTTAAGTACACGGTTTTATCTAAAGGTGGAAAATATACAAGAAATTCTTACTAACTCCCTAAAGATTGGTTAGTTGACATCCGTTACAGAGATGATTCGAACTAACAAAAGACGTTCCGATGATATTTCTAATGAACGTGGGTTACTGAGGGGTGTCAGAAGTCCAACAGTTATGGCCGCACGCGTTGAGCTTGTAGGACTGTATCTGCTTCAGATCCACTTCTGTGGACCATTATCTACGGACATGGTCGTTTTAAGTCATAAAGTTCAACTCAGTCTTGTCCATTGACACATTGCGGTTGGACAAGGTTTAATATACGTCACTTTTGACGATGGTTAGTTGTACTTGAGAACTTATTTCTCATCTCTCTGGTTCATACTAACCTGGATTAAATATACGTCATTAATTTTGACGGTGGTTTGTTTGTGAGGCTATTACTCGTTGAGCAGGATTCACAAATACCCGGTTATAATATATGTCACGTTGACGGTGGTTAACTATACTTGAGAATTCAATACTCAACTAACAGGGTTCACACATACCCGAGCACAATTAATGATTAACTAAGTTAAGAGATTCCAATTAATATCTCAGGACATAGGGATTAAAAAATAACTGACTCATTCTATCTAATGTTTCTACTCTTGTTGGTGTGTAATATATAGATTCAGTGTATGATATACATGTTGGTATGTTGTATGTTTATTGTACTTCTTATGTCTTTTGAATTAAAATCAACCGCATGTTTAATGACCAATTAGTCGTGTGTGTAGCCCGGTAGTTCACGGGTTGCACGTTATCATACTCACCAAGTTGTGCTGAGCCCGTTGTGGCCTAACCATTTCGGGTACATAGCTAGAGTTGTGAGCCGATCGAAGTGTAGATCTGGGTATATGTCTTTTTGCATACTTTTGGGTTTTGGTATAATTTTGGGAAGGTTTAAACATTCATATCTACATGTATGGTTAAGTGGAGAATTGAACTTGTATTTTAGATATTATATAAACTCGATAATGTATGGTATTGGTAATCTAAGTTGGTGTTATTGAAATACCCCGAAAATTTAAACAGTGATTAATTAGGCTAAAGAAGATTTTAGAAGCTCAATTACGCCTAAACAAACATGAGTGAATAATTCCCGAAGAAAAACGGATCCATAAAACGGGATTATTAAAAGCACAAACGACCTTAAAGTGCGTTTTTCGAGGAAACTGGGGAAAACGTGACTTTAAGCGGGTTAAATAGACCCGTAATAATTATAGTAAATCAAATAGCTATGATTAAACCTTAGGGAAGGTCTAGAACCATTAAATTTAATTAAACGAGAAAATTCTGGGAAACGGGTTCCGGTTAGTGAATAGTGCAAAAACGAGAAGTTGTGGGGTGTTAAGTGTAATAAAGCAAAATAACTCTTCCCCTTGTAAAATAAAAACCAGCCCCCCTATTTGAGCATATGGGCACGTTTTCAATCAGCCCACTCTCCCCTCTTATTTATTCACCCTCACTCACAAAAGACAAAACAAATAAAGTTGGAAAAGTACAAAAGCAAAAAAAAATGAGTCTCTCTCCTATCCCCCTCATATTCTCTTATGATTTTCCCCCCATTCAGACTCTCCTTCCTCCTCAAGCTCAACTATGGCGATTTTCTAAGCCACATACAGCAGCCCTCTTCTCCCCCATTTTGAAAGCCAAAACCTTGTCCAAATTCCATAAAAACTGCACCATTGAACTCCCCTCACTTAGGAGAGTTGTAACACCCCAACTGTAAACTTAACGACAAACAACAACGATAGCGGAAACTGAAAACATAAAAATTACTTAAAAACAGGGCAGTGCTACACACCGTTAGCCACCCACGTGGCTAACTAGGCTGAATTCGTACATATGTATCGGTCTGATGCACAGACTCCCGAGCATAGTTACTAACATCCAAAATTTACAACCGACTATACCGTGTATAAAATATATATACAAACCATCACTGTAAATCCGATACTACCAAAGAATATACGACTATAGGAGCACAGGCACATCCCGGGTCCATCATCCAAAACTAACAAAAGTATTTCATTACACCTAGATCTAAAGCCACTCTGCTTCCTCGATCCTCATCCTGCAAAATAAAATATGCTGCCCCAAAGGGGCTCAGCAACCCATGGCTGGTATGATTAACGTGCAGCCCGTCGGCTACCGGGATACACGCAACTAATTGTCAGGATAACATGGCATTAATTTAACATACAACATACAAGGGTATATCAATAGACATTGCATAGCAACAACAACACATAACATAACAGGAATGCTTCACATTAGGAAACAAACCAAATATTAGTTAATCAACTTGGTAAGCCTAGAGAATAAGCTTGTTACATAACTCGTTATCGTTCTGTTTGTCGAACAAATAACTTAACCAAAAGATGTGTCGGATATAGTGATCCAAGCACACCATACATAATTTCCCCCTAGCCCGATCAGAAGTCAGGTAGGTAAGCCTTGGTTAAGCTTGTGGGTGATTGTAATCCAGAAGGAAAAACAACCATAACATAAAGAGGGTCAAATCTGATTCAGATATCACTCCCGTACATACACGCGTGACCGGAACGACCGGATTCCTCACCCCCGGTTATACTTGTTAGTAGTCCCATTGTTGGAACTTAACACAATAAATCACAAGTAAGTGTTTAGGCCCAGTTAGGCACACAAGGGAGATGGGATACACCTTAAACAACACATACCACAACTAACTCATATATAGCCGTAGTTAGAACGTTCCTTAAGTTGAAACGTTAAAACCGGGTACCGCTCTTACGTATCCTAGCTTGGTTAACTAACGGGTTAGCACGTATTCGAGGTTAACGGTACCGGTACACTCACACCGCAATAATAATAATTACTATAAAATCATTTCATGATTTAAGTCTTACAAGTCGTAAACAATCAGAAAAAACAACAACACAACAAGCGGTGTAAGTAAACCGGTAGCAAATAGACAGCAAGAAAACCATACCTTGGTCCTTGCTGCGTTCGAGTTCCACCGAAGGTAGCTCCTTTACATAATTAATAACATCGGTTAATTACCTTACTTAACTTCCAATTTACTAAGTGTTTTACATGATTACATAACATGTTGTTACACTTATCTTACATTTGATTATCTTCATTATACCCACTAGGGTTTACTACATAAGCCACATTTTCTTTTCTATTTTTTTATAAGTATGGGCCCACCGACCCACCGACCGACCCAACCCCCTAGGTCGGTCCATTCCAGAAACATTCGGGTTCACTGATTTTTGCCGACCGACCCAAGACCCTCTGGGTCGGTCCGTTCTAGAAACATTTCTGCCCAGTTATTTCAGTCTGACCGTCCCAGCCAGGGTCGGTCCCCTAGGTCGGTCGACTATAGAAACTTCCTAAAAATTGTCTAATTTCTCCAAACTTCTCCTCATGTTTCCTAATAGGTTCTAACATTATTAGGCACTCTAAAAACCTTCATAAATCATCCACCAAACTCATTTTCTAACTCATCTAAACTCCTCAACACTTTACTCATTTTCTTACAAAATTCCTGACACTTGTAACATTTTCCTTAGTTTTCTAAGTGGTAGTTTAAGCCTACAATATCAACTAACCAAAATGTTCTCCACCGTCATTTTAACCACTCTCAAAACATCATGTGCATTATCATCATTTCCCTTAGACACACTCCTTAAGGTCTTTTCCACGAGTTCCCATTCAATCTTCTACAAGGCATTATACTTCCTTTGCTCACCAAACTTTACACAAGTCTTAACCACACCCACCTTGACTTTGGTGTATCTAAAATCACCCTTTTGATCTTTAAACTTCCATGAACAATGCCTAAGTCATTCTAACACTTAAGAACACCTTAATTCCCTTTATTTCACCAAGTTAATCCTAGTCACTCCTAGCACTCCCTAGGTCACCAAACTTCATTTAAACACCTAAAACTTCTTATTCACTCACCAAATTTTGACATAGCTTCACTAGTACTTCCTTACATCAAAGCACATAGTTTTTTTCACCTTTAAACAACAAAAGACACTCATCCACACAAGGAATGTTCTTTACATAATAAAGCCTTAAACTACACTACATCACAATAGTGCATAAACTTAAATTGCTTGGCACTTAGGCCCTTAAATAACATGGCTCTTAGGCCCTTAAATAACATGGCTCTTAGGCCCTTAAATTTCATTAATCTTAAACACTAAATTTCCCACATATTAAATGCCTTTAACCTGCAAAAACACACAACATCACATATGCCCTTAATAACCTCCTTGTGGCTATTTTTCTATCTCATTTCCCATTGGCTCTTTAGGTTATTTATTAAGAAAATTTAGCTCAATTTCCTAGTACACTAAACTACATTAGGTTAGGTTATTTACCTCTTATTCTTCAAGATTTTCTCACTTCCTTTCCCTTTTTTTCTTGATTGAAAATTGGCAAGGAGCTTTGATCACTTGTCATCTTCTAACCAATACACATATAAGGGTAATGAGCATTAAGCTTTACACTTAAACTCATATATAAACCCTAGATTAACATAAGTGTTTTAAAACACTAAAATGGAAGTTTACCTTGGATTTGAATGGGAACATGATTAAGTAGCAAGAGAGGACTCCTCCTAGTCCTTTAAAGTTTGGAATGAAGCTAAACAAAAGCAAGAGAATACACCATTACAAGGTGATTCTCGGCCATGAACAAAATGAATAGAATATGAATTTTTTCTTTGGTTTTCCTTACCTTGAAGTAAAGGAGAATAACGAGGTATGAAAGGATGAGTTCTTGCTCCTTCAATGGTGATTCTTCATGGCACACAAATGGAGCTCTTAAAGATTTGAAAAGACAAAGTTTTAGAGCTTGATCAAACTAGAAGAATGGTGGTCATGGAATTGATTTTGGAGCATGGAGCTAGGAGTTAAACCAAAAGAAGGATCGAGAATGGTGTAGTTGAAATACCCCAAACCTAGTTATGTTGTTTAAACATTTAAATATGGTATATTAAGACTAAAAAGAGTCTTAGAAGCGTTAGTAAGCAATTTTAAACCATAGAAAACACAAAATGTGCTTTAAGGTCAATAAGAGCCAAAATGTGCTCTAAGCTTGGGATAAGCTTGGTTAAGACCTAATGAACTTACCAAGACCTTATTTATATACTAATGAACATATAAACCAATTAGCAAAGAAAACCAAGCTTGAAAACAAGTTTAAAACACAAAAATGTGCTTTAAGGAGTCTTAAAGCACATTTTTGAAAAATGTCTTGTCAATGAGTTTTGAATGGCTCTAATGTCCATCATTACTCTTTAATTAACATGTGTACTATATAGTATCACATTTGGAAGTCTATATCAATGGGAAATCAAAAAATTTCACTTCTATGTGCCTTGTTTTTATGAATAGTGACTTTAATAAGCTAGTTTGTAACATATGTAACCCCTCTTGCTAGCCTATTAAGTAAAAATAAACAAGTAATAAAGCAAGTACTATTTACTTTAAGCTAAAATATCTTACAAAAGCAAACTTATCTCATTTGCTTCATTCTTCCTTCATTCCCACCGTCTCCAACACTTCAACATCTTCCTCCTTGCTCTCTTTCACGATAATACACCACCACCATCAAAACTCCATCTTGACCACTTGTAATTCCTAGATCACTTAACCAATACAAAAAAAAACACCACCATTCTCTTAGTCTCATCAAGCTCTTCATTCCTATCTTCTCAAAACTTCAAGACCACCATTTCGGTGCCATGGAGTCCCACCATTGAAGGAGCTTGAGCTTATATTTCTACATATTATTGATCTCCTTTGCTTCTAGGTAAGGAATCTTAAAAAAAATAATGTTTCCTCCATGTTTTTATCATGACCGAAAATCACCATTGATGGTGCTCATTATATTGCTTTGTTCTAGCTTCATTTCAACCTTTCAAGGACTCGGTGGAGTCCTCTCTTGATAGATATTCAACTTTCTTCAAATACCAAGGTTTAAAACAACTATCTTAATGCTTTTGAACAATGTAAAACCTAGGGTTACAATGAGATTAAGCTTGAAGTGAATGCGCCTTATATTGTTTGTATAATGTATAGAAGTTGAACAAGCTACCAAACCTCCTTACCGAATTTAAACAAGGAAACAAGAAAAAGTTGTGAGGGGAAAAAGAGGTGGTAAATATGCTAACCTAATGGGTGGTTAATGTCTTAGGAGAAATGAGCTTATAATGCTTATTGAAATGATCTAAGGAGCCAATGGTGAATGACTTAGAAGAATGCTCTGAAAGGCTTAGTAAAAGGCATATGTATTGTTGAGTGTATTTGCAGGTCAAGGCCAAATATATATGGAAAATTCAGTGTTTATGATTTATGCATCTTAAGGGCCTAAGAGCCATGTATTTAAGGGCCCTAAGTGCCATGCAATTTAAATTATGCACTATATGTGTGATGTAGTGCTAAAGGGGTGAAGTTTGTGTATAAAAATGTGTTTGATGGATTTTAGTGTTCTTGGTGAATGTAGGTGTTCTTGTGTGCTTAATGAGGAGAAAACAAGTGTTTGGCTTAGTAATGTTCTAGGAGAACCCATGTCAAAAATTGGGTAATGTATAGGAGGTTATAAGTGTTAAGAGGATTTTGGGAAACTAGGAAGTCTTGTGAAGGGCTAGGTATTTTACTAGGAAAGAAAACTTGTAAAGATGTTTAAGAAGTTGTTAGAAAGAAAAGATGTTGGGAGATGATGTGTAGTGGTGAAGAAGCATTTTGGGCATAGGGGTTATCATAGGATGAAACACCAATTAGAGAACCAAGGAGACAATAGTTAAGTGTTAGAAATTTCGGTATAAGATGAGTAAGTGTTAAGGTGATAGATAATGAATTTTAGATGTTGTATGAGGGTTTAAGTTGTACCAAATGTTGTTAGAAAACATAAGAGGCTTATGGAGAAGTTTGGTGAGATTTTGGACAAAGTTTGGGCAAGTTTTGGTGGCGTCCGACCCAGGGGTCCGACCCAAGTTTGGGTCGGACAGCCTCTGTTAGACGTCAGGAAAGGTTCTGGAACGGTCCGACCTAGAGGACTTGGGTCCGGACATGGGTCGGAAAGTCATGTTTTGAAGGACGGAAAATGTTATGGAATGGTCCGACCCAGCGAGTGAGTCGGAATGGGTTGGATGTGGGTGTGGTTGTGGGTTGTGGTAATGTTGTGAATGGCCTGTTCTCCCAGTAATGGCCGACCCAGTCGAATGAGTCGGACATGGGTCGGACATGTATGTTCAAAGGTCGATAAAAATCTCTGGAATGGTCCGACCCAGAAGGTTGGGTCGGGACAGGGTGGACAAGTTAAGTTTTTCAAACCCGAAAATCACTGGAGGGGTCCGACCCAGTTGTGGGTCAGACGGTGGGTCGGACAGACCAAAATTTATAAAAAAAAATAATAAAGGTGTGTGGTATGTAGTTAACCCTAGGGAGTATAATGTAGGTAAAGGAGGATTAGTTGGGTAGTAAGCATGTCATACAATCATGTTCAACAATTAGTAAGTTTGAAGTAAAGTAAATAATTACCGACATTCTTAAACCTGTATAGGAGTACCTATATGGAAATCAATCGAAGCAAGGACCAAGGTATGGTTTTCTTGCAGTCTGTTGCCTACCGGTTTACACCGGCCTGTGTGTTGTTTGTTTTTTTTGTGTGTTAATGACTTGTAAGATTAAAACCATGTAAAGAGTTTTACATGTTGTTAATTATTATCATGTTGTCAAGTATGACTCTCTTCCCTTGTGTGTGTCTAACAAGACTTGACCTATTATTGTGAATTGTTTATTGAGTTCAATAATGAACTACTAACAAGGCTAACGGCGGGAATGAGGAGCCGGTTTTTTCCGGCCACGCGTGTGAGTATGGGAGTCGATATCATAACCGGTTCGAGTTTTTGTATGTTATGGTTGTTTTCCAATTGGTTTCCAACCTTCCCTTTAGCTTACCAAGGCTATTTTACTGACTCATGGCAAAGGGGATAATATGTGTGTTCAGTGTGCTTGGATCACTATATCGCGAGGCACCGGTTAAGTTACCCGTTCAATCTAACAGGACGTTAAGAGTTATGTAACGAGTTAGCATGAGCATGGCAACATTCTTAGGCTCTCCATGGGAACTAATTGTATTGGTTCTACTTCCCGAATGGAATTGTTCTTGTGCGTTATGTGTGATGTTGTGTACAATACCTATGTTATGATAATTGTATATGTTGTGTGTTTTAAAATGAATGCCATGTCACCATGACAATTAGTTGCGCATATCCCGGTAGCCGATGGGCTGCACGTTAACCATACCAGCCATGGGTTGCTGACCCCCTCGGGGCTCCATATTTCTTTTACTACAGGATGAGGATCGAAGAAGCGGAATGGCTTTAGATTCTAGGATGTAGGTTTACTTTTGATTACTTTTGGATGTTGGGCCCGGGATGCGCCTGTGCTCCCGTGGCGTTATATATTTTGGTTGTGAACAGTTTACAGTGACAATATACAGTGAAGGGTGTAAGTAAGTACTCGGTAATATGTTGATGTATATGTGGTTATTAGTTCTATGCTCGGGAGTCTGCTCATCAGACCGATACACTTGTTTATTCAGCCTTGTTAACCACGTGGGTGGTTGACGGCGTTGTAGCACCAATCGTTTAGTTATTGTTTAGTTGTTTAAATTCCGCTGCGATTTCAAGTAATGTTACGTGCGTAGTAGGGGTGTTACAAAAAGTGGTATCAGAGTGAAGTATCGCTCTGATGACTAGAATACCGAGCTTAGGAATATACCGAGTTAGGAAACCTAACTACAGTTACCTAAGTGAACAGTTATGGAAAGGTTAACCACTAACTAAGTGTGGGAATACCTTATGGTCGGAAAAAAGCGTTACAACCGTTGGGAACGTAAGTAAATATTGTAATGAATGTTCATTGCATGATGTTCAGATTCAGATGTCAGGTCGACCGAGAGGTAGAGGCCGTGGACACGGTATTGGAGATACGGTGACAGGGCGAGAATACTACGGCTCAGGTTATGGCTGAGGCAGTAGCAGTAGCAGCCGCCGTAGCCCAGATGGTACCCCAATTGGTAGCTGCGATGCAGCAAGGGCAACAGCCCGGAGTTCAACCACCACCGCCACCGCCACGAGAGACCAACTGGGTCAAGGCGTTGGCTGATCTGAGGCCACCATCATTCAGTGGGGAGACGACCCTCGTAAGCTGGAGGCGTACATCTCCGAGATGGAGACCGCCTTCGAGACCTTAGCGGTGCCTGAGGAGGTCAAGGTTCGACTTGCCGCATACTACTTGAAGGGTTTGGCACAGAGCTGGTGGAAGCTAGTACAGGAGGGTAGAGTTGCTGACCTGGCCTTTCAGTGGAGGGAGTACACGGCTCTGCTGCGAGCCAAGTACTACCCGATACATGTGCAAGAGGCCAAGCGCCTGGAGTTGGACAATCTGAGGCAAGGGGATAAGATGACGGTAGATGAGTACTACTCAGCCTTCATCGGACTTATCCACCTGCTACCGGATCTGGGTTACTCAGACCGGATTCTTGTGAACCGTTTCTACAACGGACTGAGCTACCGCCTACGCTATGGCATGGGGCCAACTGGATATACTACTTTGCAGGTAATGGGACTACAGTGTGATGTGAATAAGTATGTACAATGTGTTAATGTGATGTGAATTGTTGGCGGGGCATAACTGACACCCTAAATATAGGAGTGCTACCATGCCGCTGCAATTGTGGAGATCACCGTCCGTCTGAGGGACGAGGAGAGTGCGCTCAAGCGCAAGGCCATGAACGAGGGCCAAGGCACGCAAGGGCAAGGGGGAGGAAAGAAGAGGAAGCCATACCCCCAGTTCCAGAAAGGACAGCAACAGGGTGGCAAGGGCCAGACCCAGACCACCACTGCTGAGGAGCCTCTACAGCTCACCTATGCGTATGCGGCCAAGCCCTTACGTTCTTACCCACCAAGGGTAATTAAAAAATTTCAATACCGAAATCTAGTGTGTGTTATAATTTGTGAAGTATGTACTGAGTGTGTGATGCGTTAGTAGCTAGCACGGGCTCTGGACCGGAGCGCCACTATTACTACAAGTGGTGTAACGGAGACCACCCCGGCAAGGACTGCAAGGGTAATGATGTGCAGTGCCGATACTGCGAAAAGATGGGTCACCGCGACTATGAGTGCTGGCAGAACCCGAATAGTAGAAACTACAGGCCCAAGGGGCAATGGAAGGGTAAGGCCACTGCGACCACCGATGGCCCGAAGACGGCGAATCAGCCACCCCCAGATCAGAGGTTCACTGATTCCCAGAAGGGGAAGGGGTCGGGGTCCGGCAAGGCCGCCCTGAATGTGGTGGACCGGTCTGAGGCGCCAGGGCCCTCTTCTAGACCAGGTACCGCCTAAACTACTGAGTGTAATAAGTGATTGCATACCACATTTCATGCATGTGTGTTAGTGAGTTTAAGTAAACAACCGTGTGAGATCGATTTAGTTCCGGGCACCGGACCAATTGCGAAGGCGCCCTATCGTATGGCTCAGCAGAGCAGAAAGACTGAGCTCAAGAAGCAGCTGAGAGACCTACTCGACAAGGGGTTTATCCGCCCTAGCGTTTCACCATGGGGAGCGCCGGTCCTCTTCGTGAAGAAGAAGGACGGTAGCCTCCGCCTGTGCATGGACTATCGAGAACTGAATGCAGTTACGGTGAAGAACTATTACCCTTTACCACGCATCGACGATTTATTTGATCAGTTGAGGGGAGCATCAGTATTCTCCAAGATAGATCTACGATCCGAATACCATCAGATTGCCATCCGTGATGATGATATTGAAAAGACAGCATTCAGAACTAGGTATGGGCACTATGAGTTTACGGTTATGCCGTTTGGTTTATCCAACGCACCAGCCAAGTTCATGGACTTAATGAACCGCTTGTTCCAAGATCAGTTGGACAAGTCAGTGGTAGTCTTCATCGATGATATACTTGTGTACTCGAAATCGAGAGGTGAGCATGAAAGCCACCTGAGAAGTGTGTTGCAAACATTGAGAAAGAATCAGTTGTATGCGAAATTTTCGAAGTGTGAGTTTTGGTTGAACCAAGTATCCTTTCTTGGACATGTGATTTCTGAAGCCGGGATCGCTGTTGATCCGGCAAAGATTGATGCAGTGCGCACCTGGCCTAGGCCGAAGACAGTTACCGACATCAGGAGCTTCCTCGGTCTGGCAGGTTATTATAGGAGGTTTGTGAAGGACTTCTCCAGTGTCTCGAAGCCGATGACTTCCTTGATGAAAAAGGATGCACCATTCGAGTGGATAGTTGACTGTGAGAGTTCTTACCAGAGTCTCAAGGATGCTCTGACATCTGCACCAGTCCTGACTTTACCAGACGGTCCAGATGGTTTTGAGGTCTATTGCGACGCATCAGGCAGAGGTATGGGTTGTGTGTTGATGCAACACGGGAAGGTCGTAGCTTACGCCTCCCGACAGCTGAAGAAGCATGAAGAGAACTACCCTACCCACGACTTAGAATTGGGGGCCATTGTCTTCGCACTGAAGATATGGTGAAATCACTTGTATGGGGTAAGTGTGATGATTTATTCCGACCACAAGAGTTTAAAAGTACTTGTTCACTCAGAAGGAGTTGAACATGAGGCAAAGAAGGTGGGTTGAATTTCTAAACGACTACGACATTAATCTGCAATATAAGGAGGGTAAGGCAAATGTGGTAGCTGACGCACTGAGTCGCCGAGCACACTCTCTCCATTCGCTAGTCTCTCATTCTAGCTTGGTTGAAGAAGAGGTGCGGAGTGCTCAGATGACGGATCAGTACATGATAGAGATTAGACAGAAGCTTATTGATGGCACATTCGAGGGTCAGAAGTACGACTTCAGACTCCACGATGATGACCTGATTAGGCTTAATGGCCGATTGTGTATACCGAGGAGTAGCGCTGAGTTGAAGGAGCGCATATTGAGTGAATCCCATTGTTCTACTACTTCGATTCACCCGGGAGCTTCAAAGATGTATAAGAGTATGAAAAGATATTTTTGGTGGACTGGAATGAAAAGGATGTAAATGACTATGTGTTGAGGTGTCTCACTTGACAGATGGTCAGAGTGAGCGCACCATCCAGACACTAGAGGATATGTTACGTGCATGTGCACTTGATTTTCAGACCAGCTGGATTGACAAGTTACATCTGATCGAGTTTAGCTACAACAACAGTTACCATACTTCGATCAAGATGTCTCCCTTCCAGGCATTATACGGTAGACCATGCCGCACGCCATTATGCTGGGATGAGTCGAGTGAGACGGTCATTATAGGACCAGAGTATCTGGAACAAGTTCAGGCAGAAGTTCGCCAGATCCGGGCTAACATGAAGGCAGCTCAGGATAGACAGAAGTCGTACGCAGACGTGCGCAGACGTGACCTGGAGTTCGCCGTGGGCGATCAGGTATTCTTGAGAGTATCCCCCATGAAGGGAGTGTTTCGTTTTGGCCAGAAAGGCAAGTTGAGCCCGAAATATATGGGGCCATATATTGTGACGGAGCGGATCGGCCCGGTAGCTTACAGACTAGATTTACCCGCCGAGCTGGGCAAGGTACATGATGTATTTCATGTGTCCCAGTTGAAGAAATATTGTCTCATCCGTCTCATGTACTTCAGCCTGAAAGGCTAACCTTAGAGCCGACCATGCGATCAGTGGAGACTCCGGTACGGATTCTGGATACTAAGACTCGAGACACTCGCCATAAGTCTGTGAGACTGGTGAAGGTTCTCTGGTCTAACCAGGACGTGAGGAGGCCACTTGGGAGCTGGAAGATAAGATGAAGGCGAAGTACCCGTCATTGTTTACTTCTTAGCGTTTGTATGTATAGGGTACGGGGCGTACCCCTATTTAGGGGGGTAGAGCCATTTCGGTTATGTGTGTACGACATGTATTTGGATACATTGTCTGTGTTGTGTTGTCGTATTGTTATGTTGTTGTGTTACAGACCGCTGAGTCTGAATGATGTGATGTATTGTTGTTTGGACCTTGTGTCCGAGGTTATGTAAGATGTTGTAAATGTTGTTATGGAAGTATTGTTGATATGTGTTCCCGC
The DNA here is from genome assembly GCA_023374045.1 of Limonium bicolor. NCBI lineage: Eukaryota > Viridiplantae > Streptophyta > Magnoliopsida > Caryophyllales > Plumbaginaceae > Limonium > Limonium bicolor. The sequence continues at coordinate 452,182,055 of CM041777.1, forward strand.
GTTCTAATATTTAGGAATGTGGAAGTATGAACTTTGGGGACAAAGTTCTTTTAAGGGGGGTAGATTGAAATACCCCAAACCTAGTTATGCTGTTTAACATTTAAATTATATGTATATTAAGACTAAAAAGAGTCTTAGAAGCGTTAGTAAGCAATTAAACCCATAGAAAAAACAAAATGTTGTTTAAGGTCAATAAGAGCCAAAATGTGCTCTAAGCTTGGGATAAGCTTGGTTAAGACCTAATGAACTTACCAAGACCTTATTTATATACTAATGAACATTAAACCAATTATCAAAGAAAACCAAGCTTTGAAAACAAGTTAAAACACAAAATGTGCTTTAAGGAGTCTTAAAGCAAATTTTGAAAAATTGTCTTGTAAATGAGTTTTGAATGGCTAAATGTCCATCATTACTCTTTAATTAACATGTGTACTATATAGTATCACATTTGGAAGTCTATATCAATGGGAAATCAAAAATTTCACTTCTATGTGCCTTGTTTTTATGAATAGTGATTAATAAGCTAGTTTGTAACATATGTTATTATAAGTAATTAAATTGACAAATAAAGACTAAGTAACCCCTTTTATCATAATGGGGGCCGGTTTCTTAAGTGGCGAGTCACCACTCTTGCTAGCCTATTAAGTAAATAAACAAGTAATAAAGCAAGTACTATTTACTTTAAGCTAAAATATCTTACAAAAGCAAACTTATCTCATTTGCTTCATTCTTCCTTCATTCCCACCGTCTCCAACACTTCACCATCTTCCTCCTTGCTCTCTTCACGATAATACACCACCACCATCAAAACTCCATCTTTGACCACTTGTAATCCTAGCTCACTTAACCAAATCAAAAACAAACACCACCATTCTCTTAGTCTCATCAAGCTCTTCATTCCTATCTTCTCAAAACTTCAAGACCACCATTTCGGTGCCATGGAGTTCCACCATTGAAGGAGCTTGAGCTTATATTTCTACATATTATTGATCTCCTTGCTTCTAGGTAAGGAATCTCAAAGAAAAAAAATGTTTCCTCCATGTTTTTATCATGACCGAAAATCACCATTGTGTGAGCCTCGATTTTAAACCCTATCCTATGTTGATTAAATTGATTAGGATCTAGTAGGGTTTTAGGTCCACTTATAACCTAAGATTAATAACTAGTCTTATAACAATAATTATTAAAACCTAAGCTAGCTCATTGGAACCTATTATGAGTCGCCACCTAATTTTGACCTAGATTAAATTAGGAAAGGAGAGTTCCGGTTCGGGGGCTTGATATTCGACTTAATTAGGGTTTCAAATTACTTTCATTACCCCTAGAGGTCGTTTTTCCTCTACTTAGTTTAATTACGGCTTATTACGAGTCGTTTTAACCTAAGTGCGCGAGCTTCTGTTTTTTTGTGTTTTTTAACATTTTTTGACAGAAAATTAAAGTGGAAATTAAATGAAATTGCCTAGACTAGGGTTTTGGAGGCAGAATTAGGTCAAATTTTGTTCCCGTCCGTAGCCACAGACCTAATGTCCGAACCACGGACCCCCTTACCCTATAAAAAAATAAAAGTCGAATTAAACAAAACAGAAAATTGCAAAGTCCGGGGCCACGGACAGGTTGTCCGTGGGCCCGGACATTATTAGAAAACCAAAATTTTTAAAATTTAAAAAAAATCCCGCCGCCGTCCGTGGGAGTCCGGGCTGTACGGACAAGGAGTACGGGACCCCGGACATGACGTCCGGGGCGCGGACACCCTCGGACGGCGGCGTTAAGGCTTGTTCAAATGGGTGTTTGGCTTAAATTTTATGGGTGTGTAGCCGAAAGATGTACAAAACGTTAGTGATTGAATAAAGTTTTCAATTTGAGTTCGAATTAAGCACGAAACTTAGTAAACAAGTTATTGGACAGAAGCTTAAACAAACAGCAACACAGAAGTGTACGAAGGTTAGTTGAGCCCAAAATTTGACAGAGAGTTAATAAGGTCGTGGGGAATTAGAAAAGTAGAGTTGTAACGGTTTTACCTTCGAATTCAAGGTGATTCTTCACACGGGATTCGTCGAGTGCTTCGTTGATGGCAGACCCGAAAGGATTTCGAACCAAGCTTCTGGTTGTTGGTTGTTCTTGCTGTTCTTCACGTTTTGGTGGTGTTTTTGTGGGTTTTGATGACTATTGATGCTTTGGGGATTGGAAAACGTGTTTAGATGGTGATTTCGGGGAATTTTCGGTATGATTTGGGTGGCCGGGTGTTGGAAAACGTGAGAGAGAGAGAGAGAGGAGGTTGTGTTTTCTGACTCTCTAGGGTTCTTGAGCATATGAAGTCCTTCCTTTATCCAAAAACCTATCCCCTTATATAGACTTTCTTAAAGATAAAGAGAATCTAGTAAAAGTAAGATTTTTTGGTATTTTAATTTAAAATTTTCCCCAAGGAATTTTGCTTTTGCTGTGAAATTTAACCACATGTCAAGGATGGAGGATTATGAATTATTTTCTACGGTGGAAACGAATTTTTAAATGTTGGAATATTTTTTAAATTGAATTTCTTGTCAGATCCAGTCAGAAATTGCTATAGAAAAGTATGGAAACTCGAAAAAATCAAAATTCCAACGCCATTATGCTTAGAATGTCATCCTCTATCATGGGTTAAAATATCAAAGAATTTCAAGCTGATTTGGGCACCCTTTGGAGGAGGAGGAGAGAGAAGCTTATAGGAGGTCTTAGGAGCCTTTAAAGATTACCAAAACGCCCCTAAAAATGATAAGAAGCTGCTCCCTATGCCATGGAACGCGCCGATCGACCGGAATCCCTCACTACTTGATTAAAATGCCTCTCACAACACCAGCACCCCGTAGACCCTAACCCAGGAGGGAAAAATTTTGGGTATAACAGATTGCCCCCCGTCAACTAGACTTTGTAGTGGATGTGAAAAGTCTGGTTGATGCTTGAGTGATGCCCCAAAATTTTGGACCTCACGAAATTCTCCATGTTGTGTGAAACTGCGTTGATCGCGTGCAGCTATTCGGAGGCGCTGACTACCTAAGCAACAAAAACGCTGTCGAGCTTTCTAAGGTGCTGACTACCTATAAGTGAAAATGTGTCAAGCTATTCTAAGGCGCTGACTACCTAGGTGACGAAAACGGAATAATGTCAAGCGGTTCTAAGGCGTTGACTACCTATAATACATGAAATGATGCGATGCCAAGCGATTCTAAGGCGTTGACTACCTATAAGTGAAATGAAGTAATGTCAAGCAATTCTAAGGCATTGACAACCTAAATGTGGAAATGAGATAATGTCAAGCGATTCTAAGGCGTTGACTACCTATAATGATGATAACTGGGTGGTATGCAAATGCAAGAATGCTGAAATGTTGATGATGCTAATGATGCTGATGATGTTGATGATGTTAATGATGTTAATGACGCTGACGATGTTGATAATGTTGATGATGTTGATGATGCTGATGATAATGCTGATGATGCTCGGATGCTTCTGGGGACCGAAACCCGTGCCAATGCTCCTGGCTGGACCCAATGTGGACTTATTGCCATCGCCCCCAAGCCGGTGTGCAGGGATAACTCCTGGTAAAAACCTTGGGGACTTATTGCCTTTGCCCACCATTCGTTGTTCCCGAAAATAAGTTGACATCGCAAAAGGAGGATTTATTGTCATCACCTCGTCAACTTTTCTGTCGCCAGGTCTTGTGACGCGCCTGGATAATACAATTAGGTCTTATGACAAGCCTATATGAATGTGATGAATGCAATGTGTTTGATAAGAGCGGGTAAGCTAAAGGGTAACACTAGGTCTTACTACGAGCCTAAGGGAATGCAACTAGGTCTTACGACGAGCCTAAAGGAAGGATCTGGTCTTATGGTGAGCCTAGAAATGGTTCTAGGTCTTATGGCGAGCCTAAAGGACGGATCTAGGTCTTATGACAGCCTAAGGGAATGCAACTAGGTCTTATGGCGAGCCTAAAAATGGTTCTAGGTCTTATGGTGAGCCTAAAGGACGGATCTAGGTCTTATGACGAGCCTAAGGGAATGCAACTAGGTCTTATGGCGAGCCTAAAAATGGTCTAGGTCTTATGGCGAGCCTAAAGGACGGATCTAGGTCTTATGACGAACCTATGGATGGATCAAGTGAAAGCGAGAAGTCAGGGGGTATGAGGGGTAAAAAAGAATGGTAAAAGGACTTAGGGCTCAAGAAGGGCCTGGGGGTGTTTTTTGAATGTGGAGGTAGGGCTTAGGACGGGCCTGAGGAAATTTGACGTGGAGGTAGGGCTTAGGACGGGCCTGAGGAAATTTGATGTGGAGGTAGGGCTTAGGACGGGCCTGAGGAAATTTGATGTGGATGCAAGGGCTTATGCCTGCGGTGGGATGGTGGTGCTCAAGCTTTAGGTTTCAATTGGTGTTGTCATGGCAATTGTTGGAACCAACAATTGCCCCCAGTATTTTTCCTTAGGACAACCTGAGCTAGAGTTCATGGCAATTGATCAGAACGATCAATTGCCCCCAGTATTTTCTTTGATTAAACGTGCGAAACAAGTCTCATCCTCACAGGGTCAAGGCTTATGCTTTGATGTGGTGCTTCCTAACCTACACTCGACGTGTTTGGTGTTTGCACTCGTTTCTCACTTACGGTCACAACTTCTCAACCATTGAATTTGACATTTTTTAGATTTACGTGTTCAACCTGTTATTTTCACTCGATTGGATACACAACTACTAAGTCGGAAGTCTTTTGAGCTTATAACGTGGCCATGGGGGTGTGTGATGAATGACAATAGGGTTGTGGAGGGATGTTTAAGATATGTGGAGCTTTAAGGGTGACCAAAGCTGCAACTTGCACCGTCTCTCGGACTTGTCTTCTTTGCCTTGAAGTCGTTTGGCTACTTCGTGATGACTTCGCTTGTGAACTTGGGGCTTGGAACTTTTGGATTGTTCCTTGCATCTTCTTTCTTTTTCCGATTTTGGATTTCTTCGAGGCTTTTCAGGTTTGCCTTTCTTTGAATCTCCTTTCCTTCGGGGTTCTTGTGTTTCCCGGTTTTGAACTTTGAGAGCTGTTTCTTGATGTTAGCTCATTTTGGATCCTGTGTCACTTTGGGACCATTTGCGGATCGCTTCGTCATGCTGGTAGCGGTTTTCCTTCTTTGGACTTGTGAAGTTGTTGTTCGGAAGTCGGGCTCCTTGCTTCCTTTGGTCACCGGGTTGGTTATTCATCATCGGTTGGCTTGTTTGTGGAGCTTGTAGTGTTGTGAAAAAGGTTATATATGAAAAGCTCAGCGGGGGGTGCCTAGGGTTTAATGTCAGGGTTCACAAGCTTTTGGCTGTGTGGTGCTGTTACCTAGGTGCTTCGTCATCCCTAATAGTTGTGTATCCGTTCTTTGTACTTTTCATAGGTTTTATTTAAGCGTAAATTTACAAATTATCTCCTCCGGTCGGAGTCAATGCCGTTTACCTCACCTTTGAATGTGACCTCTCTGGAGTCGTGTAGAAATGACACACTCTTTCACTCTTGGTTCTACCGCTCAAGGTACTCTCGCGAAGTGCACACTCAGAGACTTGTTTGCACATTTAAACAAAAGAAATAAACACACGTTATCGTTCCTTAACTCAGATTGCCCCCAGTATTGTTGTGGGGTTTCCTTGACTAACCTTAGAATGCCCAAGTTTTTGTGGAGGGTGATTGCATGGGTGAGGATGGTGGTGGTGAGTAGCGGTGAGGTGACCGTTGAGTGACTCATTCTTGGTCTCCTGGTGGCAGTAGTTTTGTTTTTATGTATCAGGTGGAATAGCAAAAAATAAAGTGATGTGATATATGTGGTGGCTGCAATGGAGGTGGCGAGTGTGTGGATGGGAAGGCGGTTTTGTACAGGGGGTTTCGTGAAAAATGAAGGTCCTTACTCTTATATGTTTGCTGACATGCTTTAAAAGAAAGAGTTCCTTTTTTTTAGCACATAAACGGAAATATACACATTAGAACACGAATCAAAGAAGAAATTTTATTGATAACCAAAAAAAGTAACAACGACATTGAGTACCGACTAAATGGGAGAGACAACTAAACTGACTATGGAAAGAAAGAGGCTATGTAGAACAGCCAAAGGAAAATAAAAATGACTCCTAATGACCCCAAAGCGGGAGTAAATGACTAATACCCCTAAACTATAATCTACTCTTCGAGGAACATCCAATCAGGCATCGCTTCCTCCTTCGCTGCTCTTACTGTACCCTGTAACATGGGGAACATGAGCACATGAGTAAAGATGATAGTTCAATTGCTGAAATGAAAGTTGGGTCTGTTAACGCACCAAGTCCTTGAAGACCAGGATTCGCTGCCGGAGATAGAACGTCTGGGATTCCCTGGAGATCCTTGCCGAGGCCCTTACCCTCTTGATAACCGTACTTCTCCATGATAACCTTCCCCGGTCCAACCTTAAGTTTCTGAAGAGAGGTTGGGTCGGACTGCTCTGGTACAACACTGAACCTGCTCAGATGGGACGAACCCTCCTCTTCAACCATACAAACAGACAACTCCTTCTGATGCGGTTCACCTCTAACGATATGAACCTTCCCATCCCTTTTGAACTTCAAACATTGATGCACCGTAGAGGGGACGGCCTTCAAATCTTGCAGGAAATCCCGTCCTAGAATCAGGTTGAAAGAATGGGGAATTTGCAGAACAAAAACTTCACTGGATGAACAACCGTCCCGAATTTGAGTGGAAGATCCAATAGGCCGAAGACATGTCTTGGGTTATCATCATACCCTCGTAACACTATCTGGCACGACTCAAATTTGTCGTAGCCCATACTTTCTGCCACTTTCAAAGGACAGATGCTAACGTCTGCTCCCGTGTCAATGAGGACCTTTGGCACCTTGAAGGCCCCACACCAAACAGTAACATACAATGCTTTTCCCGAGTGCTCGGAGATCTCGCTATCGTGAAAACTGATCTCCTCCTCCTGCTTTTGCCAAAGAGCCGCGACCATCCTCTCCGGGGCTAAACTTTCCTCTGGCCCGCCCAAATGTTTGGCAATGGCCCGTCGGTGCTCTGGCGAGATCGTAAGCAAAGACCAGATGGCCATGGGGATGGTTGTTGCCTTCAGCTTCTGAAGCAGTTCTCGCTCACCTGGAATCTCTTCAGCCACTGGGGGAGACGACATTCGCTCTTCCCTTGCGATGGTTTCTCAGGCAATCCATAATGCTTGCCTGACCGAGTAACGTGAGCATTTGCTGGGACAAAGCTGACCGCGGATGTGGGCTTCCGTCCTGTCCCCCGTGTTGGCTTTTGTCATCCCAGAAAACAGTAAAGGCAGCACACTGAACTTCGGATTCTGATGTCTCGAGGTCATCCAAACACTGATATCCCTGATCGATGAGGTCCTGGATCCGATGTCTCAGCACTTTGCAATCATTGGTATCATGTCCTGCTAGCTGATGGTACATGCAAAATTGACTGAGTCTACTCCCCTTTCGCGTCTCTCCATGGCGAGGAATGAGCGGCCGTATTAGCCCCTCGTCCTGCAGCTCCTCGAAGGCCTGGCTTAAGGGACAACCAATGGGTGTGAATTCCCTTTCGGCTTTGCGGGGAAGCTCCGGTACCGGGGTTACGATCTGGATTTTCCTTCTTGGGCAATAACAGAATTTTAGACCTTAAATTACGACAATTATCCGTGGAGTGGCCGGGAGTAGATGGAAACGACAGAACTGCTCGGGATGCGCCCCCAGACGCCGCCCGTGAAACCGCGGGGCTTTAAGACGACTAACCCCTGCCCTAGAAGTACTCTCAGAACCTGACTCTGCGGCTGCTGCAGATCTACGACGGGCACCTGTGCGGCTTGCTCCTGTTGCGGTCCCTGGTTCTCCGGTGACTCGATCCCGTCCTCATCGGGGACCAGATCTAAAGGGATGATTTCCCCGAGGGCATGAACGAGAGCTCTCGCTTCCCTTGCAGCTGACACAAATCCTGAGTTTAGCTCTTCCAGAGCACTCCTGTGGACGAATTCTAACTCAGCTAGTTTCCCTATCAAATCCACGAGCAGAGCATTTCGATCGTTAACTCCAGACGACATCCTAGCTGTAAGGGGTGCTGCATGTTTTAAGCAAAAAGATAAGTCAGCATTGCAGGAGTGGGACTAGGACTAAACTTTGGAACTCAGGCCGAAGACTAGTGCGCCACAATGAATGCCGGACTCCAAAATTTTGGGAGGGTCCGCCCTGAACCACACTTTTGGGTTACAAGATTCGTTGGTCTTACGAGTGGGTTTTGCAAGAACCAGGCTTGTAGCAAGAATCAACTTAGAGGATTTTTTTGTTTTGGGATGATCGGAGTATTTGGACTATGAAAAACCCTTAAATGTTTCATTTGGGCTGGAAGAGATCGATGGATCAGATATTGGGCCTGAGGCCCCGAGAGAAAGGAGTACATACACAGAAGTCCTACACAAGGAGGTGATGCAAATGTCCTCACAAAATGACTCAGTCCAACGGGTAGGGGTCAATCTGGAGAGGTGGCTTGGGGCGCAGGCCCAGGTTACCACAAAGGAATAGGGCTTGCATGCTATTCTCTTTGGGCTTCCCCACTTTTTTCACATCACCTAGAGGTGTGCGTCTACGGTCGGGTCTTTGACTGACCAAACGATGGGCTAGGTAAGGGTACTGCCAGGAAAATGCTTGGGGCTAAGGCCCAGATATTAAGGGGGTGTGGTTAGACGACACCCTCCTCTTTTCCCCCACTTATTCACATCACCTAAAAGGTGTGAGTCCCTGGCAGGGGACCCTCAAACGGGTCCCAGGGTGAAATCGGTTTATGTGGACCCTCGCTCTCATATGATGCAAAAGTATAGAAATTTAAATTGCGCACAAAAGTAAACAAACAATGTAATAAAGCCATAAATAAACATTTTTCGAGTTAAGCCCTCTTTCCTAAAATTAAACAAGTTAAAATTAAGAAGTTGTCCCCAGCAGAGTCGCCAGTCTGTGAGCCTCGATTTTTAAACCCTATCCTATGTTGATTAAATTGATTAGGATCTAGTCGGGTTTTAGGTCCACTTGTAACCTAAGATTAATAACTATGTCTTATAACAATAATTATTAAAACCTAAGCTAGCTCATGGAACCTATTATGAGTCGCCACCTAATTTTGACCTAGATTAAATTAGGAAAGGAGAGTTCCGGTTCGGGGGCTTGATATTCGACTTAATTAGGGTTCAAATTACTTTCATTACCCCTAGAGGTCGTTTTTCCTACTTAGTTTAATTACGGCTTATTACGAGTCGTTTTAACCTAAGTGCGCGAGCTTTGGTTTTTTTGTGTTTTTAACATTTTTTGACAGAAAATTAAAGTGGAAATTGAAATTGCCTAGACTAGGGTTTCGGAGGCAGAATTAGGTCAAATTTTGTTCCCGTCCGTAGCCACGGACCTAATGTCCGAAACCACGGACCCCAGTTAACCTATACAGAAAAAAAAAGTCGAATTAAACAGAAATTGCAAAGTCCGGGCCACGGACAGGCTGTCGTGGGCCCGGACTTTATTAGAAAACCTAAATTTTTAAAATTAAAAAAAAATCCCGCCGCCGTCCATGGGAGTCCGGGCTTACGGACAAGGAGTCGGGACCCCGGACATGACGTCCGTGGGCGCGGACAAGCCTCGGACGGCGGCGTTAAGGCTGTTCCCGAAGGTGTTTTTGGCTTAAATTATGGGGTGTGTAGCCTGAAAGATGTACAAAACGTTAGTGATTGAAAGTTTTCAATTTGAGTTCGAATTAAGCACGAAACTTAGTAAACAAGTTATTGGACAGAAGCTTAAACAAACAGCAACACAGAAGTGTACGAAGGTTAGTTTGAGCCCAAAATTTGACAGAGAGTTAATAAGACGTGGGGAATTAGAAAAGTAGAGGTTTGTAACCGGTTTTACCTTCGAATTCAAGGTGATTCTTCACACCGGGATTCGTCGAGTGCTTCGTTGATGGCAGACCCGAAAGGATTTCGAACCAAGCTTCTGTTGTTGGTTGTTCTTGCTGTTCTTCACATTTTGGTGGTGTTTTTGTGGGGTTTTGATGACTATTGATGCTTTGGGATTGGAAAAACGTGTTTAGATGGTGATTTCGGGGGATTTTGGTATGATTTGGGTGGCTGGGTGTTGGAAAACGTGAGAGAGAGAGAGAGAGGAGGCTGTGTTTTCTGACTCTCTAGGGTTCTTGAGCATATGAAGTCCTTCCTTTATCCAAAAAACCTATCCCCTTATATAGACTTTCTTAAAGATAAAGAGAATCTAGTAAAAGTAAGATTTTTTGGTATTTTAATTAAAAGACTTCCTAAAGGAATTTGCTGTGAAATTTTTACCACATCAAGGATGGATATTATGAATTTTCTGAGGTGGAAACGAATTTTTTAAATGTTGGAATATTTTTAAATGAATTTCTTGTCAGATCCAGTCAGAAATTGCTAGAAAATATTGGAAACTCAAGAAAAATCAAAATTCCAACGCCATTATGCTTAGAATGTCATCCTCTATCATGGGGTTAAAATTCAAAGCATTTCAAGCTGATTTGGGCACCTTTGGAGGAGAGAGAAAGCTTATAGGAGGTCTTAGAGCGCTTTTAAAGATTACAAAAAAACGCCCCCTAAAATGACGAAGCTGCTCCCCATTACCATGGAACGACGATGTCGCCGATCGAGCCGGAATCCCCTCACTACATTGATTAAAATGCCTCTCACAACACCCAGCACCCCGTTAGACCCTAACCAGGAATGGTTAAAAATTTAGGGGTATTTATATTGATAACAAATTGATGGTGCTATTATATTTGCTGTGTTCTAGAGTCATTCCAACCTTTCAAGGAATAGGGGAGTCCTCTCTTGAAGATATTCAAACTCTTCTTCAAATACCAAGGTAAAACAACAATCTTAATGCTTTTGAAACAATGTAAAACCTAGGGTTTACAATGAGATTAAGCTTGAAGCTTGAATGCTCATTATATTGTTTGTATAATGTATAGAAGTTGACAAGCTACCAAACATCCTTACCGGTTTTAAACAAGGAAACAAGAAAGAAGTTGTGAGAGAAAAGAGGTAAATATGCTAACCTAATGTGGTTTAATGTCTTAGGAGAAATGAGCTTATATTTCTTATTGAAATGATCTAAGGAGCCAATGGTGAATTACTTAGAAGAATGCTCTCAAAGGCTTAGTAAAAGGCATATGTATTGTTGAGTGTATTTGCAGGTCAAAGGCAAATATATGTGGAAAATTCAGTGTTTATGATTTATGCATCTTAAGGGCCTAAGAGCCTAAGAGCCATGTTATTTAAGGGCCTAAGTGCCATGCAATTTAAATTATGCACTATATTGTGATGTAGTGCTAAAGGTGTGAATTTTGTGTATAAAATGTGTTTGATGGATTTTAGTGTTCTTGGTGAATTTAAGTGTTCTTGTGTGCTTAATGGAGAAAACAATGTGTTTTGGCTTAGTAATGTTCTAGGAGAACCCATGTCAAAAATTGGGTAATGTATAGGAGGTTATAAGTGTTTAAGAGGATTTTGGGAAACTAGGAAGTCTTGTGAAGGGCTAGGTATTTTACTAGGAAAGAAACTTGTAAAGATGTTTAAGAAGTTGTTCAGAAAGAAAAGATGTTTGGGAGATGATGTTGTAGTGGTGAAGAAGCATTTTGGGCATAGGGGTTATCATAGGTATGAAACACCACTTAGAGAACCAAGGAGAAAATAGTATAAGTGTTAGAAATTTCGGTATAAGATGAGTAAGTGTTTAAGGTGATAGATAATGAATTTTATGGATGTTGTATGAGGGTTTAAGTGTACCAAATGTTGTTAGAAAACATTAAGAGGCTTAAGGAGAAGTTTGGTGGAGATTTGACAAAGTTTGGGCAAGTTTTGGTGGCGTCCGACCCAGGGGTCCGACCCAAGTTTGGGTCGGACAGCCTCTGTTAGACGTCAGGAAATGGTTCTGGAACGGTCCGACCCAGAGGACTTGGGTCGGACATGGGTCGGACGGTCATGTTTTGAAGGACGGAAAATGTTCTGGAATGGTCCGACCCAGCCGAGTGAGTCGGACATGGGTCGGACGTGGGTGTTTTGTAAGGCGGTAAATGTTCTGTAATGGTCCGACCCAGTCGAATGAGTCGGACATGGGTCGGACATGTATGTTCAAAGGTCGATAAAATCTCTGGAATGGTCTGACCCAGAAGGTTGGGTCAGACATGGGTCGGACAAGTTAAGTTTTTCAAACCCGAAAATCACTGGAGGGGTCCGACCCAGTTGTGGGTCGGACGGTGGGTCGGACAGACCAAAATTTATAAAAAAATAATAATAAAGAGTGTGGCTAATGTAGTTAACCCTAGGGAGTATAATGTAGGTAAGGGAGGATTAGTTGGGTATTAAAGCATGTCATACAATCATGTTAAACATTTAGTAAGTTTGAAGTTAAGTAAATAATTAACCGACATTCTTAAACCTGTATAGGAGTGACCTACAGTGGAAATCAATCGAAGCAAGGACCAAGGTATGGTTTTCTTGCACTCTGTTGCCTACCGGTTTACACCAGCTTGTGTGTTGTTTGTTTTTCTGTGTGTTAATAACTTTGTAAGATTAAACCATGTAAAGAGTTTACAGTTGTTAATTATTATTATGTTGTCAAGTATGACTCTCTCTTCCTTGTGTGTGTCTAACAAGACTTGACCTATTATTGTGAATTGTTTATTGAGTTCAATAATGAACTACTAACAAGTGCTAACGGGGGAAGTGAGGAGCCCGGTCTGTTCCGGCCACGCGTATGAGTATGGGAGTCGATGTCATAACCGATTCGATTCTCTTTGTATGTTATGGTTGTTTTCCAATTTGGTTTCCAACCTTCCCTTTAGCTTAACCAAGGCTATTTTACTGACTCACGTCGGGCCACAGGGGCATACTATGTGTTGTTTCGGTGTGCTTGGATCACTATATCCGAGGCACCTTGTGTTAAGTTACCCGTTCAATCTAACAGGACGGTAACGAGTTATGTAACGAGCTTAGCATGAGCATGGCAACATTCTCTAGGCTCTCCATGGGAACTAATTGTATTGGTTCACTTCCTGAATGGAATTGTTCTTGTGTGTTATGTGTGATGTTGTGTACAATACCTATGTTATGATAATTGTATATTTTGTGTGTTTTAAAAAAAATGCCATGTCCCCATGACAATTAGTTGCGCGTATCCCGGTAGCCGATGGGCTGCGCGTTAACCATACCAGCCAAGGGTTGCTGACCCCCTCGGGGGCTCCATATTTCTTTTACTACTGGATGAGGATCGAAGAAGCGGAATTGTGAGCCTCGATTTTAACCCTATCCTATGTGGATTAACTTGATTGGAATCTAATCGGGTTTTAGGTCCACTTATAGCCTAAGATTAATAACTATGTCTATATAACAATAATTATTAAAACCTAAGCTAGCTCATTGGAACCTATTATGAGTCGCCATCTAATTTTAACCTAGATCAAATTAGGAAAGGTGAGTTCGGGTTCGGGGGCTTGATATTCGACTTAATTAGAGTTCAAATTACTTTCATTACCCTTCCTAGGTCGTTTTTTCCTCTACTTGGTTCAATTACGGCTTTCTACAAAGTTTTTTTAACCTAGGTGCGCGCTTCTGTTTTTTTTTTATTTTTTAACATTTTTTGACAGAAAATTAAAGTGGAAATTAAAATTACCTAAACTAGGGTTTTGGAGGCAGAATTAGGTCAAATTTTGTTTCCGTCCGTAGCCACGGACCTAATGTCCGAGACCACGGACCCCAGTTAACCTATATGAAAATAAAAGTCGAATTAAACAGAAAACAGAAATTGTAAAGTCCGGGGCCACGGACAGGCTGTCTGTGGGCCCGGACATTATTAGAAAACCTAAATTTTTAAAATTTAAAAATCCCGCCGCCGTCTGTGGGCGTCTGAGCTTACGGACAGGGAGTCCGGGACCCCGGACATGACGTCCGTGGGTGCGGACCGCCCTCGGACGGCGGCGTTGAGGCTGTTCCCGAAGGTGTTTTTGGCTCAAATTTTATGGGTGTTAGCCTGAAAGATGTTCAAGATGTTAGTGATTGAAAGTTTTCAATTTGAATTCGAATTAAGCACGAAACTTGGTAAACAAGTTATTGGACAGAAGTTTAAACAAACAGCAATACAGAAGCGTACGAAGGTTAGTTTGAACCCAAAATTTGACAGAGAGTTAATAAGGTCGTGGGGAATTAGAAAAGTAGAGTTGTAACCTGTTTTACCTTCGAATTCAAGATGATTCTTCACACCGGGATTCGTTGAGTGCTTCGTTGATGGCAGACCCGAAAGGATTTCGAACCAGGCTTCTGGTTGTTGGTTGTTCTTGCTGTTCTTCGCGTTTTGGTGGTGTTTTTGTGGGGTTTTGATGACTATTGGTGCTTTGGGGATTGGAAAACGTGTTTAGATGGTGATTTCGGGGGATTTTCGGTATGATTTGGGTGGCCGGTGTTGGAAAACATGAGAGAGAGAGAGAGGAGGCTGTGTTTTCTGACTCTCTAGGGTTCTTGAGCATATGAGGTTCTGATTTTATCCAAAAACCTATCCCCTTATATAGACTTTCTTAAAGATAAAGAAAATCTAGTAAAAGTAAGATTTTTTGGTATTTTAATTAAAAGACTTCCCAAAGGAATTTTGCTGTGAAATTTTAACCACATGTCAAGGATGGATATTATGAATTTCTGAGGTGGAACCGAATTTTTTAAATGTTGGAATATTTTAAATTGAATTTCTTGTCAGATTCAGTCAGAAATTGCTAGAAAATTATTGGAAACTCGAAAAATCAAAATTCCAACGCCATTATGCTTAGAATGTCATCCTCTATCATGGGTTAAAATATCAAAGCGTTTCAAGCTGATTTGGGCATCCTTTGGAGGAGAGAGAAAGCTTATAGGAGGTCTCAAGAGCCTTTTAAAGATTACCAAAACGCCCCTGAAAATGACGAAGCTGTTCCCCATGCCATGGAACGCGCCGATCGAGCCGGAATCCCTCACTACTTGATTAAATGCCTCTCACAACACCAGCACCCCGTAGACCCTAACCCAGGGGGTCAAAATTTTGGGTATAACAGATTGCCCCCCGTCAACTAGACTTTGTAGTGGATGTGAAAAGTCTGGTTGATGCTTGAGTGATGCCCCAAAATTTTGGACTTCACTAAATTCTCCATGTTGTGTGAAACCGCGTTGATTGCGTGCAGCTATTCGGAGGCGTTGACTACCTAAGCAACAAAAACGCTGTCGAGCTATTCTAAGGTGCTGACTACCTATAAGTGAAAATGTGTCAAGCTATTCTAAGGCGCTGACTACCTAGGTGACGAAAAAGGAATAATGTCAAGCGGTTCTAAGGCGTTGACTACCTATAATACATGAAATGATCCGATGCCAAGCGATTCTAAGGCGTTGACTACCTATAAGTAAAATGAAGTAATGTCAAGCAATTCTAAGGCGTTGACTACCTATAATGATGATATGATGTCAAACTATTCTAAGGTGTTGACTGCCTGTGATGAATGAGATGATGTCAAGCTATTCTAAGGCGTTGACTACCTATAAGTAAAGTGAAATGAAGTAATGTCAAGCGATTCTAAGGCGTTGACAACCTAAAATGTGGAAATGAGATAATGTCAAGCGATTCTAAGGCGCTGACTACCTATAAGGATGATAACTGGGTGGTATGCAAATGCAAGAATGCTGAAATGTTGATGATGCTAATGATGCTGATGATGTTGATGATGTTGATGATGCTGATGATGATGATGATGCTGATGATGCTCGGATGCTTCTGGGACCGAAACCCGTGCCAATGCTCCTGGCTGGACCCAATGTGGACTTATTGCCATCGTCCCCAAGCCGGTGTGCAGGGATAACTCCTGGTAAAAACCTTGGGGACTTATTGCCTTTGCCCACCATTCGTTTATCCCGAAAATAAGTTGACATCGCAAAAGGAGGATTTATTGCCATCACCTCGCCAACTTTTTTATCGCCAGGTCTTGTGACGCGCCTGGATAATGCAACTAGGACTTATGACGAGCCTATATGAATGTGATGAATGCAATGTGTTTGATAAGAGCGGGTAAGCTAAAGGGTAACGCTAGGTTTTACTACGAGCCTAAGGGAATGCAACTAGGTCTTATGACGAGCCTAAGGGTTGGATCTAGGTCTTACAACGAGCCTAAGGTTGGATCTAGGTCTTATGACGAGCCTAAGGGTTGGATCTAGGTCTTATGACGAGCCTAAAGGGATGCAACTAGGTCTTACTACGAGCCTAAGGGAATGCGACTAGGTCTTACTACGAGCCTAAAGGATGGATCTAGGTCTTATGACGAGCCTAAAGGGAATGCGACTAGGTCTTACTATGAGCCTAAAGGATGGATCTAAGTGAAAGTGAGTAAAATGTATGATGGGTCTAAATGGATGTAGAAGGATTAGGGTTTATGTCAAATCTGGAGATGGTAGGGCTTAAGATGGGCCTACGGATGTTTAGGTGTGAAGGTAGGGCTTAGGACGGGCCGTGGGAATTTGATGTGGAGGAAGGGCTTAGGACGGGCCTGTGAATGTTTTGGATGGTTTGAACCTTCGGTTTTTGGACTTTTGGCCTCAATCGGTGTCGTTGTTGCAATTGTTGGAACCAACAATTGCCCCCAATATTCTTTCTTAAGGCAATCTGAGTTAGAGTTCATGGCGATCGATCGGAATGATCGATTGCCCCCATATTTCCTTTGGCTAAACGTGCGAACAAGTCTCGTCCTCACAGGGTCAAGCTTATGTTTTGATGTGGTGCTTCCTAACCTACACTCAACGTGTTTGGTGTTTGCACTCGTTTCTTACTTACGGTCACAACTTCTCAACCATTGAATTTGACATTTGTTAGATTTACGTGTTCAACCTGTTACTTTCACTCGATTGGATACACAACTACTAAGTCGGAAGTCTTTTAAGCTTATAACATGGCTATGGGGTGTGATGAACGATAACAGGACAATGGAGGAATGTTTGGATATGTGGAGCTATAAGGGTGACCAAATCTGTAACTTGCACCGTCTCTCGGACTTGTCTTCTTTGCCTTGAAGTCGTTTGACTACTTCGTAATGACTTCGCTTGTGAACTTGGGGCTTGGAACTTTTGGATTGTTCCTTGCATCTTCTTTTTCTTTTTTCCGATTCTGGGTTTCTTTGAGGCTTTTCAGATTTGCCTTTCTCTGAATCTCCTCTCCTTCGGGGTTCTTGGTTTCCCCCGCTTTGAACTTTGAAAGCTGTTTTTGATGTCAGCTCATTTGGATCCTGTGTCACTTTGGGACCATTCGCGGATTGCTTCGGTTTTGCTGGTAGCAAATTTGCTTCTCTGGACTCGTGACGTTCTGTTCGGAAGTCCGGGCTCGTTGCTTCCTTTGGTCACCGGGTCGGTTATTCATCATTGGCTGGCTTGTTTGTGGAGCTTGTAATATTGTGAAAGAGGTCATATATGAAAAGCTCAGCGGGGGTGCCTAGGGAGTAATGTCAGGGTTCACAAGCTTTTTGCTGTGTGGTGCTGTACCTAGGTGCTTCGTCATCCATGGTAGTTGTGTATCTGTTCTTTGTTACTTTTCACAGGTTTAAACGTAAATTTACAAATTATCTCCTTCGGTCGAAGTCATGCCGTTTACCTCACCTTTGAATGTGGCCTCTCTGGAGTCGTGTAAAAATGACACGCTCTTTCGCTCTTGGTTTTACCGCTCAAGGCACTCTCGTGAAATGTACACTCAGAGACTTGTTTGCACGTTTAAACAAACAAAATAATAAACATTAACGTCCCTTAACTCAGATTGCCCCCAGTATTGTCGTGGGGTTTCTTGACAAGCCTTCTGAATACCCAGGTTATTGGTGGAAGGTGGAGTGATGATGGTGAGTGGTGATGGGGTGATCTTGTGGAGGAAATTTTTAGCTTATGTATTTGGTGTGTATGTTGAGGAAGTGGAGAGGTGAGACACATGGGGTGTATATGATGAAGGTGGTGCTCGTATAAGGAACTGTAGTGAGTATGGATGGAGTGATGAGGTTGCCTTTTTTTTATGAGTGGGTAATGCTTTGCATGGAAATTGTGAAAATAGAATCATGTATTATTCAATGCAAAAAAACAACGTTGGAAATTACAAACTCGGGAGAGCTACCAAAAATAATAAAGGGGACTAACTACTATGGAAGACTAAAGGTGACTAACAAAAAAGAAATCTACTTAATTGAAAAGCAAAACAGTACTTAAAGACTACAAACTCTAATAAGACCCGGGCATAGATGCCCTACCTACACTTCCATGTCCTTGAAATTGATGCCCTTGATCGACGAGATCTTGGATTGTGTGTCTCAAAGCCTTGCAATCATTGGTATCATGGCCGGGTAATTGGTGGTACTGGCAAAATTGACTTAGATTCCTTCCTACCTTTCTGAGGGACCCCCGGGCGGGGGATGAGAGGTTGTAGTATGTCTCGTTCCTGGAGCACTGAAAATGCCTGGCTTAATGGCTGACTGATGTCTGAAAATTCTCTCCGACGGGAGTTCTGTCGGGGTGGTTCTACTGCTCCAATGACCCAACTGGTTCTCTTTGACTCGCACTCGCCTCATGCTGCCTAGACCTTTCCGGGTGCAACTTTGGATGCAAGCTGCTGTCTTACTGTCCACTTTCTGGCTTCCCAATTGTTGTTCTGAGTTCTGCGGCAATCTCCTCGACATTCCCTTGCAATCCTTGGGCTCCAAAGGAGCCGACTTTAATGTGGTCGCGAAGAGAGCTAAGAAGCATACCCACTAGTGCATCCTGAGCTTGCCGTCTGGTCTCCAGGGAAAGGGCCTTCGCCTTCATTTCCTCGATTGCGGCGACGTAGTTTGACTCCATGGCATCCCTGACAACACCATGTCTCCGCTCCATGGCAGCCATCATGGCTTCTAGTTCAGCTTGGCCATTCTCTCTTGCATTAGCGGCTCTGTGAAAGTCCGCATCCTGAGAGTTGATCTTGTTTCTCAACTCTTCTACGGCTTCTTCCATGGCTTTTAGCCTAAGCTCTATCTCTACCATTCTATCCTCTGTTGTAACTAGCCTTCCTTTTCCCTCCATGCTTGTGATGACAGTTCGCCTGTTTTCAAAATGTTGTCTGTCAGGAAATAAAAAAGACTGGACTGAAGTTCTGGGCCGGGAAGGAGTACTTGATAAGTGGTGTTCTAATTTCAAACTTGTGTGGGCCGAGTAACTCTGATTGAGCCTAAAATGATACTTATAACTAGGACTTTGGGCCAACGCCCGAGTGGGAAGTCTTTCTTAGACTAGAATGAGCCTTGAAGTGGAAGGCCAATGGATTTTCATGAATTGCTTTAGGTGGATTTATTTTTCGTGGGCCTCGAACTAAATTGATAACCCAAATTGGGTTGAAAGAAAGAAATCACCTAAGTCTAAACTTTTGGGCCCAAGCCCGAACAAACAATTCATTCAAACCAAACAAGGCCTTTGGGCTGCAAACAATAAAGCCGTAAATTCGGGTTAGGCTAGGTTGATGTAGGAGAAATTCCTATCAGTTTCTAAGCTGGGTAGTGGGCCGATCATACAAACAAGGCCCACACAAATTCAACATGTCCTTACTAGACGCTTAAACCAAACAGGGTATGGATCGATCCGGAGAGGTGCTTGGGGCAGGGGCCCAGGTCACCACAAAGGAATAGGGCTTGCGCACGCTATTCTCTTTGGGCTTCCCCACTTTTTTCACATCACCTGAAGGTGTGCGTCTACGGTCGGGTCTTTGACTGACCAAACAATGGGCTAGGTAAAGGTACTGCCAGGAAAATGCTTGGGGCTAAAGCCCAGGTATTAAGGGGGTGTGGTTAGACGACACCCTCCTCTTTTCCCCACTTATTCACATCACCTAGAAGGTGTTAGTCCCTGACAGGGGACCCTCAAACGGGTCCCGGGGTGAAATTGGTTTGCGTGGACCCTCGCTCTCATATGATGCAAGGGTACAAAAACTTAAATTGCGCCCAAAAGTAAATAAACAATGTAATAAAGCCATAAATAAAAATTTTCAAGTTAAGCCCTCTTTCTTAAAATTAAACAAGTTAATATTAAGAATCTAGTCCCCAGCGGAGTCGCCAGTCTGTGAGCCTCGATTTTAAACCCTATCCTATGTGGATTAACTTGATTGGAATCTAATCGGGTTTTAGGTCCACTTATAGCCTAAGATTAATAACTATGTCATATAACAATAATTATTAAAACCTAAGCTAGCTCACTGGAACCTATTATGAGTCGCCACCTAATTTTAACCTAGATCAAATTAGGAAAGGTGAGTTCGGGTTCGGGGCTTGATATTCGACTTAATTAGGGTTCAAATTACTTTCATTACCCTTCCTAGGTCGTTTTTCCTCTACTTGGTTCAATTACGGCTTTCTACAAAGTTGTTTTAACCTAGGTGCGCGCTTCTGTTTTTTTTTTTTTAACGTTTTTTGAAAGAAAATTAAAGTGGAAATTAAAATTACCTAAACTAGGGTTTCGGAGGCAGAATTAGGTCAAATTTTGTTTCCGTCCGTAGCCACGACCTAATGTCCGAGACCACGGACCCCAGTTAACCTATATGAAAATAAAAGTCAAATAAACAGATTGTAAAGTCCGGGGCCACGGACAGGCTGTCCGTGGGCCCGGACATTATTAGAAAACCTAAATTTTTAAAATTTAAAAATCCCGCCGCCGTCCGTGGGCGTCCGAGCTTACGGACAGGGAGTCCGGGACCCCGGACATGACGTCCGTGGGTGCGGACCGCCCTCGATGGCGGCGTTGAGGCTGTTCCCGAAGGTGTTTTTGGCTCAAATTTTATGGTGTGTAGCATGAAAGATGATCAAGACGTTAGTGATTGAAAGTTTTCAATTTGAATTCGAATTAAGCATGAAACTTGGTAAACAAGTTATTGGACAGAAGCTTAAACAAACAGCAATACAGAAGCGTACGAAGGTTAGTTTGAACCCAAAATTTGACAGAGAGTTAAAAAGGTCGTGGGGAATTAGAAAAGTAGAGTTGTAACCTGTTTTACCTTCGAATTCAAGATGATTCTTCACACCGGGATTCGTTGAGTGCTTCGTTGATGGCAGACCCGAAAGGATTTCGAACCAGGCTTCTGGTTGTTGGTTGTTCTTGCTGTTCTTCACGTTTTGGTGGTGTTTTTGTGGGGTTTTGATGACTATTGGTGCTTTGGGGATTGGAAAACGTGTTTAGATGGTGATTTCGGGGGATTTTCGGTATGATTTGGGTGGCCGGGTGTTGGAAAACGTGAGAGAGAGAGAGGAGGCTGTGTTTTCTGACTCTCTAGGGTTCTTGAGCATATGAGGTTCTGATTTTATCCAAAAACCTATCCCCTTATATAGACTTTCTTAAAGATAAAGAAAATCTAGTAAAAGTAAGATTTTTTGGTATTTTAATTAAAAGACTTCCCAAAGGAATTTTGCTGTGAAATTTTAACCACGTGTCAAGGATGGATATTATGAATTTTCTGAGGTGGAACCGAATTTTTTAAATGTTGGAATATTTTTAAATTGAATTTCTTGTCAGATTCAGTCAGAAATTGCTAGAAAATTATTGGAAACTCAAAAAATCAAAATTCCAACGCCATTATGCTTAGAATGTCATCCTCTATCATGGGTTAAAATATCAAAGCGTTTCAAGCTGATTTAGGCATCCTTTGGAGGAGAGAGAAAGCTTATAGAAGGTCTCAGGAGCCCTTTAAAGATTACCAAAACGCCCCTGAAAATGACGAAGTTGTTCCCCATGCCATGGAACGCGCCGATCGAGCCGGAATCCCTCACTACTTGATTAAAATGCCTCTCACAACACCAGCACCCCGTAGACCCTAACCCAGGGGGTCAAAATTTTGGGTATAACAGGAATGGCTTTAGATTCTTGGATGCAGGTTTACTTTTGATTACTTTTGGATGTTGGGCCCGGGATGCGCCTGTGCTCCCGTGGCGTTATATATTTTGGTTGTGAACAGTTTACAGTGACAGTATACAGTGAAGGGTGTAAGTAAGTACTCGGTAATATGTTGATGTATAGGTGGTTATTAGTTCTATGCTCGGGAGTCTGCTCATCAGACCGATACACTTGTGTTTATTCAGCCTGTTAACCACGTGGGTGGTTGACGGCGTTGTAGCACCAATCGTTTAGTTATTGTTTAGTTGTTTAAATTCCACTGCGATTTCAAGTAATGTTACGTGCGTAGTAGGGGTGTTACAGTAGTTGCTGTAGCAAACCGATGGAGAGGAGGGATGAAGGTTGGAGACGGTGGGAAACAAGAGGGAAATAAGAGAATGAGGTGAGAGGTTTAGTTTGTAAGATATTTAAGTGATAAAGCAAATAGTGAACTTCCTTTATCAATCTTCCTTCCTTATTAAAGTAGCAAAGTGTGATGAGTCACACTTAAAAACCATCCCCCTTATCCCTCTTGGGATATTTTATGGCTTTGTTGTCCATTTAATTAGCTTATGCTGACTTAATGCTAATTAAGCACAAATTGAGCACTATTTATAAACTAGTGCACATAATTGTGAAAATTTTGATTTCTCATTGATTTAGACTTCCTAATGTGATAATAAGTAGTACACATGTTGATTAAAGAGTAATGATGGGCATTTAGTCAGTCAAAACCCATCTTCTAAGACAATTTTTCAAAAATGTGCTTTAAGACTCCTTAAAGCACATTTTGTGTTTTAACTTGTTTCCAAGCTTGGTTTTCTTTAGTAATTGGTTTAACATGTCCATTAGCATGTTAATAAAGTCTTGGTAAGATCTTCGAGTCTTAACCAAGGTTATCCCAAGCTTAGAGCATGTTTTTGCGCAAATTGTCTTTATGGTACTTTATTATGTTTCTATGGTTTAAATTGTTCACTAAAGTTTCTAAGGCACCTTTTTAGCCTTAATATACCATAGTTTAATATTTAAAAACAACATATCAAGTTTTGGGTATTTCAATCTACCCCTCTTAAAAGAACTTTGTCCCCAAAGTTCACACTTCCCACATATCATTTAAATTAGAACACGGGGATTACTCACAAGATAAAACTTCCATAACAAACATACTTTTCATAACAACCCTCGGACTCAAGGTCCGGGTAACATAACAACATTCAGACTCGAAGGTCTGTAACATAAGAACATAGACATTGTATTTCAATACATGTCGTACATACATAACCGAAACGGTTTTACCCCCTTTAAAAAAGGGGTACGCTCCGTACCCTATACATACGAAATCTTGTGAGTAAACAACGATGGGTACTTCACCCTCATTTTATCTTCCAGCTCCTAAGTGGCTTCCTCGACTTCCTGGTTAGACCAGGGGACCTTCACCAGTCAAACAGACTTATGGCGAGTGTCTCGAGTCTTAGTGTCCAGAATCCGTATGGGAGTCTCCACTAATCGCGTGGTCGGCTCTAACGTTAGCCTTTCGGGCTGAAGTACATGAGACGGATGAGACATGTATTTCTTCAACTGCGACACAAGAAATACATCATGTACCTTGCTCAGCTCAGCAGACAGATCAAGCCTGTAAGCTATCGGGCCTATCTGCTCCGTCACAACATAATGCCCCACATATTTTGGGCTCAACTTGCCTTTCTGGCCAAAACGAAACACTCCCTTCATGGGGGAAACTCTAAGAAACACCTGGTCGCCTACGGTGAACTCCAGGTCATGTCGGCGCACATCGGCATATGATTTCTGCCTATCTTGAGCTTCCTTCATGTTAGCTCGTATCTGGTGTACCTCTGCTTGTACTTGCTCCAGATATTCGGGTCCTATAATGACCGTCTCACTCGACTCGTCCCAGCATAAAGGCGTGCGGCATGGTCTACTGTACAAAGCATGGAAGGGAGACATCTTGATCGAAGCATGGTAACTGTTGTTGTAGCTAAACTCGATCAAGTGTAACTTATCAATCCAGCTGGTCTGAAAGTCAAGTGCACATGCACGTAACATATCTTTGAGCATCTGGAAGGTGCGCTCACTCTGACCATCTATCTGAGGGTGGAACGCAGTACTCAGCTTCAGCTCGGTACCAAGCGCTTCCCGTGTAGATCTTCAGTACCTTGAGAGGAATCTGGTATCCCTATCAGACACAATAGAGTTCGGTACCCCATGATGCCATACAAATTCTCGGTCGAAGAGCTCTGCTAGCTTTGCCACTTTCCAAGTGTCCTTCATCAGAATGAATCGGGCCACCTTGGTCAGTCGGTCAACAACGACCTATATCATATTCAGACCTCCCCTTGTAGGTGGAACCCTTACTACGAAGTCCATCGAAATGTCATGGAACTTTCACTTTGGCACTGGCATTGGCTGCACCATACCACCAGGCCGCCGGTGCTCAAACTTGACCTTCTGACAAGTGATACACAATACCACATAATCATTTACTTCCTTTTTCATTCCCGTCCACCAAAAATACCGTTTCATGCCCATATACATCTTTGAAGCTCCGGGGAGAATCGAAGTAGTAGAACAGTGGGATTCATTCAGTATGCGCTCCTTCAGCTCAGCGCTACTCCTCGGAATACACAGTCGGCCATTCAGCCTAATCAGGTCATCATCGAGTAGTCGGAAGTCGTACTTCTGACTCTCAAATGTGCCGTCAATAAGCTTCTGCCTGATCTCTTGCATGTACTGATCCGACATCTGAGAACTCCGCACCTCTTCAACCAAGCTAGAGTGAGAGACTAGCGAATGGAGAGAGTGTGCTCGGTTACTCAATGCGTCAGCTACCACATTTACTTTGCCTTCCTTGTACTGAAGGTTGATGTCGTAGTTGTTTAAGAACTCAACCCACCTTCTTTGCCTCATGTTCAACTCTTTCTGAGTGAACATGTACTTCAAACTTTTTATGATCTGAATAATTGTCATGCTTACCCCATACAAGTGATGTCGCCATATCTTCATGGCGAAGACGATGGCACCCAATTCTAAGTCGTGGGTAGGGTAGTTCTCTTCATACTTCTTCAGCTGTCGGGAGGCGTATGCCACGACCTTCTTGTGTTGCATCAACACACAACCCATACCTCTTCCGGATGCGTCACAGTAGACCTCAAAACCATCGGTACCGTCTGGTATTGTCAGGACTGGTGCTATGTAAGACATCTATGAGACTCTAGAACGAACTCTCGCAGTCGTCTGTCCACTGGAAAGGTGCATCCTTCTTCATCAAGGAAGTTATCGGCTTCGAGACACTGAAGAAGTTCTTCACAAATCTCCTGTAATATCCTGCCAGACCTAGGAAGCTCTAGATGTCGGTAACCGTCTTCGGCCTAGGCCAGGTGCACTGCATCAATCTTGGCCGGATCAACAGCGATCCCAGCCTCAGAATAACATGACCAAGGAATAAAACTTGGTTCAACCAGAATTCACACTTGGAGAATTTTGCATACAACTGGTTCTCCTTAACGTTTGTAACACACTTCTCCGGTGGCTTTCATGCTCACCCCTCGACTTTGAATAACAAGAATATCGTCGATGAAGACTGCCATTGACTGTCCAACTAATCTTGGAACAAGCGGTTCATTAAGTCCATAAATTTGGCCGGTGCATTGGATAGACCAAACGGCATGACCGTAAACTCGTAGTGTCCGTATCTGGTTCTGAACACGGTCTTCTCAATGTCACCTTCTTGGATAGCGATTTGGTGGTAACCGGATCGCAGGTCGATCTTGGAGAATACTGATGCTCCTTTCAATTGGTCGAATAGATCATCAATGCGTGGTAAAGGATAACAGTTCTTCACCGTAACAGCATTCAGCTCTCTGTAATCGATGCAGAGGCGGAGGCTACCGTCCTTCTTCTTCATGAAGAGGACCGGCGCTCCCCATGGTGAAACGCTCGGGCGTATGAATCCCTTGTCGAGTAGGTCTCTCAGTTGCTCTTGCGCTCTGTCATCTCAGGTGGAGCCATACGGTAGGGCGCCTTCGCTATTGGTCCGGTACCCGGCACCAATTCAATCTCAAACTCCACTGCCCGTGGTGGTGGCATGCCCGCCAGTTCCTTAGGAGACATCAGGAAACTCGACACTGATAGTGTCTAACGAGCATGTTTTATGGGTGTACATTATTATTCAGCACTTTTCTGCTCATCTCACTTATCGTATGTTTTTCCTCTAGTTAGATTGATTAACTCCAATTTATGGTTTAAACAGTGAGGAAAAACCACTAGTAGTAAAGCCACAAGACGAACGCATCGTCGCAGACGGCGAGTAAAATGGACTTATAACGAAGAAATCTGGAGCGGTTGAAGGGTCCGGGACTAAATCCAGAACTAGTCCCGGACCAGCATATTAAAACAGGCCGAGAATAGATACCGTGGGTGGTCCGGACTTAGGTCCATACAATGCCCGGACCACCCCTTGAAAATGCCGAGGGATTCTGCAAGAAAGGGTCCGGGTTGACTCATGTGCAAGGACCCGGACAAACAACATTGACGATAAACCTAGGCAACCGTCATTTTGGGCGGCCAAGGTAGGCTACCGTCTTAATAGGCTGACAAGAGAGGGGTTTGACAACGAGAGACAACCGCGTGTTTTCACGCGACAACACATGAAGAACCCCCAAATACAGGCGGACATGACAAAACAGGCAACCGCCTGTTTGGATTCGGACAGGAGCTAAGGCAAAAGATCATCGCAGTCTTCTTCTTCGCGACGCTTCTGCAAATTGATTCCGTTATCCATCTACTGCCGCACCGCCTACCTTAATCGCTCCACTCGTCGGCTCTGTCCCCTGATTAAATGAAGTACTCATTGCAATCAATGCTCAATCAATTCATCAGTACGGATCTTCTTCTCCTCATATAAACTCAACCCTCAGCACCAAAAACACCACGCAACGGGAGTCTGAAGAATCCTCACCACACTCATCCATTCCCTTCCATTTAATTTCGTAACCACATCATTCCA
>CM041777.1:453624053-453840549 GCA_023374045.1 Limonium bicolor
GGTCCTAGCTATTGCAGGTAACCCTGAAGAGCTAAAATCGATCAACAACAGACCAGGTAACCCTTATCCTAACAATTTCAATCAGAATAATTGGAGGAACAATCAACAACCTCCATGGAAGGGTAATGATCAGTCTATAGGTAATTTTGGGTTCAACCAAAATAGACCACCTACTTTAGACAGCAGGAGCAATCCCAAAATTCTCAAGGAGGCAGTGGTAAAATTGAGAATATGCTGGCAGAAATCCTCAAACAAGGCCAAACTACAAACTCCAGGATTGCCGAAATAGAAGCTAAACTTTCTGAACAAGCCGCTAAAAACGCTGATCAAGCTTCTATCAACCTGAGCCTAGAGAGGCAAATGAGTCAAATTTCACAACAGCTGGCACAGCGACCGACGGGGTCACTTCCCAGTCAGCCTGACCCTAACCCAAGGGAGCATGCAAAAGCAGTAACTCTGAGAAGCGGCAAGGAACTAGTTTCTGATGTTCCAGAAGTTGAAGAAGATTTTAATAAGCCAGCTGAATCTCAACCTGAAGTGGAGGAACAAACAAAATCCCAAGGAGAAGGAGTCTCCTGAATCTCTCACTATTAAACCTTCTCAACTCTCTTATAATCCCCTATTCCATTCCCTAACAGACTAAAGAAAAAGAACATGGACGAGCAATATGGAAAATTTCTTAATATCTTTAAGAAATTAACTATTAACATCCCTTTTTCTGATGCTTTGTCTCAAATGCCTATGTATGCTAATTTATGAAGGATATTTTGTCTAACAGGCGTTCTTTGCTAGAGTCTGACACGGTCAAATTGACAGAAAGAGTATCTGCAGTTCTCCTGAAGAAGCTGCCACCCAAGTTAGGAGATCCAGGTCTTCCATCATTCCATGCGCTATCGAGAAGGTGGATTGCGGTAACGGTTTATGTGATTTAGGAGCAAGTATTAATTTGATGCCTTTATCTATTTTCAAGAAATTAGGTGTAGGTCAATGTGCTCCCACATCTGTTCAGTTACAACTAGCAGACCGTTCCATAATTTATCCTAAAGGAAAAGTTGAGGACTTGGTAGTTTCTATTGATAAATTTATTTTCCCTGCTGATTTTATCATCATTGATATGGAGGAAGATACAGATGTACCGCTAATTTTGGGCAGACCGTTTATGAGAACTGCCCGCACTCTCATTGATGTGGAAGGAGGGAAGATTATTCTAAGATTTCATGATGAGCAGGTTGTTTTCGACATGACACACAACATGAAGCGTCCTGCCGCTGTTCAATCCTGCTTTGCTATAGATATTATTGACTCTTTAGTGCAGGAAACTATTTTAAGCAAAGAAGAAGAGGAAGTCCTGGAGAGATGTCTTATGGCATCTTGTGAAGCTGATGATGAGGATCCAGATATGGCCCTCATGGCTGAGGAGTTAAACAAAAGGCGACCACACTTCCACAAGTACCAGCAGCAATTTGAGAAAGTCGAGCGAAGTGCTGACCGGCCAAGACCATCTATTGAAAAACCTCCTACAGTGGAGATGAAACCTCTTCCCTCTCATTTGAAATATTCTTTTCTTAATGAACCATCGGAATTACCTGTTATAATCTCTTCTGACTTGACAGGAACTCAAGAGAAGCAACTACTGGAGGTGTTGCGCAATCACACATCAGCTATTGGTTGGTCTATAGCAGATATTAAAGAATCAGCCCTCAGTTGTGTTCTCACCGAATCTATATGGAAGAAGATAACTACCGACCATTGGCTCAGCCTCAACGACGTCTTAACCCAGTCCTAAAAGAGGTAGTTAAGAAAGAGGTAATCAAACTACTCGATGCAGGCATTATTTACCCTATTTCAGACAGTAAATGGGTAAGTCCAGTTCAGGTAGTACCAAAGAAAGGAGGAATAACTGTGGTTCCTAATGAAAAGGGTGAGCTGATTACCCAGCGTCCCACTACAGGATGGCGGGTTTGTATTGATTATAGAAAATTAAATGATGCTACTCGTAAGGACCATTTTCCATTACCTTTCATTGATCAAATGTTGGAAAGACTAGCTGGACATGACTACTACTGCTTTCTGGATGGCTTTTCAGGTTATTTTCAGATCCTATAGCTCCTGAGGATCAGGATAAGACAACTTTTACCTGTCCGTATGAGACCTATAGTTATAAAAGAATGCCATTTGGATTATGTAATGCTCCTGCCACGTTTCAACGTTGTATGATGGCCATCTTTGCTGAATATATTGAGAAATGCATTGAGGTTTTTATGGACGATTTTTCTGTTTATGGTCTAACATTTGAATCCTGTCTAAAACCTTGATCTTGTGCTGTCCAGGTGTGAAGAAACCAATCTGGTGTTAAACTTGGGAAAAATGCCACTTCATGTTCGAGAAGGAATCGTCCTGGGCCACAAAATTCTTCAAAAAGGTATTGAGGTAACCGGGCTAAAGTCGAGGTAATTGAAAAGCTCCACACCATCTTCTGTTAGAGATTCGTCGTTAGTTTTCTTGGACACGCAGGTTTTTATAGAAGATTCATCAAAGATTTTTCAAAATCATCTTAAACCTCTGTGTTGATCTACTGGCGAAGGATGTTAAGTTCCATTTTTCTGAAGAATGTCTGACAGCTTTTAATTTATTAAAAGAAAAGCTAATTTCCGCACCTTCGGTGTGTCTCCTGATTGGTCACTCCCTTTTGAGATTATGTGTGACGCTAGTGATTACGCTGTGGGAGCCGTGTTATGTCAGAAGATTGATAAAATTCTTCGGGTAGTATATTATGCAAGTCAAACTTATATGATGCCCAGAAAAATTATGCGACCACAGAAAAAGAATTACTAGCTGTAGTTTTTGCTCTAGATAAGTGCGATCTTATTTACTGGGTGGAAAAATTATTGTGCATACTGACCACTCTACTCTTAAGTATTTGTTCGCTAAGGCAGAGTCAAAACCCAGGTTGATTAGGTGGATTCTCCTATTGCAAGAATTTGATATTGAGATCAGGGACAAAAAGGGAACACAAAATGTGGTAGCTGATCATCTGTCCAGAATGGAGGCATCTGATGATGGGACTCCCATCAACGAGTCCTTCCCCGACGAGTCAGCATTTGCAGCTGAAGATGTTGAGGATCCATGGTTTGCTGATATCGCTAACTACCTTGTTAGGAAGATCGTTCCAGCTGATATGACTTATCAGCAGAGGAAGAGGTTCTTTTCCATTGTCAAACATTATTTTTGGGATGACCCTTATCTGTTTAAAGTCTGTGCAGATGGTATCATTAGGAGATGTGTCCAGAAGTCAGAGGTCAGAAACATTCTCCTCCATTGCCATTCCAGAGAAGATGGTGGACATCATGGTGCCACTCGAACCGCCGCAAAAATACTAGAATCAGGTTTTTTCTGGAACACGCTTCACAAGGACTGTCATGCGTTTGTTTCGACATGTGATCGGTGTCAAGGCAAGGTAATCTATCTCGTCGGAATGAGCTACCACTGAATAACATGTTAGAAGTTGAGCTATTTGACGTTTGGGGTATTGATTTTATGGGTCCCTTCCCAAACTCTTTCGGTAATCTTTACATCTTAGTAGCTGTTGATTATGTTTCAAAATGGGTGGAAGCCCTTGCCTGTTCTACTAATGATGCTAAAACTGTTGTGAAGTTCTGAAGAAAAATATTTTCACTCGATTCGGCGTTCCTCGAGCCATAATCAGTGACGGTGGCTCCCATTTCTGTAACCGCCAGTTCGCAGCGCTATTAAAGAAGTATGGGGTTAGACATAAGGTTGCCTTACCCTACCATCCTCAAACAAATGGGCAGGCCGAAGTGACGAACGAGAGAGCTCAAGTGGATTTGCAAAAGACGGTGAACTCTTCTCGAAAGGATTGGTCATTCCGATTAGATGAAGCGCTCTGGGCCTACCGCACTGCTTTCAAGACACCAATTGGCATGTCTCCCTACAAGTTGGTTTTTGAAAGGCATGTCACTTGCCTGTGGAATTAGAATACAAGTCATATGGGCCTTGAAAGCTCTTAATTTTGACCTACAAGCACGCAGTGATAAACGCAAGTTCCAGTTGACAGAGTTGGAGGAACTCAGGAACGACTCTTACGAGAATGCTGTAATATATAAGGAAGTACCAAGCGCTGGCATGACAAGATGATTGCCAATCGAGAACTCAAGGTAGGGGACCGAGTCCTACTTTTCAACTCCAGGCTCAGATTTCTTCCCAGGTAAGCTGAAATCCTACTGGTCAGGGCCTTACCCTATTATTAGCATTTCCCCATTCGGTGCGATTGAACTCGCCAATGCAAAGGGGGAAACATTTAAGGTCAATGGGTCAAGAGTCAAGAAATTCTGGGTACTACACTGGATCAAGCTGCTACATATGAAATATCTCTTAAAGATCCAATTGCAGGTTAGCTACTCTACAAAGTCCAGCCAATGACTATAAAGAGGGCAGC
Organism: Limonium bicolor; assembly: GCA_023374045.1. Taxonomy (NCBI): domain Eukaryota; kingdom Viridiplantae; phylum Streptophyta; class Magnoliopsida; order Caryophyllales; family Plumbaginaceae; genus Limonium; species Limonium bicolor. The sequence continues at coordinate 453,628,510 of CM041777.1, forward strand.
TGACTGGGAGGCAACCCAGGGGTAATTTTCAAATTCATGTTTTATAAGCTACGCATCTATTTCTCTCTAATATATTGTGATATTATATATATATATATATACAAAAAAAGAGAAAAAAGAGGCGAGGAAGAAAGAAGAGGAAGGAGGTAATTGTACCGTGCTATTAACGCAACGCTTCCTAGCGTTATTTTGGTATTTGACAGTGTGTGTAGGTAAACGTTTGTTGCAATCACTCCAAGCTGAACCGTTGCTTAGACTCAAGTGTGAGGACCATCGACCCCACCACCAATGCTTTAAGTGAGGAAGGGCACCTTCCTCAATCTCACGATATCAGGGGAGTCTCAGTTCCTTTATTTTTAATATTTATGTTCAGCCACTCGAGCTTTAACTGTTGATTCATGAGTCTGACATATTTTGAAAGGTCTTTTCTTGATTATTTTATGAACAATGAGGACATTGCTCCTCTTAAGTGTGAGGAAGGAAGTTTAGCCTTTCCCTGAAAATATGCCAGTAGTACCTAATGCCACACTTGATTTTTATTGTTCTCTAATTATGATAGTAAGCTTCTCTAAAGGCCAATACATGTTGAATTTTCGGGCTAAAATTTTTTGTGGAAGTTTTTGAAATCGAGCCTGATGACAACCTCAAGAATCGTTCTGCTTGACGTTGTTGTATGTATCAATTTCTTTCTTCAAAAATTAAATCTATTTTCACTGAAATCTGGTGGATAGGCTGATTGTGGAAATTGAGCTACCTTAGCTTGGTAATCATGGAACTAAGTGAAAGTTTGGTATGGAAAGGATAAGGCAAGGTACTCCTCTTGATCATATAATGAAGTTTTCTGAACCAAAAACAGGCCTCGTTCATTCGGTTATTAAGTCCTTGGGGTGCCTCATCACCCATCTACCTAAGGTCTTGTGATCTGGGATAGAAGGCCCAAAGCCGGTACATGGGTGAAGAGAAAAGTCTGGGGGATGAAGACAATTGTGCAAACAATGAAAAAACAAAAGAGAAGAGAAAAACAAAAAAATAAACATGCAAAACTCATAATGATTGTCGCAATTTTTCATATTTTGATCATGAGTATGTTGGTTGAAAGGTATCACGGAATAAGGTGTTACTTCACACCCCTTGTCATCCAAAGGTTAGAGAAAAGAAATTGGTGGAAGGTTCCAAGCTAATCTATGTTCAATTTTTACAATCTGACTTATCCATGCTCTTATTAAAAATTTTCTGTTTCACTGTTTACAAAAACCTACATCTAAGAGCAAGGATTATTCTTTTGATTGCCATTTAGCTTGATTTCCTTCCACGATTGTTGAATCCCAGAGTTTGATACTGTAACCTTAGAGAAAGTTTGTTCTTTATTTGCTTGAGGAAAAGCAAAAGTTAAGTGTGAGGAAGTTTGATAAGTGCGAAATATATAGACTTTTAAGGGTTTAATTACCTTACAATTTGTAGTATTTTAAGTAATATTTCTCACTTATCTTATGATTTTCCTAGATTTATGTTTTAATATGAATTGATATATTTTATGTGTTAAATGTAGGAAAAAGTGTTGGAATCAAATAGTTTATTTCATAAGCTTTCGAACGCAACAAACGGCGAGTCAAACGGACTTATAACGAAGAATCTGGAGCCGATCAAGATTAGACAACACTCGTATATATATATACATATATAATATACTTGTACATCGGCAAAACAGGCGGACAAGAGGGCGCAGAGGCATCCGCCTCATAACATGCGGACACGAGACAGAGGCGCATAGAGACGACCGCCTCTTATCGGGCGGACAGCACACAAGCGCAGGAGACAAGAGACGACCGCCTCTTATCAGGCGGACGGGACAAGAGGCAACCGCCTATTAAGGTGCGGACAACACTGAATTCGACGCCGAAACAGAGTTTTCTTCTTCGTTCTTCAGTCGGCGCCGCAGTCGAACTACCTCATTAATTGCAGACGGTCGCCCACCTTAATTTGTGCACGGTGACTGTCTCTGCAATCAATTGCTCTGCCCGATGAAATCTCTGACTGCAATCTTCACGGATCTGCACCAACTCCACCTCCATCTACTCACTAGCTCACAGTCCCTGTCACTTCTCCGTTGTCTGTTTCTGAAATCCTCCGCCTATATAAACCCACACTCTGCTTGCTAAAAAATCATTCAGTCATCCACGCACCCATTTATCAATCCATTCATTTATCAGTCCACGAATTAATCCGTTCACCCACGCATTCATCTATCAATCGATCGTCCCAATCATCAGCCACACTCCCTCACTCACGCTCGTACTCCATTCACTTCATTTCCCTCCATCAAAAATAATCACCCATCCACTCCATTAAATTTCCACGTAAACACACATATCCCACTTTTATTTCATTTCCCTGTTGCACGCCAGTTTACAGAAATAAAGTTAGCAGTCAGGGGCAGCGCAAGACGAAGTTGAAGCGAGGACCCGGAGTGAACTTTTAAACTGGAGTTATCTCTTACCCTTACTTTAATTTATTTAATGCATTCCTTTTCTGTTATCGTTGTTCTTGTAACGATGAGCGAGTAAGTATTTTAGCTTCCCGGGTTGGGAAGCGAACCTATTTCCTAAATTCTGTTATGTATTTCTTTAAATAAATTTAGTTAACTGCAACAGTTCAATTCCTGTCCTTCAAGTGTTTTAATTATTTGGCCGGTAGTTAAAACAACCCTTGTAGTTATTTTATTAAAATGCGAGCGAGAGCTGAGATAAATAACTAGACGAAGGAAGTTGAACCTAATTAACAGCTAGAAGCCTGATCCGGCCTATAGATTAATTAGACTCCAATAGAAACTGCTCTTTTGCGATTAATTGTGTCCGGTCTAGAGCATTAGCCTGCTGCTAGGTCTAACAATTGGTTAGGATTCATTATACTCAGTCGTTAATGATTAATTAAAGTTATGAGTTATTGCAGTAAAAATTAAAGGAAGAATTAGTAACAGATATAAAAGGAATAGGTAAGCAAACAACCGGGTGCGTTTTCTATTTATCACATTCACCACTCTTTAAATCCCTCTGTGTTATTTATCTTTTAAATTGTTCTATTTTTCCTTGTAGTTCAGTTTCTTTTAATCAATCAATCAAAACCGAAAAAGTGATATTCCTTTTCCTGTTTAATTTAATTTCAATAATCATATTTGTTCAATATGCTTTATAATCCTTCAGGTCATTATTATCTTCGAGTCAACTTTAAATGACAATTACTATCCCGCAAACGACGTCTCACACTCCTCAACCCCATAACAAACATACATACATACACGCTATGTCTGCAAACTATAACAACAATCTGCAGCGGAAATCAACTCATCACATTACTTATTTCAATGGTGTTACACGCCGTTAACCACCCACGTGGCTAACAAGGCTAATACATGTACTTTATATCGGTCTGATGGACTAGACTCCCGAGCAACTACACGTAACATTAACTTCCCTTAACAAAACCCATATACTTATTACATTCCAACCGTACCGAGTATTACAAACTAATGCCGATAACAATTTCGGTCTTACTACGCCTACAATGCTTACGCCATTTAAATGGCTACCCTTGTATAAACATCTACCCCGTCCTACTCTCGAACGGCTTCCAGCTCCTCGTACCTGAAATAGAAAAGGAGAGAAGGGTGGCCCCCAAGGGGCTCAGCACCTTTGCTGGTATGGTAATCCCGCAGCCCACATGCTACCGGGCCACGCACAACTAATTGTCGTCTTAGCATGCAGTTGATTATATTTAAAACATGCATACAAGCCACAAACATACAACACATAACATTTCGCCTCAATGGGCTCAACCTATAACCAACACATCCACACTTAACCAACCATCCAATGATCCCTTAAACCCTAGAGTGGCTCTCCTCTAAAACGGAGCTACTTCCTTAATGAACGACACGTACCCATTAATCGGGTTATCCTTAAACGCCTCTTGTCACAAACTGGGATTCATTTCCATGATCCACACACTCCATATCCTACAACATATCTCATTTTTCACATAATAAAACATAACAACACCTTTCTTGTTTCGACGCACACATGATGACATCGCATTCATTATAAACATCCAATAATATATATTTATACCATAGCATAGCAAGGGAATTTGCATAGCACCATAACATTACATAACACCATAAAATCGGTTCTCACAAGGAACCCTCCACCATAGTTAGTATACCATGTGAGCCTAGGGATTTTTGCCAATCCCATGTTAAGCTCGTTACCAACCTCGTTACCGTCCGGTTATATAGAACGGTTAACTTATACCCAAGGTGTGTCGGATATAGTAATCCCAAGCACACCGAAATAACATTCGTATGCCCCTGTGGCCCGACGTGAGTCAGTAACTAGCTTTGGATAAGCTAAGGGAAGGTAGAAACCAAATTGGATACCACCTATACATACACCAAGAGAGCCGAACCGGATATGATATCGACTCCCGTCCATCACACGCGTGGCCGGAACAACCGGACTCCTCACCCCCCATTAGTACATATACACTTATAAATAAGTAGTTAGAGATCCATTATGGAGCCTACCACATCCACACACCATACGGTATCATAACCGAGTTAAGCACACAAGGGAGGTTCACACACTTGCATACAACAACAATATCCAACTAACTCACACATAGCCGTGGTTAGCACGTTCCCAAGGTTTGGGCCGTCAACTCCGTATACCGATCACTCATGTGTTCCTAGTTTTGGTTAGCTAAGTTTAACACATACTTGAGGTTAAATGGTATCGGAGGCCAAATTCGCCACATAAATGAATTACTATAAACTCATTACATGTTTTAATCTTACAAGGTGGCAAACACTCAGTAAAACATATTGGCATACAAGCCGGTGTAATCCGGTAGGACACAGGTTGCAAGAAAACCATACCTGTCACCGGAGTCCACTTTACCACGTCCACTTATGTTCCTCGAGCGATTCTCGAACAACTGTTAACATCACATGTGTTTTTATTAACATCGGGGTTTGCTTGATTATTTACTGTCTAATGCTTATACTTCTCCCCGTTAACTTAGTTACATAACTTAACATTTTAACTTGTTTTACCCTCACATTTTAATACAACTTTTCACCCACCTAATTGCCATTAAAACTCACCTAACATGTCCTTAACAACCTTATAACATCATCACCTATCAATCCCCATCATTACACATCATTTCCATACCTTAAAACAACAATTTGGTCCATACAGTGCCTTGTCCGAACTTGTGTCCGAACCTCCAAGTTCGGACGCAAGCCGTGGCCTTAGACTGCAACCCATACACACGTCCGAACTTGTGTCCGGACTTACCAAGTTCGGACACAGTTCGAGAGAAATTCCTAGATTGAAATAGTGACGTCCGAACTTGTGTCCGGACTTACCAAGTTCGGACACAGTTCGAGAGTGGAATTTTCCTTGCCCAACAGAGCCTGTCCGAACTTCCATGTCCGGACGGAAGTTCGGACAAGGCATAATTCTCAGTTCTCAAGCCTTTAAACACTTAGATAGCTTTCTCCAAAGCCTCCAAAACTTATAGTTTATACTCCTTAGGTCCCTTAGTGATGATTCATGCCAATTCTAACCATTATACCAAGACATTTCTTCCACAAACATCATCATTCAAACATCCTTTCTTACATATCAAAACTCCTTATGTCATTCTTACAATTCCTTTCCCAAGCTTACACTTCCTCCTTAATTTTTTTCAAGTGGTATTTCACCAATATTGACCACTATACCAAGGTGTTTCCTCTACACCTTAACATCATCTCTCAAACTTCTTTTCTTACTAACTACTAACCTCCTTTTTCACATCCCACCTAAACATCACTATTCCTTGAATATCAACATTATCTAAACTTAAACAAACTCCTCCAAGACTTAAATACATTCTCAAAACACATATTGAATTCCTAGAACTTCCAAGACAATGCCTAAATCCTTGCATCCCTCTAAATCACCTTAATACATGCTTTCTTCGCAAGTAATCATTCATTCACCTTTAACACTCCCTAGTTCACCAAAAACTTCCTTAAAACACTTAGAACTTCTTACACATCTTCCCAAATTTGGCCATGGCTTCTCTTGTATATATTCACATCCAACCACTTAGGTTTTTACCTTATTTCATTCAAGAACACCTAAAATCCATCAAACACATTTTATACACAAGACTTCACACATTTAGCACTACATCACAATATAGTGCATAACTTAAACTTGCTTGGCACTTAGGCCCTTAAATAACATGGCTCTTAGGCCCTTAAATTGCATAATCCTTAAACACTGAATTTCCACAATACATAAGCCTTTGACCTGCAATTACACACACCAAGACATATGTCCTTTACTAGTCTCCTTGAGAAAACCTTACTAAGTCATTCACCATTTGCTCTTTAGGTAGTTTTAGCAAGCTTATAAGCTCATTTCTCCTAAGGCATTAAACCACATTGAGATAGTATGTTTACCTCTTTTCCACTCAAACTTCTTTCTTGTTTCCTCTTAAAACCGGTAGGGCATTTCACTCCTTGTCAACTACTTAACAATATACAAACATCATAATGAGTTTTCAAGCTTTAAGCTCCATCTCATTGTAAACCCTAGTTACATATATTATCTTAAGGTATTAAAATGATTGTTTTACCTTGGAATGGAAAGAGAGCTTGAATATTTATCAAGAGAGGACTCCACCAAGCCCTTGGGAGATTCAAATGAAGCTAAAACAAAGCAAGGTAAATACACCATTAATGGTGATTTTCGGTCAACATAAGAACATGGAGGAAACATGGATTTTCTTTGAGTTTCCTTACCTTGAAGCAAAGGAGAATGTCAAGGCATGAAAATATTAGCTCAAGCTCTTCCCATGGAGGTTCCTCTTGGCACCGAAATGGAGGTTTTGAAGTTTTGAAAAGACAAGATTGTAGAGCTTGGCTTAACTAAGAGAATGGTGGTCTTGAAATTGAATTTGGACCATGGAGCTAGGAGTTACAAGCATTCAAAGATGGAGTTCTTGTGTGGTACTATGGCAAATCGTAAAAGAGAGAAAGAAGGAAGGTAGAAGACGGTGGAAATTGGAGGAAATGAGAGAATGAAGATTGGAGTCTACTTTTAGAAGATATTTATGTACTAAAGTAACTTTCTTCTTTTACTTTCTTTTCCTTCCTTCCTTTAATTTTACATGGTGATGACTCACCTTACTAAAAACCGGCCCCCATCATATACTTAGGGGTAGTTTGGTCTTTGTTGACTCATTTAATTACTTATAACATCATATGTTACAAACTAGCTTATAAAAGTTACTATTCATCAAATCAAGGCACATAGAAGTGAAATTTTTGATTTCCCATTGATATAGCCACCCAAATGTGATACTATATAGTACACATGTTAATTAAAGAGTAATGATGGACATTTAGCCATTCAAAACTCATTTACAAGACAATTTTTCAAAAACGTGCTTTAAGACTCCTTAAAGCACATTTTGTGTTTTAACTTGTTTTCAAGCTTGGTTTTCTTTAGTAATTGATTTAATATGTTCATTAACATATAAATAAGGCATAGGTATGACCATTAGGTCTTATACACATTTATCCCAAGCTTAGAGCACATTTTTGCTCTTATTGACTTTAAGGTATTTTTTTGTGTTTGTTTGGTTTCATTGTCTACCAAAGTTTCCTAAGGGCTTAATTAGCCTTATAAAGTCATAATTAAACATCATCAAGTCTTGGTAGGCTCTTTGGGTCCTAGCCAAGTTCACTCCAAGCTTAGAGCATGTTTTTGCTCAAACCGTGTCTTAGTTTTTTATTGTGTTTTACCATGGTTTAAATGATTCATTTATGTTTCTAAGGCACTTTTTAGCCTTTAAACACCATAGTTTAACATTTACACAACATACTAAGGTTTGGGGTATTTCAATCTACCCCCCTTAAAAGAACTTCGTCCTCGAAGTTCACATTTCCTCGCATCATTGGATTAGAATACGGGAATTACTTATAGCCATAAAACTTCCATTACCAACCACCCTTTACATCCAACCTCGGACTTAATGGTCCGGGCAACATATCCACATTACACATAAAATATCATACTCACATGGTAACCTCGGACTTAATGGTCCGGGTACCTTCACCACACTTGCACTAACATAATATCCCTCAGACTCTTAGGTCTGGGTGACATAACCACATTTGGACTCGTAGGCCCGGGTAACACAACACATTTAGACTCATAGGTCTTGATAGCATACACTTTAGGAGATCAAAGCCAGAATAACCTTTATCACACACACCAAACAACATGTCATAGCATGTATATCTAACAGAAATACCTTTTCCATCTCTCCATGGGCTCGAGTCCCATGTTGAGTACATATACACAGTGATCCCGCAGAACCCGGTCGCGATGGACACCTTCTGGTCCCCGTTCCTTTGGGAGATCAAAACATTCACTTAATTTTTAACATATGTACTTCTCATGTCACCGGTCCGAAGACAAAGGCTCATACGTCCTCAGCTCGTGAGCAAGTACTACAAAAATATTCTTTACTAGGTTAAGTATAAGAAGATCTTTTATTCAAATATTAATCGATTGTTTGAAAACACCAATTGAAAATCCTTTTGAAACACCACACAACTCCAAGTCCAATTTATGCTCCTTGTATTTTTCTTAACATGGTTGTTTGTGACCACTTACAGGGAGCTTCAAGAGTCATCCAACCCTGATGTGATCAGCATCAGTGTTGAACTATCTTTCCACCCCAATTTGTGTTCGGCTTCCCTTGATCTCATGATAATCAAGTTTCACCTCCCACCTCATTTTCAACCAACAACTAATTCAAGCATGTACCATTTTCTATCTTTGAATCCTTCTAGTCATAATCATTACATCTCCAAGGGATAGAACTCCGTCTATCAATCATCACCCAAATCCAACTTAATTCAAGTTACCTAGGAAATTTAATTCTCACTAGGTTCTATGTCGGTCTCAAACTCCTTCATAAATCACAACATTGTATATATATACATATATTTTTTTTTCAAAATACAATACATGGTTTACATTTATGCACCGACGGGGTTTTAGTTCCCCGGGAGTTCTTTACTCCCTTCCATTTGTACTCTCACACACCACTGTTAACAAGATAAACACACTTCCCACAATGGTATTCGCATCTTCTGTGCGCAATTACCACAATTTAACCGCAAATAAATGCGTATGTTTACATAACACACGCGCCAACCATCATAACAATTTATTTTTGTGCAATGCACAACATAGTTCACGTACACTTGTACGGTAAAACACACTAAGCGGCTTTACGCTCTACCCCCCTTAAAAGGGATTACGCCCACGTAATCAATCACTGAGCACTAGCTTAAAACGTTCTGCCGTCGTGAAGTGTTTTAACTTCCACGCGGTCTATTACACAATGGATTCTGATTAGAGGATCTTAACCATATTGGCGGTTTAGTCCCTAAACCAAGAATTCGCATTGGAGTTGTAACTCATAACCGGTTTCGGTCCTGGCCTGTGAGGCTTTTAGGCATTGATAACTAGCCATCCATTCATATTCACAACGTATACCCGGTACCTACGCATGGGCTCACTGGCCTCTGTTGCGCAACCCTGATAATTATAGAGCTGGTTTGCCCCATTCGTTACTGTTAATGTATTGTACATCACCGGCTTACTGCTTGGTTCGTTTGCTATCGCTTACTGTTGTGCCTCCACTGGGTTTAACTCATAACTCTGCTCATTCCCCATTTTATCATCTAACAATATTCAGGCAACAGTCGCTTATTGCGCACCGTATCCTTACTTAATATGCAACATCAACTTATACTATCCGCTATTATATTAGCTTCCGCCATTACACTGGGTTTATCTGGCCACTTATTTGGCTGATTTTGTATATACTACTATTTTTCCTTGAGCGTTGTTCGCTACACATTTAGCTTCACACACCTATGGTGATTGCTATCAACTTATCACACTTCCTGTCTACACAACTGGTACAAACATTTCCTTTCGTATTATTCTTATTCAAATCATCCTGGGGTAATAACAACGTGGTCCATCCTCCACATATTTCTTGAACTTGATTCACATAACTACCGCTCCTGCGGTCTCACAATATCGAGAGGTATCCCCACTCTTAATGCAGTGGTTCGCTTACCACTCTATTCACTTATACCACATAAACTTCTACCATCAATCGAATTTATATAACATATCTTGTTTATGGCTTATAAGCCTTATTTGCCTTGAGCTGGGCTCATTGTAGGCTGTCCACACACATGTACTTCTCTGTACAATATTACATGTTTAGAGGTTGTAGTGGGCTCCATGACAAGGTCGTTGCATTCCGTTTCCTTTCATGGGATGCCCTTAGGTTTGTCAGTCCGTCTCCTGACAACTTATGTCTAAACTGGGTGTTAATTTCAACCCTTGTGTTTCTGTCATGTATATCGTTCAACAATTGTTGATGCGAACACCCTTCAAGGAATTCTCCTGGGTGTTGTTAACATATGCCATTACATCTGGCTTGCACTCATGGGTACATTCCGTTAGCCACGCCTTTTTGCGTTCTCCACTGGATATTATCTTCTTCTGTGAAGATTAACATTTCCTGATAGTGTAGGTACTCATTTTGGGAGTTTCATCCCATTCATTGCACATTAATGTGTCCACATTAGGCCATTTGCCTTTCCCTGCTTTCGTATCATGTTATCCCTGAGGATCCTTAAGACATATGCTATGTCTTTAATTAACAGGTTGTGCACTTCGCACTTCCTAACTCTTAAACGTTTCCTTGAAAGGAATTCACTAATCCTTTCAATCTCGTTAACTTAACTGGGTTCCTTAACTTCAACCATTCATGGTAATCCTTAGCTCTGGATTGACTTATACTACTGACCGTAGTACGGAGTCGACTACTTCCCGTGTTTCCGGACTTACTCGTATACAATATGGGGTATCATACTGATACATTGCTACTTACCCAACTAACCTATAAGTAGGTATGTCAGGCCCACAAGCTCCTATCGGAGTGCGGTCGTCCACAATTCAGTTGGTACGCTCGTAGTGTCCGTCACACGCCTAGGTGAAGTATTCTGTTGTCAACTCCCTTATATTGTCCCTTGACAATATGCGTCCTGTAACGACCCCAAAACCGGCCTAGGAGTTAGGGCCGTTACACGCGCGAGTCTACTACCTAACGTCGCAAGGCTCTAAGCAAAAGAATCCCAAAACCGAAAAAGAAACTTGGATAAATACCAAAAGAGTTTACAAGATCCAAAGGCTTACAAGTCAAATACAAAGCGAAAGGCCCAAAGCTACACAAAGTACTAAAGCGTCCAAAGCGCAAGAAAACAAAGTCTAAAGGTACATAAAATAAACAAGCTCCAGAAGGGGACGAGGAGAGAAGATCCCACGAGCTCAATCTGCAAAAAGTAAAGGGGTGAGCTAAACAGCCCAGCAAGCAGAAGACTTCCTCAAGGAAGCCTACTCAAAACAGAAGCAGAAGAATACTTATAAACAGAGAGGATAGCGGAGTCAAAAAAAAACAGACCGAAAGAAACCACAAAACAGAAGCAGAGCAGAATGGCATAGCTTCAAAAACACAGTCGGACCTTCAGAACAGAACAGAAGAATGGGACACTAGAAACAAGCTAACACAACAGAAGGACACACATAAGGTCCTATGGATCCGAGGATCCCACAACAGAAGCCGTAGAGACAGCTAACAGACCCGTCGGTCAAATAACGTCCCAAAGGGAGACCCTAAGGAGTATAACAGAAGGAATTCCTGCGCAGCATGCTACGGGACAGCCCGACCCGACTATCCAAGGCTCAGAAGCAAAGTAGCTAGGTCCAAAACCAAAAGCTCACAAAACAGATCTTAAGCGCATAAAAATGCATATAAACAGCCTAAGAAGCTTGTACACAAAATAGGGAAACCAACCCCACAAACGGAACGCAAAACGGAGCTAAAACAGAGAATTATGCTCAAAACAGTGGCATGTCCGAACTTGCGTCCGACCTGCAAGTTCGGACAGAGGCCGAGAATCAGAGGTCGCGGAGATACAAATGTCCGAACTTACGTCCGAACATCAAAGTTCGGACGTAAGTCGAGAGTTGAAAGCCAGAATCATCTTAGTGTCCGAACTTGCGTCCGACCTTGCAAGTTCGGACACACATCGAAACTTTTACGAAAATCCATCCTAGCGTCAGGTCCGAACTTTGAAGTTCGGACCGATGTTCGGACACTTCAAAACCTTCAAAAACAAAACGCGCCCGATGCACTGTCCGAACTTCCAAGTTCGGACAGATGTTCGGACAGCGCGAAACTGACGAAATACAGAGCGAACAAACGCGCAGAAATCCAACCAAAATCAATACCAAACTCACCCAAATCCACGGAATGGTAAATCAGTACCCTCGGGGGTTTAGCCACGCGATTAACAACACAGAACCAAAGCAAAACACCCAATCAAAACACAACTGCAAGACAGAAAGGTTAGAACGAAACAGTCCCCGAGGGTGAGTAAACAACCCCGATTCCATCCCCCACTTACCTGAATTCGAGCGCTGATTCAGTCCACACGCTACCAGCAACTCAACGAACAGACACAGCAGAGGAGACGCACAGTGCACACTGAATTCGCAGAGAAGAGCCAAGATCAGAAAACTGCCCTCTCAAAACAGAAGCGGAAACCATCGGAATCGAAAAGAAAAACCAAACCTGATTGCAGAGGAGAGAAGAACTCAAACAGAAGCAGCAGCAGAACCGACCACAAACGCAGCAAAGATTCACCAGAAGACAAAGTTCTCACCAGGGAAGAAGAAGAGGGAAAGAGCGTAGAAACTGTCGAGATGAAGAACGCACGATTTGAAAATGATCGTGGATTGAGAATGAGAAATAAAAGTGACTTATTATCTTAATAAGTCTCACCAAAATAAAAGAGGGGAAACGACCTCCTTGCCCCCGTCTTTTAATTAATTGCCTCCGACGTCCCAATTACTAAACACGGCACCACATAACATAATTAATATCACAAACCAGAATGTTATGTAACGAAATCTGAAAAACGAAAATACGGAGTATTACATCACTCCCCCCTTAAAAGGAATTTCGTCCTCGAAATTCAACATACCTCACTGCTCGAAAGGGACGGAAACTTAGCACGCAACTCCTCCTCGAGTTCCCACGTCGCCTCACGCTCGGACTGATCAGACCACTGCACCTTAACCATAGGCAGTGTCTTGCTACGAAGCCGACGAACATCCCGAGCTAAAATACGAACCGGAACTGCCTCATAGGTGAAATCATCTCTGAGTCGAAGCTGACCATAGTCAATCACATGCGAAGGATCATGTAGATACTTCCTGAGCATCGACACATGGAACACGTCATGCACTCCAGCTAGAGCTGGTGGCAATGCCAATCTGTAAGCCCACCGGCCCAACCTTCCCAAGCACCTCAAAGGCCCTACGAACCAAGGACTCAGCTTGCCTCGCTTCCCAAACGAACCACCACACCCTGAACTGGAGAGATCTTTAGATACACGTGGTCTCCCACCTGAAACTCAAGCGGACGGCGTCTCTGATCTGCATAACTCTTCTGCCGGCTCTGGGCAACCAACAAACGCTCCCTGATAGTCTTGACTTTGTCTACAGCTCCCTGCACCAACTCAGGACCTACTATCGCCCTCTCTCGCAGGTCATCCCAACAAATAGGAGATCTACAGCGCCTACCATACAACGCCTCATAGGGAGCCATCCCAATGCTCGATTGGAAACTATTGTTGTAGGCGAACTCAATCAAAGTCACATGCTGATCCCAGCTGCCCCCGAAGTCGAGCACACAAGCCCTCAACATGTCCTCCAAAATCTGATTCGTCCTCTCCGTCTGCCCATCGGTCTGAGGATTATAAGCCGAACTGAAAGCCAAATTCGTCCCTAAAGCCTTATGCAGGCTTCGCCAGAAGCGAGATACAAATCTCGGATCTCTGTCCGAAACGATCGTCGCCGGCACACCGTGCAACCTCACAATCTCATCAATATACAGCCGAGCCAGGCGTTCCAGGCTGAAGGTCTTCCTCACAGGCAAGAAGTGAGCTGACTTCGTCAACCGGTCCACAATCACCCACAGCGCATCGTACCCAGAAGATGTCCTAGGCAACCCCACAATAAAATCCATGCCAACGCTCTCCCATTTCCACTCAGGAACGGGAAGAGGCTGTAGAAGACCCGCAGGTCGCTGATGCTCACCTTCACCTGACGGTTTGGCAACGAGCCACAAAATCGGAAATCTCCCTCTTCATGTTCGCCACCCAAAGGACTCTCGGAGGTCCCGGTACATCTTCACCCCTCCTGGGTGCACAGAATAAGGAGCTCCATGAGCCTCCTGCATAATCTCCCGCCTAAGGTCGCCTCCACTAGGCACACAAACTCTGCCCCTGAAGCGTAGACAATCATCGCTGGACACAGAAAACTCTGACTCCTGCTCATCTGCCAACTTCTCTCTGGTCTTACACAACTCAGCATCAGTCTTCTGACCCTCTCTGATCCGCTCAATCAAAGTAGACTGGACCTGAATCGAAGCAATCATCCCAGCACGGTCGGACGAACAACCCAAATCCCCATACGCTGAAGCTCAAAAGCAGACCTCTGAACCCCTGACAACGAACAAGCAAGCCCAGGAGCACCTCTGCGGCTCAAGGCATCCGCCACCACATTCGCTCTACCCGGATGGTAGAGGATCTCCAGATCGTAGTCATGTAATAGCTCCAACCAGCGCCGCTGTCTCAAATTCAATTCCTTCTGCGTGAACAGATATTTGAGACTCTTGTGATCCGTGTAGACCTTACACGTCACCCCATACAAATAGTGCCGCCAGATCTTCAAGGCGAAGACCACAGCAGCTAGCTCCAGGTCATGGGTAGGATAATTCTTCTCATACGGCTTCAACTGTCGTGACCCATACGCTACCACCTTTCCCTGCTGCATCAGAACACACCCCAACCCTCTGTGGGAAGCGTCACAGAACACCTCGAAGCCCTCTGCCCCAGAAGGCAACGTCAAAATCGGAGCCGAAGTCAACCTCTTCTTCAACTCCTGAAAGCTCTCCTGGCACGCCTCACTCCAATCAAACTTGACATCCTTCCTAAGAAGACGAGTCAAGGGAGATACAATCTTAGAAAAAGCCCTCCACGAACTTCCTATAATACCCAGCCAATCCCAGAAAACTGCGCACCTCAGACACACTAGTGGGCTTTGCCCACTCCATAACCGCCTTAATCTTCTCCGGGTCCACAGAAATACCATCCTTCGAAACCACGTGGCCAAGAAACACCACTCTATCCAACCAGAACTCACACTTCTTCAATTAGCATACAGCTCCTTCTCTTCAACGTCTGTAGAACCATCCTCAGATGCTCCTCATGATCCTCAACACTCTTGGAGTCACACCAAGATGTCGTCAATAAACACAACTACAAAAGAATCCAAGAAGGTTTGAAAACTCTGTCATCATCCATGAAGAACGACGGGGCATTGGTCAACCCAAAAGGCATGACCAGGAACTCATAATGCCCATACCGGGTCCTAAATGCAGACTTAGACACATCCTCGCCTTAATCTTCAGCTGATGATATCCAGAACGCAAGTCGATCTTCGAGAAAACTGTCGCCCCTGCCAACTGGTCGAAGAGATCATCAATGCGGGGAAGAGGATACCGATCTTGATGGTAACCTTGTTCAATTCCTATAGTCAATGCACAATCTGAAGGAGCCATCCTTCTTCTTCACAAACAACACCGGTGCTCCCCATGGAGACACACTAGGGCGAATGAAGCCCTTATCCAGAAGATCCTGCAGCTGCACCTTCAGCTCCTTAAGCTCTGCCGGACTCATGCGATAGGGAGCCTTAGAGATAGGCTGAGTCCCTGGCGCTAACTCAATAGAAAACTCCACCTCACGATCAGGTGGTAGTCCTGGCACATCGTCCTGGAACACCTCAGGAAACTCACACACAATGGGAATCTCCTCCAACCGGGATCCCTCCTTAACCTCAGGTACAAAGCAAAGGAACCCCTGGCAGCCCTTCCTCAAGGAACGGACTGCCTGCATAGCAGACACCAACACAGGAGCACAAGGAATGGAATTCCCCACAAACGCAAAACGGGTCTCACCCGGTCAATCAAACACAACTCTCCTAGCTGCACAATCTATCTGGGCATGGTGCTCTGCTAGCCAGTCCATGCCCAAAATCACATCGAAGCAAGACATACGCATAGGGATCAAATCGGCAGATAAGTTCCTATCCATAATCACTACCGGAACCGACTTACACACAGAATCAAGTACACAAGCAGGTACGCCACTCAGCGGGCTAGAAATACACAAATCCACATCACAGGGCACAGCAGACAACCCGAGACTACCCACTAAATCAGCAGACACAAAGGAGTGGGTAGCTCCTGAATCAAACAAGCAGAAAACTGGCTGAGAAGAGATCTGAAGAATACCTGACACAACTCGGCCTGAGTCACGGTCTCGCTCACCAGCTAGAGCGTACACACGAGCCTGGGTCTGGGGCTTCTTCTGCTCAGTCTTCTGCCCGGCCCTGAACCAGCTCCTCGGCCCTCAGAACCGCCACCGCTACCTCCACCTCTAGCCTGTGGACACTGGGCAATGCGATGGTCTAGCGAACCACACTTGAAGCACGCCCCGGACTTCCTGTAGCACTCCCGCCCAGGATGGAAACGGTCACACTCCGCACACTTCTCCACAGCAGGAGATGCTGATGAAGAAGAACCCCGGTCTCCTCTATACTTCTTCTTCTGAGAAGAAGTCTGCTCACGCCTCTCGGGCTCCTCCACACGACCCTTCCTCTTCTGGTCCTTGCCCTTATCGGGCCTCTGGTCCCTCTTCTCAAACCGCTGCCTAGCCTGCAGCTCAGACTCCACCACCAACGCCACATCGGCCACATCCCGGAAAGTCTTGTGGCGAAAAGGTGCCACAGCAGCTCGAATATCACCCCTCAACCCAGCCTCAAACTTCCTAGCCTTCCTTTATCATCTGGCTCAGGCACAAACTTCGAAAGGGAGATAATTTCCTCACATACTCATCTACTGACATCTCTTTCGTCTGGCGAAGCCTCCCATACTCTACAATCTTCTGATCTCGAAAGACGTCGGGATAGAACTGCTGATTGAAGCAGCCCCTAAACTGCTCCCATGTCCATGGGTGGGGGTACTTCCCTTCGACCGTCTTCCACCACTCCTTCGCCTCCGACTGAAACATGAAGGTGGCAAATCCGACTTTCTGATCCTCCTCACATCCCATGACCCGCAGAAGGTCCTCAATGGCAGTGATCCAGTGGCTCGCCTCCTGTGGGTCACCACTAGCATCAAAAGAAGGTGGCTTCAGCTTCAGAAACTCCTGAAGCGCCTTCACGTTGTTGCCCCCCGCGTTACCGGCTCCTGCCGCCTGACCAGCAGTGGCCCCTACAGTCTGCAGCACCTGGGTCACCACCTACTGCACAATCTCTGCAATGTCCCCCTGGGGAGCATCGCCTGCAGCTGAACCACGTCCTGAACGTCGGGGAGGCATACTAAAGATACAACATCAAAATTTATCAGAAAACCAACAAGCAGCAAACAGCAGACCTCTCAGACACCCACTGCAGACGTTGTATTGTGAGTGGTTTAAGTGGTGTAATTAAAATTAAAGAAAAGAAATTAAAACCCAAAAAACGTCGGGCTGCAAATAAATCCCGGTCGCAATAGTATAGTGAAATGTAAGCGACCGGATATCGAACCATGGACTAATGTACATATTTTAGTACCTAAGCGTGTCACAAAGAGGGGGGATTAATTGACTTGTTAAATATAAATAAAAACAGTTAATAAAATTAACTAAGTAAGCAAATTAACTAAACGGGACTCTGGTTCAGATTAATATTATCTGCTCTTTCATGCTATTCCTACTGGTTTAATTATAATTGTTTGGCAAAATTCCTTAAATTATCCTAAGGACTAAGTCATAGCCTCATAAGAACTCGTTTACCAGAAATGCTCGGTCTAATCAAGGTTCGAGCACTCTTATGTAAACGGACATTAAATTCCAGGAAATATAATTGCATCTGAAAATACTAACTCATTAAATCATAATAGAGCTTTCTCCAGATTTACGGCTTAATCAACCTATCTATTTATCACCTGGTCTGATCAAAAAGACTTAGCAAGCAATTTAATAAACTCATGACATTTATTAAAAGGCGAGAGAAATCCTTTAAGCGTAACAAACTTCATTAAATTAAAACCAGTA
Organism: Limonium bicolor; assembly: GCA_023374045.1. Taxonomy (NCBI): domain Eukaryota; kingdom Viridiplantae; phylum Streptophyta; class Magnoliopsida; order Caryophyllales; family Plumbaginaceae; genus Limonium; species Limonium bicolor. The sequence continues at coordinate 453,646,886 of CM041777.1, forward strand.
AAAACACTGCATAATTAATACAGAACATAATAATTATTCCCAAAGCGTACGTAAACTAGCCTAACATATTAAATAGATAGACAGAGATAAGAGTAATAGAAATCATCCGTAATCACTCCGTCTCACTCTGCTATTTTGTATACGTAGGCTAGAGGTGGATTTAGTGGACTGTAAAATAAATAAAATGGAGAAGGCGGAAGGAGAGAAATGAGATGGTGTGTGAGTTGGAACTCAGAGGAAGGACGGAAGGAGCCTCCGGAAGGACACCGGATAAGGAGGAATGAAGCTCGTATTTATAGAGGAAGAAGAATAGAGCAGCAGCTCATCAGCTCACTGATTGAGCTCGTTGATTGCAGCTCCCCATTGATTGCAGCTATTGATGCGCAGGGGACAGGGGTGAATCGCGGGCGTGATTTCTGGTAGGCGCCGTCTCAAGTTGCAGAGCCGGCGAAGATAACCCGTATTTAAACATGTCCGCTAGATAAGTGGCGGTCTCCTCTATCTTGTCCGCCTGTTTATCAAGCGGTACTCTCTATGTTGTCCGCCTCGCGGTAACATTAGAGTTGTCCGCCTCTTAATGGGCGGTCATCTCTGTCTCAACCTCGCGGTCCTCTGTCTTGTCCGCTAGATAACTAGCGGTACACTCTGTCACGTCCGCCTGATAAGGAGGCGGTCGCCTCTGTCTCGTCCGCCTGGCGGTTGCATGAGAGTGGTCCGCCCCTTAGTGGGCGGTTGCATGCAATTCGTGCGTGTATGTTGTTCTTCCTGACGTGACCATTTTAATCCCTTATAAACATATGTATGTTTTAGGTATTTTTCCTACAATTTAACACATAAAATACATCAGTTAATATAACAATATATTTATAGGAAAAACCCTAGATAAGTGAGAAACATTACTAAAAATGCTACAATTAATAAGGTGATTAAACCCTAAAAAGTCTATATGTTTTGCACTTATCAAACTTCCTCACACTTGACTTTTGCTTGTCCTCAAGCAAATAAGGAATATTATTCTCTAAGCCTTAATAATAAAACAAGATTAAATAAGTGTAGAAGGGAATTTAGACAAAGTGACAATCGAAAGAATAATTCTACTCTTAGAAGTAGGTTTTTATAAACAGTGAAGAAGAACAATTTAATAAAAGCATAGATAAACTAGACTGCAGAAAACAAGTTAGATTAACCTGGGATTTTCCAACCAATTTCATTCATTAACCCGGGATGACAAGGGGTGTGAAGTAATGCCTTATTCCGCAATACCTTTCAACACCACGTACTCATGTTCATAAACATAAATTGCAATTTATTTATTTACACTTTTTTTTTTGAATGTGCAAATTGTATAGACAAAAGCACATATTATTTATATAATATATTTTTTAATTGCATTATTTTTCTGTACCCCAGACTTTTCTCTCTATTTTGTAGCGGTGTTGGGTCTTCTATCCCAGGTCACGAGACCTTAGGTAGATAGGTGATAAAGCACCCCAAAGAACTTAATAACCAGATAGACGAGGCCTGTTTTGGTTAGAAAAATCATAAACAGCGGAGTACCTTGTCTTTATCCTTTTCTTTCCTTGACTTTCCACATATTTCCATAATCCCAAGCTAAACTAAATTGATTTTAAACAACTAGCAGATCTATCATTTTTCGAGTAAAAATAGAGTATTTTGATGGAAAATAATTTTATACAAACTCCTTGAAATAAACTACCTTTCAGTTGTCACTTGACATAATTTCAGACACTTCTACAATTATTTATCTCATTTTTACAATTTTTTTTAATTTTAGGCAGTTTAGAGTTAGCAAAAAGTGAGTGTGGCATTATCGAACTACTGTCATAATTTCAGGGAAAGGTCTTTCCTTCCTCACACTTAAGAGGAGCAATGTCCTCATTGTTCAGAATTAAAATCAAGAAAATGACCTTTCAAATATGACAGACTCATAAAGGATTAAAACGCATGTAGGTTGAACATTAATATAATAAATGAGTAATTGAAACTCCCCTTGTATCGTAGATTGAGGAAGGTATCCTTCCTCACACTTAGAGCTTTGACAGGGGTGAGACGTCCTCACACTTGAGTTGCGCAAGTGTTCAACCGAAGATATTGAAATGCCAAGCAACTGAGGTTGCTTTCCAAAGGTGAGTTCAGCTATATATTCAACATAGAATTGATTCTGAAAAGAAAATCATATATAGCCAGCAGAACTCCAAATGAACCCAAAGAAAATCATTAAATGAAAACATAAATAAAAATTCATAAAATAAACATAAAGTACCACATTGTTACCTTCCTGAATATATCAAATGTTAGCACAAGTTTTAAACAGTAATAGTCTACAAAAAGTCAGAGAAATATAAAATGAAATTAAAATAACAATAAAAATAAAATCACTGTGGTGGTGGTGGAGGCTGTGCTGGTCCCTGGCCTGACTGAGCGAGGAGACGCTGCATGAGCTGAGCGGTCTGTGCCTGCAACTGGTCACCCTGGTCTAAGCGCTGTACCACTCGTGAATACAACTCGTCACTCCGCTCCAGGCGCTCATGACGTCATCTGTGACTGCTCAGCCAGCATGTCTGCTCTGAGTCTCTCAAAGCTCTCTCCTGATGCATCTGCTGCTGCATCTGATGGAAGGTCTGGAACTGAGCCTGTAGATCCGTCGAGTAAGGTACAGGAGCAGGGGTCTGCATCATGTCAGTAGTCGGCCTATAAGGCTCCTCTCCCTGTGCGGACGGTGGGTCAGGACCGGCTGAGTGTGTAGCTCCAGTAGAGGTCCCCGCTGCTGTGGAGATGCAGTGGAAGACCGAGCGCATAAAGCCCCAGCTCCGCACAGTCAGCAAAGACACTGGGCGCTTCGCTGAACGGAGATCTAAAGTCTCCCTGAACCTGCTGGGAATGGGACAGTACCGATAATGTGGAGACTGAGGAAGAAGGGAAAAATGGGAGTGATCTTCTTCTCTTCGTCTCATGTAAGAGACCACCTTATGGAGCTGGCCGAACATGACATGGCTGAAGGAGAGGCGCTGAGCGGGTGGAAATGGACCTAGGAAATAGTCCAGTAAGGCACAATCCTCATCAGAAGCATCATGCGCCCCAGATGGGCGAATCTGATGACTGAGGATCTCCAGGAGAAGCCTCTGAGTCAGCGTCGGGAAGCTAGCAAACGGGAGGACATCCTTCTCCTCCTCCCCTCTACGTCGGGTCCTCCGACCTACAGCCTGAAGCCACCTGGACTTCGACCTCTGCAAGTACTCCTCGGTGAATCCTCGGATATCACCAGGACCATCCGGGATGTACAGGAGAGAAGTGAACGTCGTGGGAGTGATCTCCACGGGGCTGTGGCGTACATAAGAAGTAATGCTCATATCGCCTGCCCGGGCATTAGCATAGAACTCTCGAGCTAAGTCCGGAGCAAAGACTCCCTCTCCTAACCTTAGGACCTCTGAAAGTCCTAGCCTGGCAAATAGAGTATCCACCCCTGCAGCCTCTAGCACTGCCGGCTCAAATTTCCTCTCAATGATAAAATCCTTGCCCTGATCGAACCAGGCACGAGCCTCTACTGAGACAAAACCATCGTCCTGAAGACGAGGTGCAGAAGAAGATGATGCTCCAGGCAGTCGCCACCACGAATACGAGGCATACTAATATATATTTAAAATTAAAAGCAAACAACATTAACAGCATAACAATAAAATATAAGAATTAGTAATAATATCATGAAAATTACTAAACAATAATAACATAAATTTTAATAAACAAGAACAACAAAAAAATCAATCAAGAAAAACTTCATAAAAATTAACAATTAATAACAACGAAATGTTAATAACAACACATAAATTAATATCAACAGAACATTAGTATTTAACATAAACAACTCCGTAAATTAATAAAAATAGAAAATAAGATGAACAAATAATAAAACATAAACAGAATAATTATACAACACAAATTCTGTCGAAAATTCGACAGAGTCTCCCCTAAAATTCTTCGTTTCTCCACAATTAATTCAGTCAGTTTCAAGCTTTTAGTACCGTCACCTTAACAAATCTGTAAACAAGAACCTAGAATCATAATCTCTATTTTCGTTTAATAAACAAGGCTAAATAAAATTGAATAATGCTAGTTCTAACAACAAATTTTCGTAATTAGCACACAACAATTTTTGAATTCAACAAAACACCCAAACTAAGTGTATATGTAAAGATTTAACCTTGTATATGTAGATTATGACAAATATAGGACAAATTCGAGACAAATTAGCAATTAAAATTCGAAAATTTCGAATTTGGGAAACTAGGGATTCGAAACTTCTGGTCCTAATTTCTCCTAATGTAGTTCACCATTTACAAATTTGAAGCTATAGAAATGTAAAGAATTGAAAAACGAAGATTTCGGTACTAACCTTGCAAGATTTGGTGAGAATTGATGAAGAAATGGCAATTTGAAGAGGAGGGGAGTCGCGCGGGGGCTGTGTTCTTCGCTTCTGTTCGTCGTTCGATTTCGAGAGTAGGAATTGGGGAAGAACGGGAATGGAAAACGCAGCGTTCAGCTCTTTTTTTTTCCATACCGAGTCGCGTCCGCGAGGTTAAGAGGCGGACAAGATGGATACGTCCGCGAGTTAAGTGGCGGACAGGGGTCAGGCGTCCGCGAGGCGGTCTTGCGTGTGGCGTCCGCCACATACGAGGCGGTTGTGCGTTGTGAGACCGCCAGGCGGTTGTCTGGGTGGAGTCCGCTTGCAAACGGGGCGGTTGTCCTCGCGGACAACCCCTGTTTCGTTTTTTTTTTTTTTTTTTGGTTATACGAACAACAAATAATTGAGAAATAAAAATGGGTTAGTAATAAAAATGACATAAAATTAGAAGTTAGTAATTAATTTACATAAAATTAAATGTTAAGGACAATGGAAATTAAATGTTAATAAGAGTTAGAAGTTAGATGTCAGAAGTTAGATGTCCGAAGTTAGATGGCCAAAGTCAGGTGTCCAAAGTCATATGTCCAATTAATATTAACAGATTATTAAAAGATTATTATTAACAAAATATAGCAGATAATTAATATTAACAACAACGAAAATAATATAGAAATATTATTAACATATTTAAGAGAACAAAATATTTATAATTAAACAGGTGAATAATCCGGGGCTTAGGAACTAGAATAAATCTAGTCCCCGGCAACGGCGCCATTTTGCAGACGTTGTATTGTGAGTGGTTTAAGTGGTGTAATTAAAATTAAAGAAAGAAATTAAAACCCAAAAATAAACGTCGGGCTGCAAATAAATCCCGGTCGCAGTAGTATAGTGAAATGTAAGCGACCGGATATCGAACCATGGGACTAATGTACATATTTTAGTACCTAAGCGTGTCACAAAGAGGGGGATTAATTGACTTGTTAAATATAAATAAAACAGTTAATAAAATTAACTAAGTAAGCAAATTAACTAAACGGGACTCTGGTTCAGATTAATATTATCTGCTCTTTCATGCTATTCCTACTGGTTTAATTATAATTGTTTGGCAAAATTCCTTAAATTATCCTAAGGACTAAGTCATAGCCTCATAAGAACTCGTTTACCAGAAATGCTCGGTCTAATCAAGGTTCGAGCACTCTTATGTAAACGGACATTAAATTCCAGGAAATATAATTGCATCTGAAAATACTAACTCATTAAATCATAATAGAGCTTTCTCCAGATTTACGGCTTAATCAACCTATCTATTTATCACCTGGTCTGATCAAAATAGACTTAGCAAGCAATTTAATAACTCATGACATTTATTAAAGGCGAGAGAAATCCTTTAAGCGTAACAAACTTCATTAAATTAAAACCAGTAAAAACACTGCATAATTAATACAGAACATAATAATTATTCCCAAAGCGTACGTAAACTAGCCTAACATATTAAATAGATAGACAGAGATAAGAGTAATAGAAATCATCCGTAATCACTCCGTCTCACTCTGCTATTTTGTATACGTAGGCTAGAGGTGGATTTAGTGGACTGTAAAATAAATAAAATGGAGAAGGCGGAAGGAGAGAAATGAGATGGTGTGTGAGTTGGAACTCCAGAGGAAGGACGGAAGGAGCCTCCGGAAGGACACCGGATAAGGAGGAATGAAGCTCGTATTTATAGAGGAAGAAGAATAGAGCAGCAGCTCATCAGCTCACTGATTGAGCTCGTTGATTGCAGCTCCCCATTGATTGCAGCTATTGATGCGCAGGGGACAGGGGTGAATCGCGGGCGTGATTTCTGGTAGGCGCCGTCTCAAGTTGCAGAGCCGGCGAAGATAACCCGTATTTAAACATGTCCGCTAGATAAGTGGCGGTCTCCTCTATCTTGTCCGCCTGTTTATCAAGCGGTACTCTCTATGTTGTCCGCCTCGCGGTAACATTAGAGTTGTCCGCCTCTTAAGTGGCGGTCATCTCTGTCTCAACCTCGCGGTCCTCTGTCTTGTCCGCTAGATAACTAGCGGTACACTCTGTCACGTCCGCCTAATAAGGAGGCGGTCGCCTCTGTCTCGTCCGCCTGGCGGTTGCATGAGAGTGGTCCGCCCCTTAGTGGGCGGTTGCATGCAATTCGTGCGTGTATGTTGTTCTTCCTGACGTGACCATTTTAATCCCTTATAAACATATGTATGTTTTAGGTATTTTTCCTACAATTTAACACATAAAATACATCAGTTAATATAACAATATATTTATAGGAAAAACCCTAGATAAGTGAGAAACATTACTAAAAATGCTACAATTAATAAGGTGATTAAACCCTAAAAAGTCTATATGTTTTGCACTTATCACCCACACATGCAGACAAAGCCCCACAGACACCAAGAACGAGCAACCTGGCTCTGATACCACTAAATGTAACGACCCCAAAACCGGCCTAGGAGTTAGGGCCGTTACACGCCGCGAGTCTACTACCTAACGTCGCAAGGCTCTAAGCAAAAGAAATCCCAAAACCGAAAAAAGAAACTTGGATAAATACCAAAAGAGTTTTACAAGATCCAAAGGCTTACAAGTCAAATACAAAGCGAAAGGCCCAAAGGCTACACAAAGTACTAAAGCGTCCAAAGCGCAAGAAAACAAAGTCTAAAGGTACATAAAATAAACAAGCTCCAGAAGGGGACGAGGAGAGAAGATCCCACGAGCTCAATCTGCAACAAAGTAAGGGGTGAGCTAAACAGCCCAGCAAGCAGAAGACTTCCTCAAGGAAGCCTACTCAAAACAGAAGCAGAAGAATACTTATAAACAGAGAGGATAGCGGAGTAAAAAAAAACAGACCGAAAGAAACCACAAAACAGAAGCAGAGCAGAACGGCATAGCACTTCAAAACACAGTCCTTCAGAACAGAACAGAAGAATGGGACACTAGAAACAAGCTAACACAACAGAAGGACACACATAAGGTCCTATGGATCCGAGGATCCCACAACAGAAGCCGTAGAGACAGCTAACAGACCCGTCGGTCAAATAACGTCCCAAGGGAGACCTTAAGGAGTATAAACAGAAGGAATTCCTGCGCAGCATGCTACGGGACAGCCCGACCCGACTATCCAAGGCTCAGAAGCAAAGTAGCTAGGTCCCAAAACCAAAAGCTCACAAAACAGATCTTAAGCGCATAAAAATGCATATAAACAGCCTAAGAAGCTTGTACACAAATAGGGGAAACCAACCCCGCAAACGGAACGCAAACGGAGCTAAAACAGAGAAGTTATGCTCAAAACAGTGGCATGTCCGAACTTGCGTCCGACCTTGCAAGTTCGGACAGAGGCCGAGAATCAGAGGTCGCGGAGATACAAATGTCCGAACTTACGTCCGAACATCAAAGTTCGGACGTAAGTCGAGAGTTGAAAGCCAGAATCATCTTAGTGTCCGAACTTGCGTCCGACCTTGCAAGTTCGGACACACATCGAAACTTTTACGAAAATCCATCCTAGCGTCAGGTCCGAACTTTGAAGTTCGGACCGATGTTCGGACACTTCAAAACCTTCAAAAACAAAACGCGCCCGATGCACTGTCCGAACTTCCAAGTTCGGACAGATGTTCGGACAGCGCGAAACTGACGAAATACAGAGCGAACAAACGCGCAGAAATCCAACCAAAATCAATACCAAACTCACCCAAATCCACGGAATGGTAAATCAGTACCCTCGGGGGTTTAGCCACGCGATTAACACACAGAACAAAGCAAAAACACCCAATCAAAACACAACTGCAAGACAGAAAGGTTAGAACGAAACAGTCCCCGAGGGTGAGTAAACAACCCCGATTCCATCCCCCACTTACCTGAATTCGAAGCGCTGATTCAGTCCACACGCTACCAGCAACTCAACGAACAGACACAGCAGAGGAGACGCACAGTGCACCACTGAATTCGCAGAGAAGAGACCCCAAGATCAGAAAACTGCCCTCTCAAAACAGAAGCGGAAACCATCGGAATCGAAAAGAAAAACCAAACCTGATTGCAGAGGAGAAGAACTCAAACAGAAGCAGCAGCAGAACCGACCACAAACGCAGCAAAGATTCACCAGAAGACAAAGTTCTCACCAGGGAAGAAGAAGAGGGAAAGAGCGTAGAAACTGTCGAGATGAAGAACGCACGATTTGAAAACTGATCGTGGATTGAGAATGAGAAATAAAGTGACTTATTTACCTTAATAAGTCTCACCAAAATAAAAGAGGGGAAACGACCTCCTTGCCCCCGTCTTTTAATTAATTGCCTCCGACGTCCCAATTACTAAACACGGCACCACATAACATAATTAATATCACAAACCAGAATGTTATGTAACGAAATCTGAAAAACGAAAATACGGAGTATTACACGTCCCGTGCTTCCCGAACTTAATCGAAGAAAGTTTATCCACTATTGTACCTTATCATCTGCCCTTGGTTTTACTGGTTTGGTTTAAAAGAAGGTTGGAAAGAAGTGTTGGTTTGAAAGAAAATTTGGTTTTGAAAAGAAAAGGGTTTGAATAAATCTGGGTTGAAAGAAAAATTTTCATGGCTTCACAACATCTTCTTGCCTTAGCCAAGTCTAGCTTCTTGCTGACTGGTGTACTTACAATTACAGAGGTTAGGCTAGCAGGCCCTTCCACTGTTATGACAATCACATTTAACTTTATTGTACTTTCCAAGTACTTGTAGTGGTTATAAATTTTCCGAATAGCCCTGTTATAGCTGCAGCGCACTTGCTATGGCAAGTGCGCCAGCTAACTGGCTATCGGTTCAACACATACCGGTTGTGGTATTGTTTTTCACCCGCACTATCATCAGTGGCCTTGTTGGCCCTTATTTGTTCTTTCGGTCTCGACAATAACCTTTGGGTAACTTCTCACTGTATTCACATAATAGTTATCAACTGGGTGTCTCCCATTCTTGGAGTCCCCTTTTTTACTTAGCATTATTTTCTCTTTGTAGCCCGTTCCACGCATCGTCGTGGTTACTGAGACTTGTCTCTTGTTTGAGCACTAGAGTTCCTTAGTTGGTGGTATACCGTTGGTGTATTACTTACCAACTGTGGTCCCAGATCACGTCTCGTCTCGGTTTCTACACTTCTTGCTTGTTGCCGGTCAGTGCGTTGCAAGCTGGTTATTCTCGACTGCTCTGCACGTCGACCCAGGTTGCCGGAAATTCTATTCTTCTGTACCTGATTCTTCGCTCTTCGCTATGAAATGCGGTTAACACTGTTTAGATGGGAACCGTCTCCGGGATTCCCAGTTTTCGGGATCTACCGTATGACAGGTTCTCCGTACCTTAGATGTGTCTAATAACAGCCAGATCGGGTATTCCCGAGTAAGAGTGGACTTCCATCCCTCTGGCGTTATTTCCCAAGTTATATAAACAGGGATTGTGGAGGGCGGGAAGGATATAGTAGGTTTCCAGTATTCACTGGTAGTTCCTTACTAGCGTATCTCTCACGCTATCACTCAACCCTTAACCCAAAGTACTAAATCCTAACTCGGTACTTCCTAAGCTCGGTAATTCAGTCATCAGAGCGATACTTCGCTCTGATACCACTATTTGTAACACCCATCCCAACAACAAACATATAACAACAATCTGCAGCGGAAACTCAACTCATCACATTACTTATTTCAATGGTGTTACACGCCGTTAACCACCCACGTGGCTAACAAGGCTAATACATGTACTTTATATCGGTCTGATGGACTAGACTCCCGAGCAACTACACGTAACATTAACTTCCCTTAACAACACCCATATACTTATTACATTCCAACCGTACCGAGTATTTACAAACTAATGCCGATAACAATTTCGGTCTTACTACGCCTACAATGCTTACGCCATTTAAATGGCTACCCTTGTATAAACATCTACCCCGTCCTACTCTCGAACGGCTTCCAGCTCCTCGTACCTGAAATAGAAAAGGAGAGAAAGGGTGGCCCCCAAGGGGCTCAGCACCTTTGCTGGTATGGTAATCCCGCAGCCCACATGCTACCGGGCCACGCACAACTAATTGTCGTCTTAGCATGCATTTGATTATATTTAAACATGCATACAAGCCACAACATACAACACATAACATTTCGCCTCAATGGGCTCAACCTATAACCAACACATCCACACTTAACCAACCATCCAATGATCCTTAACCCTAGAGTGGCTCTCCTCTAAAACGGAGCTACTTCCTTAATGAACGACACGTACCCATTAATCGGGTTATCCTTAAACGCCTCTTGTCACAAACTGGGATTCATTTCCATGATCCACACACTCCATATCCTACAACATATCTCATTTTTCACATAATAAAACATAACAACACCTTTCTTGTTTCGACGCACACATGATCATGACATGCATTCATTATAAACATCCAATATATATATATTTATACCATAGCATAGCAAGGGAATTTGCATAGCACCATAACATTACATAACACCATAAAATCGGTTCTCACAAGGAACCCTCCACCATAGTTAGTATACCATGTGAGCCTAGGGATTTTTGCCAATCCCATGTTAAGCTCGTTACCAACCTCGTTACCGTCCGGTTATATAGAACGGTTAACTTATACCCAAGGTGTGTCGGATATAGTAATCCCAAGCACACCGAAATAACATTCGTATGCCCCTGTGGCCCGACGTGAGTCAGTAACTAGCTTTGGATAAGCTAAGGGAAGGTAGAAACCAAATTGGAATACCACCTATACATACACCAAGAGAGCCGAACCGGATATGATATCGACTCCCGTCCATCACACGCGTGGCCGGAACAACCGGACTCCTCACCCCCCATTAGTACATATACACTTATAAATAAGTAGTTAGAGATCCATTATGGAGCCTACCACATCCACACACCATACGGTATCATAACCGAGTTAAGCACACAAGGGAGGTTCACACACTTGCATACAACAACAATATCCAACTAACTCACACATAGCCGTGGTTAGCACGTTCCCAAGGTTTGGGCCGTCAACTCCGTATACCGATCACTCATGTGTTCCTAGTTTTGGTTAGCTAAGGTTTAACACATACTTGAGGTTAAATGGTATCGGAGGCCAAATTCGCCACATAAATGAATTACTATAAACTCATTACATGTTTTAATCTTACAAGGTGGCAAACACTCAGTAAAACATATTGGCATACAAGCCGGTGTAATCCGGTAGGACACAGGTTGCAAGAAAACCATACCTGTCACCGGAGTCCACTTTACCACGTCCACTTATGTTCCTCGAGCGATTCTCGAACAACTGTTAACATCACATGTGTTTTTATTAACATCGGGGTTTGCTTGATTATTTACTGTCTAATGCTTATACTTCTCCCCGTTAACTTAGTTACATAACTTAACATTTTTAACTTGTTTTACCCTCACATTTTAATACAACTTTTCACCCACCTAATTGCCATTAAAACTCACCTAACATGTCCTTAACAACCTTATAACATCATCACCTATCAATCCCCATCATTACACATCATTTCCATACCTTAAAACAACAATTTTGGTCCATACAGTGCCTTGTCCGAACTTGTGTCCGAACCTCCAAGTTCGGACGCAAGCCGTGGCCTTAGACTGCAACCCATACACACGTCCGAACTTGTGTCCGGACTTACCAAGTTCGGACACAGTTCGAGAGAAATTCCTAGATTGAAATAGTGACGTCCGAACTTGTGTCCGGACTTACCAAGTTCGGACACAGTTCGAGAGTGGAATTTTCCTTGCCCAACAGAGCCTGTCCGAACTTCCATGTCCGGACGGAAGTTCGGACAAGGCATAATTCTCAGTTCTCAAGCCTTTAAACACTTAGATAGCTTTCTCCAAAGCCTCCAAAACTTATAGTTTATACTCCTTAAGTCCCTTAGTGATGATTCATGCCAATTCTAACCATTATACCAAGACATTTCTTCCACACAACATCATCATTCAAACATCCTTTCTTACATATCAAAACTCCTTATGTCATTCTTACAATTCCTTTCCCAAGCTTACACTTCCTCCTTAATTTTTTTCCAAGTGGTATTTCACCAATATTGACCACTATACCAAGGTGTTTCCTCTACACCTTAACATCATCTCTCAAACTTCTTTTCTTACTAACTAAACCTCCTTTTTCACATCCCACCTAAACATCACTTATTCCTTGAATATCAACATTATCTAAACCTTAAACAAACTCCTCCAAGACTTAAATACATTCTCAAAACACATATTGAATTCCTAGAACTTCCAAGACAATGCCTAAATCCTTGCATCCCTCTAAATCACCTTAATACATGCTTTCTTCGCAAGTAATCATTCATTCACCTTTAACACTCCCTAGTTCACCAAAACTTCCTTAAAACACTTAGAACTTCTTACACATCTTCCAAATTTTGGCCATGGCTTCTCTTGTATATATTCACATCCAACCACTTAGGTTTTTACCTTATTTCATTCAAGAACACCTAAAATCCATCAAACACATTTTTATACACAAGACTTCACACATTTAGCACTACATCACAATATAGTGCATAACTTAAACTTGCTTGGCACTTAGGCCCTTAAATAACATGGCTCTTAGGCCCTTAAATTGCATAATCCTTAAACACTGAATTTCCACAATACATAAGCCTTTGACCTGCAATTACACACACCAAGACATATGTTCCTTTACTAGTCTCCTTGAGAAACACCTTACTAAGTCATTCACCATTTGCTCTTTAGGTAGTTTTAGCAAGCTTATAAGCTCATTTCTCCTAAGGCATTAAACCACATTGAGATAGTATGTTTACCTCTTTTCCACTCAAACTTCTTTCTTGTTTCCTCTTAAAACCGGTAGGGCATTTCACTCCTTGTCAACTACTTAACAATATACAAACATCATAATGAGTTTTCAAGCTTTAAGCTCCATCTCATTGTAAACCCTAGTTACATATATTATCTTAAGGTATTAAAATGATTGTTTTACCTTGGAATGGAAAGAGAGCTTGAATATTTATCAAGAGAGACTCCACCAAGCCCTTGGGAGATTCAAATGAAGCTAAAACAAAGCAAGGTAAATACACCATTAATGGTGATTTTCGGTCAACATAAGAACATGGAGGAAACATGGATTTTCTTGAGTTTCCTTACCTTGAAGCAAAGGAGAATGTCAAGGCATGAAAATATTAGCTCAAGCTCTTCCCATGGAGGTTCCTCTTGGCACCGAAATGGAGGTTTTGAAGTTTTGAAAAGACAAGATTGTAGAGCTTGGCTTAACTAAGAGAATGGTGGTCTTGAAATTGAATTTGGACCATGGAGCTAGGAGTTACAAGCATTCAAAGATGGAGTTCTTGTGTGGTACTATGGCAAATCGTAAAAGAGAGAAAGAAGGAAGGTAGAAGACGGTGGGAATTGGAGGAAATGAGAGAATGAAGATTGGAGTCTACTTTTAGAAGATATTTATGTACTAAAGTAACTTTCTTCTTTTACTTTCTTTTCCTTCCTTCCTTTAATTTATTTTACATGGTGATGACTCACCTTACTAAAACCGGCCCCCATCATATACTTAGGGGTAGTTTGGTCTTTGTTGACTCATTTAATTACTTATAACATCATATGTTACAAACTAGCTTATAAAAGTTACTATTCATCAAATCAAGGCACATAGAAGTGAAATTTTTGATTTCCCATTGATATAGCCACCCAAATGTGATACTATATAGTACACATGTTAATTAAAGAGTAATGATGGACATTTAGCCATTCAAAACTCATTTACAAGACAATTTTTCAAAAACGTGCTTTAAGACTCCTTAAAGCACATTTTGTGTTTTAACTTGTTTTCAAGCTTGGTTTTCTTTAGTAATTGATTTAATATGTTCATTAACATATAAATAAGGCATAGGTATGACCATTAGGTCTTATACACATTTATCCCAAGCTTAGAGCACATTTTTGCTCTTATTGACTTTAAGGTATTTTCTTGTGTTTTGTTTGGTTTCATTGTCTACCAAAGTTTCCTAAGGGCTTAATTAGCCTTATAAAGTCATAATTAAACATCATCAAGTCTTGGTAGGCTCTTTGGGTCCTAGCCAAGTTCACTCCAAGCTTAGAGCATGTTTTTGCTCAAACCGTGTCTTAGTGTTTTATTGTGTTTTACCATGGTTTAAATGATTCATTTATGTTTCTAAGGCACTTTTTAGCCTTTAAACACCATAGTTTAACATTTACACAACATACTAAGGTTTGGGGTATTTCAGCCTATGTGGTAGAAGTAGTCACATATTTCTCCACCACCCCCCTTAAGGAACTTTGCCCTCAAAGTTGCTCAAGGTCTACGGTTTACTATTCTACTCATTTGGCAAGCCAATTGCCATAATGAACTTTACTGCCACCTTACAAGGTGTTCACAGTTCTTACACTACAAGCATACACAATTCAAATACCATACGCCATACTCAATTCAAATACCATACACAATGCACAATCCAATTCACACATTCCACAATACATTTCATGATACTATACACATACCGTACTCATTGTGTTACATACCGGATACTACTAGCACTACCTTGTGCCCATAAATACCATTAGCACTACTTGAGCCAACAAAATACAATTACAATACATGCATACTATGCAATGCTAACCCGAAGCAATGCAAAAGCAAAAGGCTCTACCCCCCTTAAAAGGGGTACGCCCCGTACCCTCCGTACTATACGGATACTAGACATCTAGTCTACAAACAGATTTGGGTACTTCACCTTCATGGCGTCTTCTAATTCCCAAGTGGCTTCCTCGACATCGTGGTTAGACCACAAGACCTTCACCATTCGTACAGTTTTATGGCGAGTGTCTCTTGTCTTTGTATCAAGGATTCGCAATGGAGTCTCGACATATCTCATCGTCGGCTCTAGGGATAAGTGTTCGGGTTCTAACACATGAGAGGGATCGGCTATGTATTTCTTGAGTTGTGATACATGAAAGACATCATGAACACGTCCCAATTCTTCAGGCAATGCTAGCCTATAAGCTACGGCTCCAATCCTCTCGGTAATGGTATACAGGCCTACAAATTTTGGGCTCAGCTTGCCCTTCTGGCCAAATCGAAAGACGCCCTTCATAGGTGAGACACGCAAGAACACTTGGTCGCCCACGGCGAACTCAAGGTCGCGTCGTCGCACATCAGCATAGGATTTCATCTATCTTGAGCTGCTTTCATATTTGCTCGGATTTGTTGTACCTCAGCTTGTACTTGTTCCAGATACTCCGGTCCTATGATGACCGCTTCACTTGACTCATCCCAACACAACGGGGTACGACAAGGTCTACCATACAAAGCTTGGAATGGTGACATCTTAATCGAAGCATGATAGCTATTGTTATACGAAAACTCGATAAGATGAAGCTTATCAATCCAGCTCCCCTGGAATCTAAGGCATATGCCCTAAGCATATCCTCTAGTGTCTGGATGGTCTTTTCTGTCTGACCGTCGGTCTGTGGATGGAAGGCGGTGCTAAGCTTCAACTCAGTACCCAGCGCTTCCCGTGTTGCTCTCCAGTATCTCGAAAGAAATCTGGTGTCGCGGTCAGATACTATGGTTTTTGGGACTCCGTGGTGTCGGATAGTCGAATCTCGCGAGCTTCGCCACCTTCTAGGTGTCCTTCATCGGTATGAATCGGGCAACCTTGGTGAGACGATCGACTACTACCCAGATCATGTTGAGTCCTCCCCTAGCAGGTGGGAGTCCAACAACAAAATCCATAGAGATATTGTGGAATTTCCACTCCGGAATGGGCATGGATTGCACCATTCCTCCCGGTCTTCGGTGCTCGAACTTCACCTTCTAGCATGTGAGACACCTCAGAACATACTCAGTCACGTCGGATTTCATTCCTGACCACCAGAAGTATCTCTTCATGTCTTTGTACATTTTAGAGGCTCCCGGATGGACATGCAATGTCGAACAATGTGACTCTCGCAGAATGCGATCCCTTAGCTCAGCATTGCTTCGGGGGACGCATAGTCTGCCATTCAATCGGATCAGACCATCTTCATGCAGTTTGAAGTCGTACTTTCCGCTCTCGAAGGTACCCTCTGTGATTTTCTATCTGATCTCTGTGAAGTAAGGGTCGCTCAACTGAGCGTCTCGCACCTCGTCAACCAAGCTAGAAGAAGCGAGTAGCGAATGGAGCGAGTGTGCTCGACGACTCAGGGCGTCGGCTACAACGTTTGCCTTCCCTTCTTTATACTGGAGGTTGATGTTGTAATCTGAGAGGAACTCCATCCACCTCCTCTGTCTTAAATTCAGCTCTTTCTGTGTGAATACATACTACAAACTTTTGTGGTCGGAGTAGATGGTGATGCTTACCCCATAGAGATAGTGTCACCATATCTTCAAGGCAAAGACAATGGCTCCTAACTCTAGATCATGTGTCGGGTAATTCTCCTCATGCTTTTTCAGCTGGCGTGAGGCGTAAGCTACTACCTTGCCATGCTGCATGAGTACGCATCCCATGCTGGAATACCCCAAATCAAATTAACATTATAAAACCATTATTTAATGGAAGATAGTCCAAATATAAATCGTTTCACATACGCATGCAAACCCATGCATGGAAACGTTACGTAAAAATAGTCGTTTCACCATAAACGCTAAAACGCCTTAGAAACATATGATCAAGCATGGCCTTGTATGACCTTCTAAAACTCAAGCCAAATGGTCATACACTCATTATATGAATATATAAACATGATCCCTAATCTATATTTTGTCAAAAACGCAAACGCTCGGGAGTGCTCACGCACGCCCCTTAAAGCACGAAAAGCTCGGAGGAGTGCCGAGGTGGCACGAACTCCTATAAAATTAATTATTAGAGTTCCTAACATCATTATTAACCATCCTAAAGGGAACCCACGAAGTGGTTTCTCAAACTTCAACAAAAACCTCAGGAGGATTTCTTAACGCTCCTTTTTGCCCGGGAGTGTCCCGATGGCCCGTAAATTATGTCGTGGGTTGATGTAACCCCATATAACCCAATTTAACACCTTAATACATCATTATTTACCATAATAAGTGTTTATAAACACTTGGAACTCAAGAAGACAACTTATTTCCCAAAATATCCTTAGAGCACAAAAACACACCTTCGGGTGTCACTAAAACGCGTTTTACGCAATTACCTTGTAGTTTTTCACATACCACGAATTATGAATATTAAATAGGGTCAAAATGACCCTCTAAATCAACTAAAGGAAGTGTCAAACAAGGGGCTCTATAGGGGCCGATTTTCTACCTAAAAACTAGTATAAAATTTGCATTTAAAACTTGTAAAAGGCATAGAACATGGTGACTCACCTTCCCATGTGCTATAATACTTAATGGAAAAAGAATGTAGGTCTCATTTGACCTCCATGCTGTCGAAATTCTGCAAGGAAACAAGGCCATGTTAGCTAGACAAGAATAAAAATGAATAAAGCAAAAAGTAGATCTAAACTTACTTTTTGAATTGTTAAATGCAAGTGACAACTCCATGCTTGTCTAGGGCATGTGAATGACGATTGAAGAGCCTCCAAACAGCCATGAATTCGTACACCAACAAGGAAGAAGAAGACAAGTTTCAAACATTGAAAAATCAAAGGAATAAAGCCTTACCTAACTTACCTTGTCGTTTAGCTCACATTATTTTCTTCCACCTTGCCTTGTCTCATCACATGGCCAAAAATGAGCATAGAACATGGGCATTTATTGAGCCAATAACCTATGGAATAAACTAATGAAAAGACTAGTCAAATTAACATTAAACTAACAAATCAAATTCCTTCCATTCTTGCCAAGTTATACGGTTGCAATTCCAATTCATTCTCTCCTTGCAACCGGTTGGTAAGTCTTCTCTCTTCTCCTTCCTTCATCTTCTTCCTTTGAAGCTCTTAAGTCCATTAATGGAGTTTTAACTTCTATCTTCATCTTTAAGGTAATTTCCTAGCATTTCTTGTCAAGCCTTGAAGTTAAACTCTTCCTAGCACAACCATAGCAATTCGGCATCAACATATACTCCAAGGAGGTTGTCTAAACCAGCATTAATCCAAGGAGCATCTCAAAGTTACCTTAAGGTATTTTTCATGCTTGAAAATCCTTAAAGCACATTTTTATGTGTAACCAAATTCTACTTCTTCTAAGGTTCTTTTCTTCTTCATTTTCATGAAGGAAAGTTTGTTCTTCATCCATCTTAGGTGTGCCGAATTTATATGAAGAAAAGCTTAAGGTAAATCCATGGAAAACTACTTACAAATCTACTTAAGATCTAACTCCTAAACTCCTTCACCCCTTGCATACAAACCGAAGTGGAGCATCAAATTTCTTTGGAGAAAGCTTGGAGATCCAAGAAGAGTTCAAGCACTTAACCACCTTAATAATGAAGTAAGTTTACTAAGCTAATCTTTATGTTTTAAGCTTGGTTAAGCTTCTAAAAATTATACAAAAATTATGTACACCTCCTAGGGTGTCTAAAACCGAAACTACATGGTAACTTATGCCAAAAATATAGCTTATAACATACTTAGTAAATTTATTTCCTTAAGACACATTTTTGTGTCACAAAATCTACCTAGGATAAAAGCTTGTTCAAGCCGATTTGTCAAGGTTAAAAATGTTCTATTTTGAGCTAGGAATCAATATAAGACATTACAATAACTTTTACATGAGTTATATAACTCATATGAATTTATGTATAGTTATTTTGACATATAAATCTACTTTTATGTACTATATAGTAACCTATTAATTATGGCCGAAAGTTCTTGGCGAAGAATAGGTTTTAATGAGCTACTTATGTATATAAACTTATATTATAAAGTTTGGAGAGTTAAAAATTTTTATTAGTGCTTAAATGGCTAATTAACTAAGTTATGTGGTTAAAATGTAATTTTTACAAAGTTTGGTGTATAAATTATGAAAGCCGAGAGTTAAGGGTGTCCTTGGGATAAATATGATATAATATAAGGTTAGGATTTTAGTTTATGAATTTTAAAGAATTTAAACAAGTATTAAAATAACAATTTATAAAGTTTTGGGCTATTATGTAATTTATAAAACTTATTATGAAAGTTTGGAGTTAATTATGGGTGAATTCATAATTAAGAGAATTATGAAGTTCACTTTCGAAATTTGAGGAATTAAATATTTAAACTATAGTTATAAGTTATTAAGTAACTATTATTAAGTTTTGGGGTAAAGATGGAATTAATGGGAAGTATATGACAAAGCCGAATTACTTTGGGTTAAATTTGTAATTTAAGAATATATATATATATATATTCGGCAATTAAGGAGAATTAAAATTAAAACTATAGTTTATAAGACATTATGTAAAGGTTATAAGATTTTGTGGTTAAATTGTAATTATAGGAAATAAAATATTGAGGCCAAAAGTTTGAGGGGCCAAATGTTAATTTTTGAAAAGTTATAATAATCCAAAAGTTATATACCAAAATATTAATGGTAGTTTTGTAATTTAATTAAATAAGGAATTAAAACTATATAGTATGATGAGATTAGAATTTAAATGTTAAGTTTATGAATTAATGTGGTTGTTATGTAAATAACCAAAATGAAAGGGGAATAATTTAGATTTAAATAAATATAGGCCCCATGTGGATATTTGGAGGAATTAGAAGAAGAATTTTGATTTAAGAAGTTATGGAATTAAAACTATGGCTTATATAGTTATAAGGAATTTAAAGGTAACCAATAATTATTATTTATGATTAAAAGAGGAATAATAAAAACTATAAGAATATTATGTCCATGTATGGCATATAAATATAGTGAAGAATTATAAGTTGTTATGTCACCTAGACAATTAGAAATAAGTAAATATAAAGTACATGAATAAATAAATACATATATGTACATTCACTGGTGCGGCGCGAGTCAAAAGAGACGGTTCAAACTGTCTAAAAACGACGGTTTTGAACCGTCTCTTATACCGTCGTAGTTTATTCTGTATTATCTTAAACGACGGTTTAGAACCGTCGTTTAAGAGCATAACAGGCGCGCGAGGTTGGGCACTTATTAAATGAAGGTTCTATATAAACGTCGTTTATGGAAAAATCACCAGACGGCGCGCGAAATTTATTATAAACGACGGTTGACAAAACCGTCTTTTATGTCTTAGTATAAAAGACGGTTCTATGTCAAAACCGTCGTTATATAAACAGTTTGCGGTCGCGCCAATTTCATTATATGAGACGGTTCTTGTGAACCGTCTTTTATAGTATATTTTTTTTTAATTTTTTTCTGTATTTTTCATTTACATCCACAAAACCTGCATAATAGCAGCATTATACAACAATCATATTTCACCAAAATATGTGTTGTGTGGCACACTTTTCATTCACCAAACCTGTATAATAGCAGCACTGTACAACAATCATATTTCACCAAAATATGTAATTAATGTGTGGCATACTTCACACACAGATTGCCATTGCAATTTAAAAGCTACAACACAACAATGACAGCAGCTGGCCCAACAGTTTAATCGATACTTTTTACACAAATTAAACCAAAAAGTGTGAAGAAAAAACACACAAGACAACAGCTAGACAGTCTTGTAGTCACCCTCTTTTTTGACCTCCCAGTCCTAAACATGAATCATTTTCCTCCTTTAAGCTTCCTCTGTCATTGCTGCCACCGTTGACGAGGATCTACAAAGATGCAGAAGGAAATACATGTAGACTTAGAGAGTCAATTATCTCATGATCCCAACTGTTTCATCAATATCAAATACTTACACAAGAATTATAAGAAGTCATAGATACGTACTCTATTTCTTGAAACACTTGATGATGAACAAACACATCTGCTCTCTAACAAATTGCAGATCTTTGACCGCGTAAGTTTTGCCCGAGTTCTTGAAATGTTCTCGAACCTGTAGAGAACAAGATAACAAATATGTATGTAAAGACACATATGTATTCGTTTTAAACAAAAATGATAGACAGATTTAGAAAATGTATATGTAATGGAAAGTATATTAATATACCTCATCATCTTTTGTGAGCTTCTCTATGTTTAAGACAATTTCCAACATGTATCGCATTACATAGTAACCACAACTCTTAGAGTCCTTTTGCCTTGGACACTGACAAGTATATAGAAAACAAAAAACAAACAATCAAAAATAGCAAATTACGACTAACACAATAGTGATTAATAACTGTACCTCAAGATGAACAATTGAAAGGTTGTCAAACTGTTGAAGAACCGTCTTCATATAAGCACTGTTAAGTTCAAAAATTAATCATTAATTCCGGTTCATCATATTATACAGAGAAACAATAAGTTGCATTAATTAACTAACACTTACGCTTTGAACAAGTCGTCGATTTGCAAGTCACGATACATTCGTAATGGGTCAAGCACAAGTAATTGTGATGTTGCGATGGAGAACAGAAGGAGTACCCAATGGTTGCTACGATTGTAATTTGAAAAGAGTTATCATATAATAATAGAAAAAGTCACAAACTTAACAAAACGAATTAAATGCAAGAGGGAGAGTATTACGCACGTCTGATGGAAAGGTATCATCACGTATCTACTACTGTTTTGAACAGCTTCGTTATATACCATGAGACACATAGTTCTTGTATCCTACCGGGTCTTGTTTTTGCAGCATCTAGCGATGTTGTTTCAGGGCATAAGAATGTCACAACATCTCCCATTTTTTGATGACGCAATCTAGCTTTCAGATACCTTCAACAAAAAATAATAATAATTAAAGGGGAATAGCAAAACAAAAAATAACAAGGAAGTCGTTAAATTATAAGTTATTTTATTCAAATGTATTTTCGAATGTAAGAAACTAAAAGTAACACTTACAGGGAATATGCTTGGATGATAGATATATTCAACAAATCTCTGCACAACATCTCTTTGATGTCCTCAAAACTTATTATTGTTCTTTGATCCGCTTCGTAATGGAAAAGCCACTCGGGTAACAACACTGACATGTGAGTCATATGCATACCCTTTTGCAATATCATTTCATACAGCATCTTCTCATACTTCGCGAAATGTTTGATCACAAAGGAGGGACACTCAAACTTCTTTCGCTGAGCTTCAGTAGTTACCTCTGTCTGCATAGGTTCTTTCCCCTTGGATTGCTGGTTGGCCTCAGCCAACTGTGTGTTGTCTCGATCAACATCCATTGATTGGTTGATCTCTTCATCACGGTTTCCCAATCTTCTCGTTTGATCAGGGATCTACCCAATCATATATAATACAAAGAACAAACAAGTTAAAACAATGTATACATTAAAGGGAAAACAATTCATAAAAGATTTAGACATACCTCATCAGTGATGACAATAAAACCGACTGGCCATGGTACAATAGCACCCTTCCCATCAAATAGTGTCACTTTGCCATCAATATCCATGGGAAGAAAGCATTCTCAAATCCATCAATAATGGTCTGCAGTATTACTCTAGCATAGAATGGGGGAAGACGCTTGAGATTAATCAATGTAGTTGATGCTGATTGTAGCACAGTACCGTATGCAGCATCAACAGGATAACCATCAAGCGTGATTTGCAGACGACATGTTTTTTGTTCCTAAAATAATATAAAATTACAATTTAAATGTGAATAAGGCTAGTATTTTTTACACTCATTCATTTACCATGACGAACAAGATTAATAGAGACATACTAACCTTCAGATTAGCAAACGGATACGGATCAGAAGGGGCGGTACAACTAGATGAAGAAGTCGGTCGGGTTAGATCAGTTTGTTGGTTTCGTCCTCCCAAACCTTTGAAACAACCTCATTCACCCTCCGATCTACAAGTGCAGACACCTCATGCTCGGTCAGACTTTTGGAGGTGGACTTTTCAAAAACAAATTTCTGACGCACTTGTCCTCCGAAACCCCTAACCCTTCCAGGATGATCCTTTAATCCAAGAAGTTGATTCAGCGGATCATTTTGACTTGGTGGAGCAAATATATCTATCTCCCCTCGCTGGGAGGCTTCAGCCTAGTAAGATGATCCAAAAAATAAGCAATAAGTTATAAATTGTAAAAAATAAACTTTTAAACACAACTGTTATTATTGAACAAGTTAAACACTTACAATCTGAGCAGCCAACTCTGCTGTCTCTGGTCGCGGGTGTACTATCTTCCCATCCTTATCTACTTTTGAGTGACCCAAAACGTAGAGCTGAACTCGGTTGGCTTCATACACAGTGTCGATGGGAACTCCAACGCCATCGTCATTCTTTTTTGTGAGCAAACCAGCATCTTTCCACTTGGGAATGCTACCAGTGTATCCCTTCCGACCCATATACTGTTGAAATCTATTTTTTGATCGGTTTGCCCTTGCTTTTTCTTGAACCTCCTATCAATACAAATCATTAAATTATTCATTAAAACAATATATACACATATTAAAATTTGTGTTATACAAATTTAGATTCAAACTTAAATATAGATTTATTAAAACAATGTATACCATGAATTGCTCCGACGTGTGAAACTTCTCAAACTCTTCCCATTCTTCCCGTGTGATCATGCCATCATAAAATATCCATGGTGGCACGTCACGCGATTTCCTGATCCAGTTCGCCACCAAGAAAGATCTGAACTGCCTCGCCCGTGCACCTATAAGTGAAAGAACCGTCGTCCGCGCTTCATCTGGTATTTTGTACCGTTGTTGTACTTGCTGCCACATTGATTCCTTCACTTCTTCCTCCTCATGCCTCCAATATTTATTAATTGAACAACGAGATTTCGCAAGATTTCCTAACATGCTTGCGAACTCAGCTTTACAGTTTCCCCAGCTTCTGAAGTATTTATCCCAAATTAGATCAATATCTGCATCTTTCTTCAACCTCACCCCTCTGCTCGGCCCCTACCCTTTCGTTTGTTTGCCGTCGTCTGCTGCTGTGGCTGCTGCAGTGGCTGCTGCTGTGGCTACAGCTGTGGCTGCTGCTGTGGCTGGCTGTGGCTGCAGCTGTGGCTGCTGCTGTGGCTGCTGCTGCTGTGGCAGCTGTGATGGTTCATAGTCCATCAAACCCTCATCACAAAATAAATCTAGATCATCCATATCGATGTCCATTTTGAATCCTGCATGCAGTATAATAGAAGCATTAGATAATTAACAAGTAAATGAAACTAAGAAATAAATACAGAAACAAAACTATCAATAATGGAAAAGCCATAAAAAAATATTCAATGTCATTGATGGACGAAAGAAATAATAGATAAGCTCACATTAATCAATCCACATTCCTTCGTCATGGTCTGACCGCACAAAATTTGTAATATGGTCCAACTCCGGTAAATGAATCGAAAGGCTTGGTATATCATCTTGCATGTCGTATTCATCCTCATCGACCACACCATCCACACCAACTATTCCTCTTTTCCTTGAAGTACAAAGGACCATCTAGGATTAGATTGGTCAGAAATGTAATATACCTGTTTCGCCTTAGTTGCAACAACAAACGGCTCAACTGTGGGTGTTGCACCACCAAGATGAACTAGTTTCATACCATGTTTCTCCTCACGGTAACCATGTCTGTTGTCAATCCACTTGCACCGAAACACACAAGTCTCATATGCGGTGTAATCTAGAACCCAAATATCTTGTACAACACCATAATATGATTGTTTCAACTCCACTGGATTTTGACCCATACCTCTAACATTGTACATACTCTGGTAAGCAACCACATTGATGCCACTGTTTTGATTCATTGATTTTTGATCTTGTCGTTCCGTATAAAAATTTAGCCATTTACGTCATACCCTTCGTATGAAACAACGTCAAGATTAGGACCAAGTGCCAACGTCTTCACTAATGCTGGCACTGTTGTTGACTGGTCCGAAAAAACTTTATCCTTGAACCATTTCACAAACGTTTTATTCTGCTCCTTTTTTAGCCTGATGTCACTCATTGTTGGATTTTGTGCTGCAAGCAGGGACAGGTGCATTTCAAAATACGGTTCTACAATTTCAAGGTGACTCAGCACAACTAAGTGAGCTTTGTTAGGGTTTCAATATCAATTCTCTTCATTTTTCTCCCAACGGTACCGTGTCCCTGGAGTCTTCCTTCATGTCTAGATCTAGGAAGACCAATGGATTCAACATCTTCCAGATAGTGAGTACAAAAATCAACAACTTCCTCTATTATATATCCCTCTATAATACTTCCTTCCGGACGACGACGATTCTTCATTTTTCTCTTCAGTATACCCATGTATCTTTCAAAAGGATACATATAACGAAGATATACAGGGCCACACTCTTTAATCTCTCTGACCAAATGAACCAATAAATGAACCATGATGTCGAAGAATGATGGAGGAAAATACATCTCCAACTGACACATCGTGACAACAAGATCAGCTTGTAATTTGTCTAGATTATCCACATCGTGAACTTTAGCAGATACTGCTTTAAGAAACACACAAAGGTTGCTGATTGCGTTTCTCACCGCATCAGGTAGGATCCCACGAATTGCGACGGGTAAAAATCTTGCATTAATACATGATAATCATGGGATTTCATTCCAACTAATTTCAGATCAGACATTGAGACAAGTTTTCTTATGTTAGACGAATACCCTGATGACACCTTGATATTGTGGAGGATATTGCACAGACTATGTTTCTCTTGTTTTGACAATGTGTGACATGCAGGAGGCAAGAACATGCGTTTTCCACGTTCTTGTGGCCAAAGATCTTCCCTTATGTTCAAATAAATCAAATCTCTTCTCCCCTTTATGTGATCTTTGGTCTTGCCTGGTATGTTCAAGAGGGTTCCGGTAACACTCTCTCCGACATTTTTTCGACATGCATTGCATCAATACAATGTCTGACATCTAAATGTTGCCAATACTCAAGTTCCCAAAAGATTGACTTTTTTTCCATGCACTTTTCTCTGTGTTTTTGTCGAAGGACCAAAGTTATTGACAATATTTTGCACCTTTTTATACAACTTCTGAACCTGGTAAAGGAGGACGAGACACACTGTGATCATTCTTTCCATCAAACTCAAGTCGTCATCTTGCGTTCTGTGGCCCTTTGGAAGCATTTTTCGATGAACGACCCATGTAAACATTCTTACCACTATGTTTCAGCGGATATTTGATGTATGCTCACACAAATAGGACATGCACATGCACCTTTGACTGTGTAACCAGAAAGATTACCATACGCAGGAAAATCATTAATTGTGCAATATAACATAGCCCGCAAGTTAAAATTCTCTTTTCCAAATGAGTCATACACCATGATCCCTTCATTCCACAAGAGTTGTAGGTCATCTATCAATGGTTGTAGAAAAACATCTATTTTGTTGCTCGGTTGTTTTGGACCAGATATCAAAAGTGACAACAAAATGTGTCTAGGTTTCATACACAACCACGGGGGAAGATTGTAGATCATCAATAATACCGGCCACGTGCTGTGTATGCTACTCAATGTACCGTAAGGGTTCATCCCATCAGTACACAAACCGAGTCTCAAGTTTCTAGGCTCGCTAGCAAACTGAGGAAATTTCATGTCAATGTTTTTTCCACTGGGACGCATCTGCCGGATGTCTCAATTTACCATCATTTTTCTGTGAGTCGAATGCCACCTTAGATTCTCCGCATCTTTTTCAACTGCAAATAGACGCTTCAATCGTGGTATTATGGGAAAATACCACAACACTTTAGCAGGGGATGCCACCTTACGACGACCGGTGCATTCATTTTGGTTTTTCCTCGCATAATGTGATTCCCCACATTCTGGACATTTATCAGCAAATTCATTACCCTTCCAGTACAAAATACAACCAGATGGACAAGCGTGGATCTTTTTGTACCCCATACCCATTGGACACATCAACTTTTTTGCTTCATAAGTTGATGTTGGTAAAACATTATCCTTAGGTAGTATGCTCTTCATCATCTGTAAGAGAGCAGTGAAACTCACATCACTCCAACCAAATTTCGATTTTAGATTGAAGAGTTTCAAGACTGCGCTCAATTTACTCACATTTGTAGAATCACACCCTGTATACAGCGGTGTTTTGGATGAATCCAGCAAAGTCTCATAGGTGTCTGGCCTATTGTAAAACTCTTGTTCAACATCTTCCAGCATTGCAGCAATGTCATCGTAATCCGGTTCATTGTCTACTATGTCATTGTCATCGACCACAATTGTTTGATTATCTTCAACTTCCTCTTGTTCATTACACATGACATCTACCGCCCTCTGACCATGCCGCCGGACTATATCTTCATAGTCTTTTGTAAAACCACGACGAATCAAATGTTCCTTTATTTTTTCTATCCCTTTATACTTCAAATAGTTTCTGCAGTCCACGCAAGGACAAAATATGTATCCCTTACTAGCAGGAGTCAGATTATCGACCAGAACATTGCAAAATTTGTCAACTACTCCCTCAAGAACTTGTTATCCAATTTTCCGCTGTACATCCATGAGTTTGCCATCTGATATCCTTTAAATATTGTTTAGTGCCACATATAAAAAAACCAGGGCAAATTTAAGAATTAATCACGGCAGAAGAATTGTTGTGATGAAGAGTAGGATATGGACTGTTAAGTTGTTTGACTTTGTATCTTTGTCAGTCACGACGAGGATGAATGAAAGGAAGTCTACTTCATTGTGGAGGGGAATAAGGCGTTCAATGGATGGGTAATTAACTATATATGTTGCATAAACATATATTACTTAAGGAAAACATTTTAAATGTACCTTATTCGATGCAGATGATAAGCGTAATAGTTTGGTGATGAAGAAACGTGAGGAATCCAATCAGATTAACTCTGTTTAAGAAAATAGAAAGTAAATTAGGAGCAAAATAAGACATAATGTAATTAAAAACCTAAATCATCCGAATATGAGAGGAAAGTCAACAAATTAAATGGTAGTAATAGAAGCAAGTTCAATATGACCAAGGTTGAGTGTATTACCGGTTCTGAAGTAGACTATTTTCAGCTTCTATAAAATCTGGTGTACAAGATGCAGCAGTTTAGTGATTTACTCACTGCAAGGCGCGGACAGTTTAGTAGAGAGGTCTACGAGATGTAACATATATTACTTAAGGAAAAACATTAAATTTGGTGTATGAGATGTAACATATATTACTTAAGGAAAAATATTAAATGTACCTTATTCAGCAGCTCGGTGAGAATATATGCCAGAGAAGAGATGCAGCAGCCCGGTTATATTTATCACTATAGAGGAGCTGTCAAAATAACAGAATGAGATTGTAGAGCTTGTGTGTCATAATTGTACATGATAGAAGAAGGTAAGTTCAAGTGTATTACCGGTTCCAAAATGAACTGCTTTCAGCAGCCCAGTGAGAATATGTAAGAAAGAAGATGCAGCAGCCCCGTGATTATTATCACTGTAGAAGAGCGGTCACAATAAGGGAATGAGATTGCAGAGCATGTGTCATAATTATGCTAGAGAGAAGAGGGTAAGTTCAAGTGTATTACGGTTCCAAGGTGAACTCTTTTCAGCCTGTGTGGTGTACAAGATGTAGTAGCCCACCAGTGATTCACAAGAAGAGAATGAACAGATCACAGAGCATGTACGTCCTAGGGCGAAAAAAATAAACACTAAGCTCAGTATTAGGTGGAATCGTAGTATATTCGATCGATAGATATTAGGTGCAACAAAGACTGAGAAGATGGGGAGTTATATATTTTATATAATGTATTTCTAATAGTAAGAAATAGTCAAGTGCAGGTAAAAATCAAAGATAGAAAATTTCACAAGAAAATTTCGGCATGGTCTCCCCTATTTTTATTTGTTTTCCCGGTTCTAAGAACCTCCACAACTTCTCTCAATAGGATACCATTCAACTCATCAAGCGCATCACTAGCAATTGCAACCAAATAATCTAGTAGCTTAGGCAAGTAAGGATCAAAATTGGGCGCACGAGCTTCCGGTATCTTCCATAATGCAACATTAAATGTACCTTATTCAGCAGCCCGGTGAGAATATATGCCAGAGAGAAGATGCAGCAGCCGGAGATTATTATCACTGTAGAGGAGCGGTCAAAATAAGAGAATGAGATTGCAGAGCTTGTGTGTATTCTTAACTGAAGCTGAAAAGGTCTGAAAAAATTACCAATGGTTGCTACGAACACATATCTGATCGCTCACGTACTTTCTTGATGAGTAGGAGGTATGTTCTGTGTGTACACAAAACATGTCATAAGCCCTATTACTATTTAGTCCATCATGTATCATCAACTTGTAGATTAATAAGCACCAATCAAGATGAGTAGGAGGTATGTTCTGTATGTACTTTCTTGATGTTTGATAGTGAGATTGAATGTAAAGTTTATCTTTCATAATAAAATAGGATACTTACATCCACTTGATGGATTCGGTTGAGTAAGTGTAATTAGTGAAGGACATATTTTATAAAAAGTGGATTAATACTCTTCAACTATTCATAAAACCATAAAACTACAATAACATGATCACCCGACAACCCATTTATTGTTTCCCCTAAACATCACTATATTAACCCATTAACAACTCGGGTTAATAAGCTGTAGAACTATACCTCCTATCTTCCCGTGTAAACATTTTAACAAACACCTAATCTGCACTCAATAGACAATTAAACCCGTAGATTCTAAGCAACCATCATTAACAACAATAATAATAATAAACAATCGCAAAACCTTAGTGCTAACCACTTACATAGAAGTGAGAAGAAAATCTTTCCCAACAGAATATGTATTTGTTGCAGTACCATTTATTTATCGCTACAGAGGCGCACCAACATGAAGATAATTCATTAACAAGCACTACAATCTGCTCGATTAAAACCACATCAGCTGCTCTTGAAGTCAATTCTCAACTCAGCCTATTTTTCTTTTCTTTCAGTTCTGAACAGCAAGAATATATGATGATGTTTTTTTTTCTTTTCTTGAAACAGCAAGACTTCTACTGCATATAATACTTAATCAATTAGCTTCTAACGTTGACAGTAGCTCAAGGGAAGGGGAATTGTTCACTGTTATATAAATTACATTCCAGCCTGAATTTTGACATTGGTACAACCATGTCAATATGATCATTCAGATTCTGTTTACATTAATACTAAAGCAAAATTACCTAGAATGTCCACATGTACCATAAAACTTTCTTTAATTACTTAAATGTTCTTAATTGCTGAATATAAACGCTAAGCACTTAATTCACTACACTAAAACTTTCGGTGAACTAAAACCAAGACTAAATTAATCACCTTGTTTCTGTTTTGTCAGAAGTTAGTCTCCCACCATCATACAACTTCAAAACAGAAGAACAATGACAGTTAGAATTGGCTAACAAATGCAGGGACTTTGCCACTGCTATAGTGCTTATCGATTGTTTCAGGTGCTTATCGATTGTTTCGAAGACAGACGCATCAACAAGTCTCCCACAAAGACAGACGCATCGATTGTTTCAGGTGCTTATCGATTGTTTCGATTGTTTCAGATGCATTATAATCAAATTTATAATAAAATTATGCAGAGATTTTTTGAAGACAGACGCATCAACAATTTTTTGAAGACAGACGCAGAGAAAGAGAAGGGGCGACGAGTATATTACCGGTTCAGTGAGCAAGTGTTAGGGTATGGTGGAGGACATGGCGAGTAGAGAAAGAGAGGGGGCCGGCGACGCGCGGTGGTGTTAGGCGCAGCGGCTAGGGTTGAGACGAAGCAGGGGCAGCGACTGGATGAGGAGTAGGCAGCGACGGTGGTGGAGTTGAAGTTGATGGGCACCAGCAACAATGGGGAAGACGAGCACAGAGAGGGAGGTGAAGGTTCGACTGAGAGAGGCACAGAGAGGGAGGTGAAGGTTCGACTGAGAGAGAGCGGTGCGGGGGAATTGGATGAGAGGAAATTAATTATGGCGGGCGAAATAAAAGGGGTTAAAGAGACGGTTCCTTAAAAACCGTCGTTTATTAAGCGTTTTAAAAGACGGTTTTTAAGGAACCATCGTTTATTGTGCGTTTTAAAAGACGGTTTGTAAAACACACCGTCGTTTAAGATCTATTACCGCTGAAAACTTAACGCTTTTAAACGACGCTTGACCCCAAACCGTCTTTTATTAGTCGTTTAAAAAAACGGTTTATAATATCCGTCTTTAAAACTTAACACGCGTGCACAAAAAATTAACATTTAAGACGGTTTTGTGTAGAACCGTCTCCTATAAGCCGTTATTTTTGTTATTTTTTCTACTAGTGATTAAAGGATTTATAAATAAATCAAGGAGGAATAACATAAGTGATGCATTAAATCATAAGGTAATTAAAATAATTACCACACAATATAAACTATTCACTAAGACTACATAAATGAGAATGTATATAAACACCTTCATTATCAATGAGGTTAAGAGGTTAAAGAAACTATCTAAGTAAAAAGAAATAAACCTCACATGAAATAACAAATATGAAATTGTTGAATAATCCAATAAATTATTTACACAGGGTAACATAAATTAACCCTCTCAGTTAATCCTAAATATAGGACACACTTAACCAGACGTTGACCAGGATATATTCAACTGCAATCTACGGTGAACGGTATGGGATTCTTGCAACCTATTTGCTACCGGATTACACCGGCTTGTGTGCTATCTATTGTTTGAAATAACGACCAAGATAATTAATGTAAAATGTTGTATTACTCTTGTGCACTGTTGTATTATTTTATATGTGTGAATGATGCTAACTACGACGTGTATGTCCCACGCATACAACACTACAATACCAGTGGATTAAATACCTGCGCTTTATTATACCGAGAACTTGTACTCAAGTCTCTCACTAACTTCACTTTAAAACAAACGTCGTTATCCTAAACGTGATAACTAACAATACACATTGTGTTCTTGATTAACATCCTTGTATGACACCTAACAATTCTATAATACGAGAACGAGGAGCCCAGTTGGATCTGGCCATGCATGCTACAAGGAGTTGTACCTGCCTCAGGTTGTCTCCCATTCAATTTACGTCGCGACGGGAGTTTTGGGTGCACTGTGTCACTCACCGGCGGCGTACCGGAACAATTCAAGTGGGGAGGAAGACTTTATTCCTCTCGAGGGTTCGATTCCCACCTCTTTTAATTGCAGGAGTTAACTACATTATCTTCTGAGGGACTAATTACCCACCTTTCCTTTTTAACGAGGTCACTATACCTCCACTATATTGACATACTCTTATACACTTGTCAGTCCCACTGTGTGGACTCGACTACTATCAAATGATTACAGTTCATCTAACTTGACCTTCTGAAGTCTTGTTCTATGTGACATTGTTGTCCTCACATGGATACTTGTAACTATCATGTTATGCTTTTTTACAGCTTTATAAAAAATGAACCGCATGTATTCGACAAAGTAGTTGGTGTGGCCCATGATAAGCGAGAAATACATCTACTTTTAGGGCTTTAATTCTTCCTATTTTCATAGCAATTTGTGTCGTATTTCTCACTTATCATATGATTTTCCAAGATTTATGTTTTGATATGAATTGATATATTTTATGTGTTAAATGTAGGAAAAAGCCATGTAAATGGATAGATAATCTCATGAGCTTTCCAACGCAACAAACGGCGAGTCAAACGGACTTATAACAAAGAATCTGGAGCCGATTCAAGATTGGACTAAACTCGTATATATATATACATATATAATATACTTGTACATCGTGTTAACTCGCGGACTAGAGAAGCAGGCGTGTCCGCCTGTTAACTCGCGGACTAGACACAGGCGTCCGCCTGATAAGTCGCGGACAAGGAAGCGGACGCGGAAGAGAGGTCCGCCTGATTCACACGCGGACAAGCATGCGGACGGGAGAGGCAGACGCGACCAACTCAGACAAAACAGCACGCCAGATCCAGTTTTCTTCTCTCCGTTTTTCCATTCTTCGTTCGCGGCGCCGCACTTCATTAATTGCAGACGGTGCCTACCGCAATTTACTCACACGTGACGCCGCCTCTATCTGCAATCAATTCTCTGACTGTAATCTCCGCGATCTGCTCACCAACTGCACCGCCTGCTCCGTTGTCTGCTTCTTCTTCACTTTTCCTATAATAAACTACGCTCCCTTGTTATTAAGGCATCCCTTCTTTTAATCCAAAGCCCACCTAGCCAGTTCATCACCAGTCCATCACTCGTTCATTACACACTCACTCACCACATTCGCACACCACGTACGACACATCAATTTCTTCTCTCTCTCTTCGTTTTCTCCATTTTTATTTGTTTTTCCACCACACACCACATCTCTGCTTAAATTAGTATTATTATTACGCACGACGTGGATACAGAGGCGGAGCTAGGATTCAGAGTCAACTTGCTAGCTGGAGTTTTCTCTACCCTTTCTCTTATTTTGTTAAAATGTTGTTATTTATAATTATGTTAAATAAACTTAAGCCCTCCGAGGTTTGGGATGCGAGCCTATTTTATAATTATGTTATGTTAAGCTTTCCACTATGATTTTATCTAAAGTAATAGTTTAATTCCAGTTATTCATCTGCTTTAATTCTCTGATCAATTATTAAAGCAATACTTGTAGTTTTCTAATCAACACGCGAGAGCTGAGATAGTAAACAAGACATAGGAATTAAACCTGATTAACAGCTAGAAGCCTGATCCGGCCTATAGGTTAATTAGTCTCAAATGAAGCTGTTCTTTATGCGATTGGTTGTGTCCGGATTAGAGCATTAGTCTGCTGCTAGTTCTAGCAACTGGTTAGGGTTCGTTAGATTTAGTCGTCAACGAATTATTTATAGTTTCTGAGTTTATTACTTAAGTGGTGAAGTTTATATTAATATAATTGATAAAATAGGTGAGCAGAACAACCCGGGGTGCTTTCTCAAAAAAAAAAGACAAAAATTTGTTTATATTATTTTGTTTTTGTTCAGGTTAGGATTTTCGATTATTTCTTCTCCTTAAAAAATGATAAAATCTGTTTACTAGAAGTCTCAATCAATTTAATCCACTGTCAGTTATCCAGCGAGGTCCCCAAGAGTACGACAACCCCACGAATCCACTATCCCGCAAAACGATTAGGTACACTGCATATGTGGAAGAAGTAGTCACATATTTCTCCAACAAGTTTTTGGCGCCGTTGCCGGGGACCTCCAGCACGGTTAATTGATAGTTTTTAAATATTATTGAGATTTCTATTTTTATTTACTTTTATTTTATTTTTGCTTTATTTGTATTTTACTTACAAAAAAAAATTATATATTTCTTGTATCTCTGTTTTATTTTTGTTTTTGTTTCTTTTCTATTTTTATTTTCTTTTCTACTTGGTATTTTTATTTTTGTTTTTGTAGGATAATTACTGACAATGGAAAGCAGCCACGATGAGGTAAGAAGATTGTTGATCAATCTGGAATGGACACAATGCAAGAGGAGATATCCTCATATCAAAGATTGGTCAATGATTATCAACCACCTCAACAATCAAATCGAGAGCCGTATTGGTGGGAAGTCGACCAGGCTAATGCACAGTACAACGAAACTCAGTTGGGATATTACTACTTCAATCAGAACGAACAACAATCTACACGGAGGCTAGACGAATTTCTCCTGAGTCAGGCCGAGCCACCAGAAGAGATTCTAGTAGTGACTCCAAGGAGTGAAGACCAATTCGAGCCAGATATTATTGAAGCAGCAAGTTCTGATGAGGAGATAATGAAACTTCTCAAGACATTTTTCTCCGACGCCGAGTTGGAGCAGATGTCTGAGAGTTACATTTCTCCTCCATCTCCATCCCCAACACAGGAGGAGCAATTAAAATTCAAAGATATTGTGTCTAAGCCGGTCAACTAGCTAGAAGAGTGCTATCCTGTTGAGCCTCCTCACCAACCGGAAGAGGAAATTTACATCCTCGAATCTGAGGAAGGAACACCACTACCACCGGTTTCTCATCAACTTCCATCCTGCCTCCATAAGCCTCAACAGCAAGAGGAGGATGTTTACATCCTCCAATTTGAGGAAGAAAAGTCATCACCACCTGGTCTCCTGTTACAACTACGTTACCGGCAGTACCTCCTCAAACATCAGGTTTTGTGGAGTATTCATTTTCCTATTTTATTTGCCGAAGTAACATTTTGTTTTGATCCAGGTGGTTTGCTTTTTATTATTACTAACTTCGTTTTCCTGGCGAAGGTATTGTCTACTTTTATTTTTGATCCAGGATAACGAAGCAGGAGTCTAGCCAAAGACTAAAACTACGGGCAGCTTACTGGGAGGCAACCCAGTGGTTAAACTTTATTATCCTATTATTATCATTATTATTTTGTGCCCCACATTATTTCTATATTATGTTTTTCAAAAAAAAAAAATTAACAAAAATTTTCAAAAAAAAAGGAGCATATGGTTTTATTTTAATTTTGTTTATGATTTTATTTTTATTTTTATTTTTCTCAAGAAGTGACAATGGAATCTGTGCTTTAATGCAACGCTTTTTAGCGTTTATTTTTGGGTAGTGTGTGCAGGTAAAATTCTTATCATGGTACCTGAAGAACTCCAAGGCTGGACACTTGCTTGAACGCAAGTGTGAGGAACGCTACTACCCCCATTGTTAGCACTTAAGTGTGAGGAAGGACACCTTCCTCAATCTACGATATCAGGGGAGTTTTAGTTTCTTCATTTTAAATATTTGTGTCCAGTCTATCACGCTTAATGATTATTTTTATATCAGTCCATGATTGTCCTGAATGAATTTCTTCATGAGTCTGGCATATTTTGAAAGGTCTTTTCTTGATTATTTTATGAACAATGAGGACATTGCTCCTCTTAAGTGTGAGGAAGTTTAGACCTTTCCCTGAAAATATGCCAGTTGCACTTAATGCCACACATGTTTTTAATTGTCTTCTTGCATTGAGGGAATCACTGCTCTGAGTGCTTATAAATGTTGAATTCTTGGGTGAAAATTTTTGCATAAATTTTGAAGTGAAGCCAGGTTACCACCTCAAGAATCTTTCTGCTTTAGGTTGTTTGTATATATAGTTTTATTCAAATGAATTTGTTTTTCCCAAAATTTGGTGGATTAAGTTGATTGGGGAAACTGAATTAGTTTATCTTGGGATTTGGAAATGATATGAAAGTTTGGAATGGAAGGATAAGGCAAGGTACTCCGCTGATCAAAAATTTTCCTAACAAAAGCAGGCCTCGTCTATCCGGTTATTAAGTCCTAGGGGTGCCTTAACACCCTATCTACCTAAGGTCTCGTGATCTGGGATAGTTGGCCCAACACCGTTACAAGGATAGAGAGAAAAGTCTGGGTTACGGAAAAACTCTGCTGCAATTCGCAATTATTCAATTGTGTTGTATATATTTCTTGAAGAAGAATGTTTTTGCATACGAAAAGAGTTAATTGCAGTTTAATTTTTGTTTTTGATCATGAGTATGTGGTGTTGAAAGGTATCACGGAATAAGGCGTTACTTCACACCTCTTGTCATCCAAAGGTTAAAGGAAAGAAATGGTGGAAGATCCCAAGTTAATCTACATTCAGATTTTGTAGTCTAACTTATCCATGCTTTAAAAATTTTTCCTTTTCACTGTTTGCGAAAACCTACAACCAGGAGCAGAACTATTCTTTTGACCGTCACTTTGCTTGCTCTGTTTTGCATCTGTTTAATCCTAAGGTTTGACACTACGGCCTTAGAGATATATTTATTCTCTATTTGCTTGAGGACAAGCAAAAGCTAAGTGTGAGGAAGTTTGATAAGCGAGAAATACATCTACTTTTAGGGCTTTAATTCTTCCTATTTTCATAGCAATTTGTGTCGTATTTCTCACTTATCATATGATTTTCCTAGATTTATGTTTTGATATGAATTGATATATTTTATGTGTTAAATGTAGGAAAAAGCCATGTAACTAGATAGATAATCTCATGAGCTTTCCAACGCAACAAACGGCGAGTCAAACGGACTTATAACAAAGAATCTGGAGCCGATTCAAGATTGGACTAAACTCGTATATATATATACATATATAATATACTTGTACATCGTGTTAACTCGCGGACTAGAGAAGCAGGCGTGTCCGCCTGTTAACTCGCGGACTAGACACAGGCGTCCGCCTGATAAGTCGCGGACAAGGAAGCGGACGCGGAAGAGAGGTCCGCCTGATTCACACGCGGACAAGCATGCGGACGGGAGAGGCGGACGCGACCAACTCAGACAAAACAGCACGCCAGATCCAGTTTTCTTCTCTGTTTTTCCATTCTTCGTTCGCGGCGCCGCACTTCATTAATTGCAGACGGTGCCTACCGCAATTTACTCACGCGTGACGCCGCCTCTATCTGCAATCAATTCTCTGACTGTAATCTCCGCGATCTGCTCACCAACTGCACCGCCTGCTCCGTTGTCTGCTTCTTCTTCACTTTTCCTATAAATAAACTACGCTCCCTTGTTATTAAGGCATCCCTTCTTTTAATCCAAAGCCCACCTCGCCAGTTCATCACCAGTCCATCACTCGTTCATTACACTCACTCACTCACCACATTCGCACACCACGTACGACCACATCAATTTCTCTTCTCCCCGTTTTCTCCATTTTTATTTGTTTTTCCACCACACCACATCTCTGCCATTAATTAGTATTATTATTACGCACGCCGTGGATACAAAGGCGGAGCTAGGATTCAGAGTCAACTTGCTAGCTGGAGTTTTCTCTACCCTTTCTCTTATTTTGTTAAAATGTTGTTATTTTATAATTATGTTTAAATAAACTTAAGCCCTCCCAGGTTTGGGATGCGAGCCTATTTATAATTATGTTATGTTAAGCTTTCCACTATGATTTTATCTAAAGTAATAGTTTAATTCCAGTTATTCATCTGCTTTAATTCTCTGATCAATTATTAAAGCAATACTTGTAGTTTTCTAATCAACACGCGAGAGCTGAGATAGTAAACAAGACATAGGAATTAAACCTGATTAACAGCTAGAAGCCTGATCCGGCCTATAGGTTAATTAGTCTCAAATGGAAGCTGTTCTTTATGCGATTGGTTGTGTCCGGATTAGAGCATTAGTCTGCTGCTAGTTCTAGCAACTGGTTAGGGTTCGTTAGATTTAGTCGTTGATAAGTGTGAAATATATATACTTTTAGGGCTTTCATTCTTACTTTTATAACAATTCATGTCATATTTCTAACTTATCATATGTTTTTCCTTAAATTTGTGTTTTGATATGAACTGATATATTTATGTGTCAAATGCAGGAAGACGTCTTGGATTTACATACTTCATCTCATAAAGATTACAACACAACAAACGGTGTATATATATATATATATATATATATATATATATATATATATATATATATACACTCGCGACATTTTCACACCTCACTAATGACATGACAAAAGGGTTTTAATTACCATATTATTCACGTCTACATATGCTTTTGATCGCTGCAACATATTAATGGGCCATTAATTACATTCAACATGGGCTGCATACTACTGATGGTCCATGCACATGTACGTGGATCATTTGTTTCAAACCGACATATACATACATGGTGGAGAGCAGCCGCATATCAAAGTCTATCTTTTGCAGAAGATTAAATACGGAATTGATATTCTTGTTTAGAAATATATATATATATATATATATATATATAATATATATATATATATATATATATCAATACGGGAAGATTATCGGAGATATCCACGCCCAGAGGGGCTCGCGCCTCCAATTCATTCTCTTCGCATTCACGCCGATTCACACACCCACCATCATCCATCAATTCTCCAGATTAATTCACACCTCCACCCAACACCACACGTACGCATCCATTCCCGGCCATCATTCACGCTGACTCCAATACAATTCATCCATTCATTCACGTTGATACACATTCGCATCCACCATCCACGCCTTCACACCACCCGACACCAGACCTCCATCCGTTCAGTTCTCCACGCGCACACCATCACTCACCAGACCACACCATTGTCCACCACCACTTCCACATATTATTTTTGTTATGTTTGTTATTTTTATAATTATGTTTGAGTAGTTAGTTTAACTCCCCGGGTTGGGGTAGCAAACCGAATCTTTACGTTTATTTTGTAATCTTTTCTCTGATTATAACTGCAGTAGTTTAATTCCTGTTCTTCATGCACTTTAATTTTCTAGCTGATTATTAAAGCAATATTTGTAGTTTTCTAATCAAAATGCGGCGCTGAGATTAGTTAACAAGACATAGGAAGTTAAACCGGATTAACGACTAGAAGCATGGTCTGTCTATAGGTTAATCTGTCTCCAATAGGAATTGTGTTTAATGCTATTAACTTGATAACTTGGGCATGGTTTGCGGCTTGTTATTTCAGTTAGTTAGGGTTCGTTGTACACGGACCGGTCAACGAACTATTTATAATTTCTGAGTTTATTGCAGAATTAGGGAAGAGTTTATAAATAGTTTAATAAAGTGAAGGTTTGCAGAACAATCCGGGGTGCTTCCTTAGATTTTAGAGATTTAATCTTTATTTCTTTATTTAGTTTATTTTTACCGTTTTATTATTTCGTTATTTTATATTTGTTTCTTGAGTTATTCTTTTTATTGGATTAAGTAAAACCTGAAAAAGTGACATTTCCTGTTTTCTTAGTTTAGTTTCTCAGTTAATAAATAAATTGTCAATTAATTGAACGAGGTCCCTGAGATCGACAACCCCACTTAATTCACTATTCCGCAAAACGATAGGTACACTGCCTAGGTAGAAGTATAGTAACACATATTTTTGCTAACAAGTTTTTGGCGCCGTTGCCGGGGACCTTTGGCACGGTTAATTGACATTTTTATTTATCTGATTGAGATTTTATATAGTTTTATCTTCTTTTATTTTTCTATTTTGTTTTCGTGTTTCTTGAACATTGATCTGATTCTCGAATTCACGTGGAGTTAGATTTTGATCCCGTTAGATACGTAGTACGTAGGTTTTGTTTTTGTTTTCATTACTTTTTTTTTTCTTTTCATTTTTCTTTTTAGTTTTTTTTCCTCTACTTGATTTCAGTACATTCACGTAATTCTTGAGAGCTTTCGATTTCTTAATTTGTACTTTTCTTTTTATTTTATTTTGTTCTTCTCGATAGTTTCTTTGAATTTTATTTTGTCCAGCACGTAGGATTTTGTTTAATTTGTTACGTATTAGTTTTATTTTATTTTCTTCCTTTATTTTCTATTTTACTTTTTATTCTTGTTTTTGTTTTTGTAGGAGGATAACATGGATGAGTTGAGCAGAGTGTTGACACAGTTGGAAACGACGATTACAATAATGAACATTGAGCAGAATTTGAACAGGTATAATCAGCCGGGTACTCAAAGTTACAACCAGTTCAGGCGACAAGATTATTACCTGCCACAACAATCGTCTTATCAACAACCTTATTGGTGGGAAAGTGAGCAGACAAGAATGCATATGGAGGATGAGCAATTCTACACCTATCAGGAGCCTCCTAAGGAGGATACGAGCAGGATAGAGAGTATGCTGGAGGAGCTCCTAGAGCAAAGAAAAGCCACTAATGCTAAATTGGCTGAAATTGAATCTAGGTATGTTGCTAAGTTTGCAGAGCAGACAGCCAGAAATGTTGATCAGGCCTCCATTAATCAGAATTTGGAGAGACATATGAGCCAGCTAGCACAGGAGCAAGTGGAATTCTCCCATAACCAAAAAAGTTATTCGGACCTAGTGGACCAATCTCAAGTAGAGACTTTGATGGGTGAAGACCATTCAAGCCTATAATTTCTGAAGCTGAAGAGGAGTCTGATGAAGAGGTTGAGCGACATGCTGAAGAGTTCTATTGCCCTCCCTCCCCAACCTCGGCTCAACACGACTATCCAGGGATTGAGCATATTTTGTCTGAGCCGGTCTGCGAGCTAGAGAGGATTTTCCCATGGAGCCTCACCAACCAAAAGATGATATTTGTATCCTCGAATCTGAGGAGAAAGTGCCACCACCAAGTCTCAACAACTCCCACTTTGCCTTCAGAAGCCTCAGCAACAGGAAGAGGACATTTATGTCCTCGAATTTGAGGAAGAAGAGCCATTCACACCTGGTCTTCTGACTGAGCAGCGTTACCGACAGTATCTCCTCAAACATCAGGTTGTATGGAGTATTCATTTTCCTATTTTATTTGCCAATGTAACATTTTGTTTTGATCCGGGTGTTTTGCTTTTAATTACTGCCTATTTCGTTTTCCTGGCAAAGTTGTTGTCTACTTTTATTTTTGATCCAGGATAACAAAGCAGGAGTCTAGCCAAGACTATAAAGACAGCGCTTACTGGGAGGCAACCCCAGTGTTTAAATTTATATTTTATTTTGTTTCTGGTTTTTTTTTATTTTTCTTTTATTTAGAAGTAGCAGTGGTGCAGTGCTTTTAATAATTCAACGCTTTCAGCGTTTTTGTGGTAGTTGTGAGTGTGTGCAGGTGAAACTTTTTATGGTGCTTGATGTTCTCCAGGCTGGACACTTGCTTGAATGCAGTGTGAGGAACGCTACCCCCTTGTTCGAGCTTAAGTGTGAGGAAGGGAACCTTCCTCAATCTACGATATCAGGGAGTTTCAGTTTCTCCTTATTTTTTAATGTTTAATTATGTTTACCCTATCATGACTTTTATGCTTAAAGATTATTTTTATATCAGTCATTATTGACCTGAATGAAATTCTTGATGAGTTTGCAATATTTAGAAAGTCCTTTTTCTTGGTTTAAATTTGTGAACAATGAGGACATTGCTCCTCTTAAGTGTGGGAAGTAGAGGTACTTTCTAAATATTGATCATTGCACTTAATGCCACATTTGTTTTGGTTGTCCTCTTATTTTGAAAGAATTGCTTCTTTAAGTGCCAATAATATTGAATATTTAGGTGAAAATTTTGTTGAGTTTTGAAAACAAGCCTGATGGCCACCTCAAGAATCTTTCTGCTTTTGGCTGTTTGTATGTATATTTTATCCAAACTGAATCTATTTTCACTGAACTTGGTGGATTAGCTGATTATGAAAACTGAGCTAGTCTAGTTTGGATTATGGGAATGATAAGGAAGTTGGTATGAAGGATAAGGCAAGGTAACCTCCGCTGATCTGAATGTAATTTATTTCTGAACCAAAACAGGCCTCTTCATTCGGTTATTAAGTCCTTGGGGTGCTTCATCACCCGTCTACCTAAGGTCTTGTGATCTGGGATAGAAGGCCCAAAGCCGCACATGGTGAAGAGAAAAGTCTTAGGGGATGAATTGAATATGCAAATGGCAGAATAGAATGTTAAGGGAAAGGAACTTTGAAAAGTTAAATGTGTAATTCATTTTTGCTTATTCTGATCATGAGTATGTGGTGTTGAAAGGTATCACGGAATAAGGTGTTACTTCACACCCCCTTTGTCATCCAAAGGTTAGAGGGAAGAATGGGGAAGATCCCAACTATTCTGTTTCAGTTTCTATAATCTAACTTTTCCATGCTTTTTAACTTTACTCTCTTCACTGATTGCGGAAACCTACAGCAAATAGCAGAACTATTCTTTTGATTGTCATTTTGCTTGTTTTCCATCGGCAGTTGTTTGATCCTGAGTTTCAATACTATGACCCTTAAGGTAGTCATATTCTGTATTTGCTTGAGGACAAGCAAAAACTAAGTGTGAGGAAGTTTGATAAGTGTGAAATATTATACTTTTAGGGCTTTCATTCTTCTTACTTTTTATAACAATTCATGTCATATTTCTAACTTATCATATGTTTTCCTTAAATTTGTGTTTGATATGAACTGATATATTTATGTGTCAAATGCAGGAAGACGTCTTGGATTTACATACTTCATCTCATAAAGATTACAACACAACAAACGGTGTGATATATATATATATATATATATATATATATCTATATATATATATATATATATATATCACTCGCGACATTTTCACACCTCACTAATGACATGACAAAAGGGTTTTAATTACCATATTATTCACGTCTACATATGCTTTTGATCGCTGCAACATATTAATGGGCCATTAATTACATTCAACATGGGCTGCATACTACTGATGGTCCATGCACATGTACGTGGATCATTTGTTTCAAACCGACATATACATACATGGTGGAGAGCAGCCGCATATCAAAGTCAATCTTTTGCAGAAGATTAAATACGGAATTGATATTCTTGTTTAAAGAATATATATAGATATATATATATATTATATAATATATATATATCAATACGGGAAGATTATCGGAGATATCCACGCCCAGAGGGGCTCGCGCCTCCAATTCATTCTCTTCGCATTCACGCCGATTCACACCCACCATCATCCATCAATTCTCCAGATTAATTCACACCTCCACCCAACACCACCGTACGCATCCCTTCCCGGCCATCATTCACGCTGACTCCAATACCAATTCATCCATTCACGTTGATACACATTCGCATCCACCATCCACCCTTCACACCACCCGACACCAGACCTCCATCCGTTCAGTTCTCCACGCGCACACCATCACTCACCAGACCACACCATGTCCACCACCACTTCCACATATTATTTTTGTTTGTTTGTTATTTTTTATAATTATGTTTGAGTAGTTAGTTTAACTCCCCGGGTTGGGGTAGCAAACCGAATCTTTACGTTTATTTTGTAATCTTTTCTCTGATTATAACTGCAGTAGTTTAATTCCTGTTCTTCATGCATTTAATTTTCTAGCTGATTATTAAAGCAATATTTGTAGTTTTCTAATCAAAATGGCGGCGCTGAGATTAGTTAACAAGACATAGGAAGTTAAACCCGGATTAACGACTAGAAGCATGGGTCTGTCTATAGGTTAATCTGTCTCCAATAGGAATTGTGTTTAATGCTATTAACTTGATAACTTGGGCATGGTTTGCGGCTTGTTATTTCAGTTAGTTAGGTGTTCGTTGTACACGGACCGGTCAACGCTATTTATAATTTCTGAGTTTATTGCAGAATTAGGGAAGAGTTTATAATAGTTTAATAAAGTGAAGGTTTG
The DNA here is from genome assembly GCA_023374045.1 of Limonium bicolor. Classification (NCBI taxonomy): domain Eukaryota; kingdom Viridiplantae; phylum Streptophyta; class Magnoliopsida; order Caryophyllales; family Plumbaginaceae; genus Limonium; species Limonium bicolor. The sequence continues at coordinate 453,691,405 of CM041777.1, forward strand.
CAGAACAATCCGGGGGTGCTTCCTTAGATTTTAGAGATTTAATCTTTATTCTTTATTTAGTTTATTTTTACCGTTTTATTATTCGTTATTTTATATTTGTTTCTTGAGTTATTCTTTTTTATTGGATTAAGTAAAACCTAAAAAGTGACATTTCCTGTTTTCTTAGTTTAGTTTCTCAGTTAATAAATAAATTGTCAATTATTGAACGAGGTCCCTGAGATCGACAACCCCACTTAATTCACTATTCCGCAAAACGATAGGTACACTGCCTAGGTAGAAGTATAGTAACACATATTTTTGCTAACAGTCGTCAACGAATTATTTATAGTTTCTGAGTTTATTACTTAAGTGGTGAAGTTATATTAATATAATTGATAAAATAGGTGAGCAAACAACCCGGGGTGCTTTCTCAAAAACAAAAAGACAAAAATATTGTTTATATTATTTTGTTTTTGTTCAGGTTAGGATTTTCGATTATTTCTTCTCCTTAAAAAATGATAAAATCTGTTTACTAGAAGTCTCAATCAATCAATTTAATCCACTGTCAGTTATCCACAGCGAGGTCCCCCGAGTACGACAACCCCACGAATCCACTATCCCGCAAAACGATTAGGTACACTGCCTATGTGGAAGAAGTAGTCACATATTTCTCCAACAAGTTTTTAGTTTAGACCTTTCCCTGAAAATATGCCAGTTGCACTTAATGCCACACATGTTTTAATTGTCTTCTTGCATTGAGGGAATCACTGCTCTGAGTGCTTATAAATGTTGAATTCTTGGGTGAAAATTTTGCATAAATTTGAAGTGAAGCCAGGTGACCACCTCAAGAATCTTTCTGCTTTAGGTTGTTTGTATATAGTTTTATTCAAATGAATCTGTTTTCCCACAATTTGGTGGATTAAGTTGATTGGGGAAACTGAATTAGTTTATCTTGGGATTTTGGAAATGATATGAAGTTTGGAATGGAAGGATAAGGCAAGGTACTCCGCTGATCAAAAATTTTCCTAACAAAAGCAGGCCTCGTCTATCCGGTTATTAAGTCCTAGGGGTGCCTTAACACCTATCTACCTAAGGTCTCGTGATCTGGGATAGTTGGCCCAACACCGTTACAAGGATAGAGAGAAAAGTCTGGGTTACGGAAACAACTCTGCAATTCGCAATTATTCAATTGTGTTGTATATATTTCTTGAAGAAGAATGTTTTTGCATACGAAAAGAGTTAATTGCAGTTTAATTTTTGTTTTTGATCATGAGTATGTGGTGTTGAAAGGTATCACGGAATAAGGCGTTACTTCACACCTCTTGTCATCCAAAGGTTAAAGGAAAGAAATGGTGGAAGATCCCAAGTTAATCTACATTCAGATTTTGTAGTCTAACTTATCCATGCTTTAAAAAATTTTCCTTTTCACTGTTTGCGAAAACCTACAACCAGGAGCAGAACTATTCTTTTGACCGTCACTTTGCTTGCTCTGTTTTGCATCTGTTTAATCCTAAGGTTTGACACTACGGCCTTAGAGATATATTTATTCTCTATTTGCTTGAGGACAAGCAAAAGCTAAGTGTGAGGAAGTTTGATAAGCGAGAAATACATCTACTTTTAGGGCTTTAATTCTTCCTATTTTCATAGCAATTTGTGTCGTATTTCTCACTTATCATATGATTTTCCTAGATTTATGTTTTGATATGAATTGATATATTTTATGTGTTAAATGTAGGAAAAAGCCATGTAATAGATAGATAATCTCATGAGCTTTCCAACGCAACAAACGGCGAGTCAAACGGACTTATAACAAAGAATCTGGAGCCGATTCAAGATTGGACTAAACTCGTATATATATATACATATATAATATACTTGTACATCGTGTTAACTCGCGGACTAGAGAAGCAGGCGTGTCCGCCTGTTAACTCGGGACTAGACACAGGCGTCCGCCTGATAAGTCGCGGACAAGGAAGCGGACGCGGAAGAGAGGTCCGCCTGATTCACACGCGGACAAGCATGCGGACGGGAGAGGCGGACGCGACCAACTCAGACAAAACAGCACGCCAGATCCAGTTTCTTCTCTGTTTTTCCATTCTTCGTTCGCGGCGCCGCCTCCATTAATTGCAGACGGTGCCTACCGCAATTTACTCACGCGTGACGCCGCCTCTATCTGCAATCAATTCTCTGACTGTAATCTCCGCGATCTGCTCACCAACTGCACCGCCTGCTCCGTTGTCTGCTTCTTCTTCACTTTTCCTATAAATAAACTACGCTCCCTTGTTATTAAGGCATCCCTTCTTTTAATCCAAAGCCCACCTCGCCAGTTCATCACCAGTCCATCACTCGTTCATTACACTCACTCACCACATTCGCACACCACGTACGACCACATCAATTTCTCTTCTCCCCGTTTTCTCCATTTTATTTGTTTTTCCACCACACCACATCTCTGCCATTAATAGTATTATTATTACGCACGACGTGGATACAAAGGTGGAGCTAGGATTCAGAGTCAACTTGCTAGCTGGAGTTTTCTCTACCCTTTCTCTTATTTTGTTAAAATGTTGTTATTTATAATTATGTTTAAATAAACTTAAGCCCTCCCAGGTTTGGGATGCGAGCCTATTTTATAATTATGTTATGTTAAGCTTTCCACTATGATTTTATCTAAAGTAATAGTTTAATTCCAGTTATTCATCTGCTTTAATTCTCTGATCAATTATTAAAGCAATACTTGTAGTTTTCTAATCAACACGCGAGAGCTGAGATAGTAAACAAGACATAGGAATTAAACCTGATTAACAGCTAGAAGCCTGATCCGGCCTATAGGTTAATTAGTCTCAAATGGAAGCTGTTCTTTATGCGATTGGTTGTGTCCGGATTAGAGCATTAGTCTGCTGCTAGTTCTAGCAACTGGTTAGGGTTCGTTAGATTTAGTCGTCAACGAATTATTTATAGTTTCTGAGTTTATTACTTAAGTGGTGAAGTTTATATTAATATAATTGATAAAATAGGTGAGCAGAACAACCCGGGGTGCTTTCTAAAAAAAAAGACAAAAATATTGTTTATATTATTTTGTTTTTGTTCAGGTTAGGATTTTCGATTATTTCTTCTCCTTAAAAAATGATAAAATCTGTTTACTAGAAGTCTCAAATCAATTTAATCCACTGTCAGTTATCCACAGCGAGGTCCCCAAGAGTACGACAACCCCACGAATCCACTATCCCGCAAAACGATTAGGTACACTGCATATGTGGAAGAAGTAGTCACATATTTCTCCAACAGCCCAGTAGCCGATGGGCTGCACGTTTTCCATACCAGCATTATTTGCTGAGCCCCTTTGGGGGCACCCCATTTTTCAGGTACCTGAAGTTGAAGAGTTTACCACACCAAGTGTAGGTGGGGTAGATCAAGCTACTGGAGTTTTATCACTAGTTATTTGTTTTACCTAGTTATTGTATCTTTGAGTTTGATTCCTAGTATCTCGGGTTGTATTTGTATTCAGACCGTGACTTTTGGAGATTTGTATTTGGAGTTAGCCTTGTTGGTCACAAGGGTGGCCAACTGCATTGTAATACCGCCCGGTTATTGTATTTTATTCCGCTGCAGTTTATGTTTTATTGGGAGTGATCGTCGTACAGGTTACTGGATTTCGGGTTGAGGTGTTACACATGCCCTTGCCCGATGCATCACAATACACCTCAAATCCCTCTGTGCCCTCTGGAAGTTTGAGAATTGGCGCTGAGGTCAATGAGTCTTTTAGGCTCTGGAAGGATACTTCGCACTCGTCTGTCCATACAAACGGTGCATCTTGCTTCATCAATGACGTCATGGGCTTAGCGACTTTTGAGAAGTCCTTTACAAACCTCCGGTAATAACCGGCTAAACCAAGAAAGCTTCGGATGTCGGTAACAGTATTAGGTCTAGGCCATGATCGTACTGCTTCGATTTTGGATGGATCTACTGAAATACCCGCGCTCGAGATGACATGACCGAGGAAAGATACCTGATCTAGCCAAAACTCGCATTTGGAGAACTTCGCATACAACTGGTTCTCGCGCAGTGTCTCAAGTACTCTTCTCAAATGGTTTTCATGCTCTTCTGCTGACTTCGAATACACAAGGATGTCGTCAATGAATACTACCACTGAAGTGTTCAGCTGATCACTGAATAACCGATTCATTAGGTCCATGAACTTGGCCGGTGCGTTAGACAAACCGAATGGCATCACCGTGAACTCGTAGTGGCCATATCTTGTTCGGAATGCTATTTTCTCGATGTCTTGCTCTTTGATAGCAATTTGGTGATATCCGGATCGGAGATCAATCTTAGAAAAGACCGAAGCTCCCTTCAACTGATCGAACAGGTCGTCGATGCGTGGCAATGGATTTTGTTCTTTACAGTGACCGCATTCAATTCGCGGTAGTCGATGCAGAGGCGGAGACTACCGTCATTCTTCTTCACGAAGAGGACCGGTGCTCCCCAGGGTGATATGCTCGGGCGTATAAACCTTTGTCGAGAAGATCACGTAGTTGCTCTTTAAGCTCTGTCATTTCTGCTGGTGCCATACGGTATGGTGCACTAACAATGGGACCAGTACCAGGTACAAGGTCGATTTTGAACTCTACTTCTCTCTGTGGTGGCATACCAGGTAGCTCTTTCAGGAATACATCAGGGAATTGAGACTACTACTGCTACATCATTACTGAATTCTGGATCTCTCTCTAGATCTTGCACATGGCATAAATACACTTCATGTCCTTTCCTGAGCTCCCGGCACATTTCATAGATGACTGTTGAAGGCTCTCTCGGTCTCTGGCGGTATGAAACAATGACCCCAGATGGACTCTTGAGCAGCAATCGATGCTCGGCGCATAGGATCTGTCCCTTGTGCCGCTCCAACCAGTTCCTTCCGATTATTAAGTCGAATCCCAACCTGTTGAATTCAATGAAGGAGATGGGAAATGCTTCACCTTTGATTTGAATTGTGGCGGTGTGGTAATACTTAGTGCATTTTACTCACTCCTTCGACGGGAGAGTAACCAAGAAATTTGGTAGCTCATCTGCGTCTAGCCCCACCTCTTGCAAATGACGGTGACACAAAGGTGTGAGAGGCGCCGGAGTCAAATAGTATTGAGGCTTCGATGCCGTTTACTGGGAATGTCCCCGTTAGAATGGTGCCGCTTTTGCCGGCTTGCTCTTCGGTGAGGATACTCAGGTTACCTTCGGTACCGAGTCCACAACCTATTGATTCATAAGATTATAAGTAACGATGGTGGAACACAAGTGGAATTTAATAACCAACACTACTTTTATTGAATAACCAACCATCATACATAATGTGTCTCTAATACACGTTATTACGGATGACATGCTACTACAAGATTAGTACTTTCTAAAGGTAAGGTTCAGGCGTCCAGGTTTCATGTGTGTGGCATTGATTATTGCCGGTGGTGCCGTATTCAACTTGATCTTCTGGATACCATGTTACAACAACCTTGATTTACCACCCATGATTAGGACATCTCCTGATCTCAATACCAATTTCTCTACGAGGTCCACACGCTTCTGCTCGCTATACAAAAACGGCATCATCACCATGGACCAAGACACTACGGGCCCTCCTAGTTCAAGAGATTCTGTCGTCTCGTCCTTATCTTGGTGTAAGCCAAGTCGTCCTTCTTTCTCATAGAAGTTGACAATACAGAGGTCTGCTTAAGTGCATTGATTGGTTCATCTTCGTACTGTTGTGCGATTGCTACAGCTTGTGTGACAAGCGTTTGGAATTTTGGGGGTATTAATGGAGGTGTGGCTCTGTCTTCTGCTCGCGTTGTTTGGTATGTCTTAGTGTAAGGGTTGCAATCCTTTCCCAAGCACATCATTTTCAGCTTCATTGTAGCTCCACCGGCGAATTCGGGTGTATAAAATCCTCCTGGACCATTCCTAACTTGTTGCATCGTCGAATGATTGAAACTTGTGCTTCGGGTGTCAGGTATCCTTTTAATAAGATCATACCTGGGCGGATGACCTGACACTGCTCGTTGTTGAAGTGGTGAGTGGCGATGTCGGTCTCTTCATGAGGTGAGTTCGAAGGTATTGGGTAACAGATAAGGAATTTCCCAAAGGTGGTAAATTATATCTAGTGTGAGTTCTAGGCTTACTAGTTCACTTCGTACTCAATACATACTTCCAAGTTACTTACTCATGCTCAATTTCATACTTCAGGTACTTATGCATTCATGCTCCCATTCATACAATTACTTTGATACTTAGGCATGCTCTTCAAGGATTAAAGGTTACGGTAGTTACCTGTGCCGGACTTAGTCCCGGTCCCGTCACGGTCAATGATGTGTAAGGCCGGCTGCCTCTGCGATGCGCCCTTCTGTGGACCCCGGATCCCTGTCCCTATGAGGCATGCTGGGCATGTGCATTGCCAGATGCAACCTCCTTGCCTTCACGCGGCTTATAGCCCTGATATTTGCCCTTTGGCCTAGAGTTCTCTGGGCATGCATTAGCATGGTGCCCTGGTTTCTGGCAGTTGTAGCAGCGGATCTCCCTTCCTTGGCAATCAGTGCCGGATAATCCTTGTTGCAGTTTCGGCATATGTAGCTGCGGCCATCAGTTTGGTTCTTGCCATGGCCAAATCCAAAACCTATAGCTCCCATGTTAGCAAGGTTCGGTATATTACAATACTCCATATACATACTATTTCACAAGTGTACTAATTCGGTTTCGGGTTCTTACCCTTGTAGGGCTGAGACCTCAGTGGCTTCACTGCCACTGGTGCGGTGTAGCCAAGCTGCAATGGCTCAGCTGCCTTGCCCTTCTCAGTATGGGCTCCGCCATCTCCTGAGGTGTTCTTCTGGTGGGAATACTTCCCTTTCTTCTTCTTCCAAGGTTTGACTTGGTTTTGGTCGTCGGAGGTGTTACCCTTGCTGCTCACCTTGCGCTTCAGCGCTTGCTCCTCATCTCTTAGTTGGCAGGTGATCTCAACTCGAGATGCAGCGTGGTAACACTCCTGAATTACTTGGGCATTAGATTACACATTACATACGGGAATACTAATTTACATTACTCATGGCTTTTAAAGGTTCAAAGTCGTTTACCTGAAGGGAGGTAAACCGTGTGAATCCTATGCCATACCGGAGTCGATAGCTCAATCCGCTGTAGAAGCGGTTGACCAAGACTTGGCCGGTATACCCAAGGTCGGGTAGAAGTCTGAGAAGAGAGGTGACGGTGCGGTAATATTCATCAACCGTCATGTTTATTTAAGTGTGATTAAGCCTTTAAGATTATAATTAGCCTAATTAATCACTGTTTTTAATTACGGGGTATTTCATTCATGATTGTATGTAATCATGCCAACCATGTGACAATTTTATTTTAATTTATTGAAACCTTTTTTATTTATATTTCAAGGCTATTTCATGTGTTAATTAGCTTATAATATGAATTAAAAGCTAATTTCCTAAATAAATACCATCAAGGAAATTAGGAAATGCCGTTCATAATGACTATGGTATCTGGAAGTGTTTGGAGATAGTGAACAAGTCATATGAAAATAGAAAATCCCGAGAATGTCCTTGGAAAATCCCGCATTGGTGCATTTTGACCATTTTGCCCTTTGTAACACGTATGCCTTAGAGACTACTCCGAGGGGGTTTGAAATTTTCGGTATAACATAATGGAGTGTAATTGTAACTCCGCAGTTTCACCCAGAATCTTCAACCACATATGTTACACTCATTTTTTAAACATACTTATACTTATATTGCAGCAGAAGTTTACAAAATACAAAACATAAAACCTGGTGCTACTGCCACAACCTGCTACCTACTAACAGATGCCACAGGCTACAAACTTCCACCACAACTACAACTCACCACTAATTTACAACAGTAGCTCCTACTAGTATTACAACAACTACAACTAACTATGACACTTACACCTCATACGTCAAACCCCTTTCCCTGCTAACTCTTATGTTAGCTGCTAAGTCACTATTTACAACAAAATAAAGAAGGGGTATCAAAAGATTACATTACAACACCTTTCTATAGCTTTCTCCTGAGTACTCAAAGAAACTTTCAGCTACATGAGTCGTAACTTTACTACTCCCAAACTCTGCATATCTATAACCAAAAATACTATGAAACCACTCCTCATAAGTGACTTTAGTTACTCCAGGCACCAGCTCCTTGCTATAAGTATAGTAAGCACTTATGTAAAGTATATCCTGCCTAGTATCTTCATGCCACACAATCTCACAAAAGAACTCATCGTACAACCATAAATCCACATATACACACAAAGGGGTTACAGATAAAATCAGTGAAACCGAGTAACAAATACCACACCCTGTTAAATTCATTTTCTCTTAAAACTCTCTTACTCAACAATGAATAACCTTCCAGTAATCATCAAGAATGTAACCACCAGTAATGATACATCACACATGGTCCACCTTTCATAAATTGTCATACCTGTTAATCTCCAAACGTTCCATATCAAGTAATAGAGTAAGAATCACATTATGAATTCCACCACCACCACCACCCACCCCTATGTCCTTAAGTGTGCACACCCCCTAAGGCTAACCATATCTCATAGAGTAGATCATAGTGGCAGCTCCAATTCATTGGTAGGAGCTTAAATTGCAGCCAAAATGGCTAGCTCAAAGAGCTTAAGAATAGGGCTAACCTTAGTCTTGGATAACATCATCATTCAGTAACCATTCATGTCCATCATCACTGTAGGATCAGACACTGTCTGGGATCATAGACTTTGTCGGATCATGTGCCATAAGACAAATCAGACCGCTTGATTTTGTATCTTGATCGTCAGAGTCTGAGTCACCCCAACCAACGGATGCCATCAGCGATCTCCCTTGAGGCTTCCCAAATTGATTTTTGAGGAGGGGCAGTCCTTCTTGAAGTTACCAGGTTTGTTGCAGCTAAAGCAAGTGTTAGAGTTGAAGATTTGTTTGGACGGGTTTAAGAACCACCAACTCTGTCGATTTGGTTGACCCCGCATGAACATTTGAAAATTCTATACTATGAAGATGAAGTCTTCCATAGTCTCAGCCTCACTTTCTTCAACTATGATAGCCACTAAGCCTTTGCTTGTCTAACTTGGTTATCAGCAATATGGGCACCATCTTGACTGTGTTGAGTCGCCTTAACCTGCAAGGTTTGGTCATTTATAGCAATAGTTTGACCAGAAGAGGAAGATGATGTGTTACCACATTTCTTTCTAACATTTTTCTTGTACTTATCTACAAACTGTAGATAAGACCCCAAGTCTTGACAGCTCCATTTGGAAAAATCTTTGCAAGCTTTGGTGGAGATTACGGTTTCAGCTCATTCTTCTCTGAGACTGTCAAGCAGCTTGTGCAAGACACTCTCCCTATCTAGTAGATTTGACTTCCTGCATAGTAGTTGTTAGTAAGTAAAAGCGATCAAGTACATCTTCTAGAGACTCACCAGGTTTTTTGCAGAAAGTTCTCATAGTCCTTCTTAATTCTTGGGCCTTGCATTTCTTGAGTTCAGTGACTCCTTCGTGGGTTGCTTGGAGGAGAGTTCAGATTTCATTTGCGGACTTACAGTGATTGGCTCTTCTTTGCTCTGTAATGGATAGGCATGTGTAATGGCTTGAGAGGCATGTCGATTCAGTTCATACCTTTTGCGATCTGCCGCTGTCCATGTGGAACGATCTGGGTTGACTGCGAGATTTCCTCCGATGACTATCTCCCACAATTCAGAGTTTATTTGTAACACCCCAACCACAACCATACATTTAACAACACATTGCAGCGGAAACTCAACTCATCACATTACTTATTTCAATGGTGTTTACACGCCGTTAACCACCCCACGTGGCTAACAAGGCTAATACATGTACTTTGTATCGGTCTGATGGACTAGACTCCCGAGCAACTACACGTTACATTTGCTTCCCTTAACAACAACCCATTCTTATTACATTCCAACCGTACCGAGTATTTACAAACTAATGCCGATAACAATTTCAGGTCTTACTACGCCTACATGTTTACGCCATTTAAATGGCTACCCGTGTATAAACATCTACCCCGTCCTACTCTCGAACGGCTTCCAGCTCCTTGTACCTGAAATAGAAAAGGAGAGAAAGGGTGGCCCCCAAGGGGCTCAGCACCTTTGCTGGTATGGTAATCCCGCAGCCCACATGCTACCGGGCCACGCACAACTAATTGTCGTCTTAGCATGCAGTTGATTATATTTAAATCATGCATACAAGCCATAAACATACAAACATAACATTTCGCCTCAATGGGCTCAACCTATAACCAACACATCCACACTTAACCAACCATTCAATGATTCCTTAAACCCTAGAGTGGCTCTCCTCTAAAACGGAGCTACTTCCTTAACGAACGACATGTACCCATTAATCGGGTTATCCTAAACGCCTCTCGTCACAAACTGGGATTCATTTCCATGATCCACACACTCCATATCCTACAACATATCTCATTCCTCATATAACAAACATAACAAACTCTTCTTGTTTCGACGTACACATGATAACATCACCATCATTTTAAACATCCAATATATATATATATATATACCATAGCATAGCAAGGGAATTTGCATAGCACCATAACATTACATAACACCATAAATCGGTTCTCACAAGGAACCTTCCACCATAGTTAGTATACCAGTGAGCCTAGAGATTATTACCAATCCCATGTTAAGCTCGTTACCAACCTCGTTACCGTCCAGTTATATAGAACGGCTAACTTATACCCAAGGTGTGTCGGATATAGTGATCCCAAGCACACCGAAATAACATACGTATGCCCCTGTGGCCCGACGTGAGTCAGTAGCTAGCTTTGGATAAGCTAAGGGAAGGTAGAAACCAAATTGGAATACCACCTATACATACACCAAGAGAGCCGAACTGGATATGATATCGACTCCCGTCCATCACACGCGTGGCCGGAACAACCGGACTCCTCACCCCCCATTAGTACATATACACTTATAAATAAGTAGTTAGAGATCCATTATGGAGCCTACCACATACACACACCGTACGGTATCATAACCGAGTTAAGCACACAAGGAGGTTCACACACTTGCATGCAACAACAATATCCAACTAACTCACACATAGCCGTGGTTAGCACGTTCCCAGGTTTGGGCCGTCAACTCCGAATACCGATCACTCATGTGTTCCTAGATTTGGTTAGCTAAGGTTTAACACATATTTGAGGTTAAATGGTATCGGAGGCCAAATTCGCCACATAAATGAATTACTATAAACTCATTGCATGTCTTAATCTTACAAGGTGGCAACACTCATAAAACACATTGGCATACAAGCCGGTGTAATCCGGTAGGACACAGGTTGCAAGAAAACCATACCTGTCACCGGAGTCCATCTTACCACGTCCACTTATGTTCCTCGAGCGATTCTCGAACAACTGTTAACATCACATGTGTTTTTATTAACTTCGAGGTTTACTTGATTATTTAATGTCTAACGCTTAACTTTCCCCGTTAACTTAGTTACACAACTTTACATTTTAACTTGTTTAACTTTCACATTTTGATACAACTTTTCACCCACTTAATTGTCATTAAAACTCACCTAACATGTCCTTAACAACCTCATAACATCATTAACCATCAATCCCCATCATTAGACATCATTTTCCAACCTTAAACAACATTTTTAGAGTGGTCCGGGACTTGGTCCTTACCTTAAGTCCCGGACCAACACATTAGAAAACTCTCGGGCGATTTAATAGGGTGGTCCGGGACCTTGTACTTACCTTAAGTCCCGGACCACAACATGTTACAACTCTCGGCCATTTTAAAAGCTTGGTCGGGTCTTGAACCATGACCTAAGTCCCGGACCAAAGCTACAGAATTGTCAAAATTGCATTTTTCAAGTGTTTTTGCCTTAGTTCTCCACCTCCATTAATTGTATAAACTTACCACCTGATCTTAGGTATCTAATGCCAAAATATCATTTCAAACACACCTAGTTCCATGTTTGACTTGTTACTCAATTCCCACCCAAAATCTCATAACACTTGTAACATTTTCATTTGGTTTCCTATGTGGTGTTTCACCCATAATAACCTCTATACCAAGGTGTTTCCTCACCATCATAACCTCATCTCCCAAGCATCTTCTCTTACTAACCAAACCTTCTTTTTCACAACTCCTCAAAGTTCCTTTCTCAAAACCTTACCTAAACATTATTCCCACCTTGCACATTATCATAACCTAAACCTTAAACAAACTTCTCCAAGACTTTTAATACATCCTAAAAGTACTCATTGGATTTCTAGAACTTCCAAGATAATGCCTAAATCCTTGTAGCACCTTAGAACACCTTAATGCATGTTTTTCTTCCTTAATGAAGCATGTATCCATTCCTAACATTCCTAGTTCCCCCAGTTCATTTAAGCACTTAAACTCCTTATACATTTTCCCAAATTTGGCCATAGCTTCCCTTGTATTTACTCACATCCAAACACTTAGGTTTTTACCTTATTTCATTCGAGAACACCTAAAATCCATCAAACACATTTTTATACACAAGACTTCACACATTAGCACTACATCACGATATAGTGCATAACTTAAATTGCTTGGCACTTAGGCCCTTAAACAACATGGCTCTTAGCCCTTAAATTGCATAAACCATAAACACTGAATTTCCACATAAATAATGCCTTTGACCTGCAAATACATACACCAATACATATGTCTTTTACTAATCTCCTTGAGAACACTTTACTAGTCATTCACCATTTGCTCTTTAGGTAGTTTTAACAAGCATTATAAGCTTATTTCTCCTAAGGCATTAAACCACATTGAGATAGCTTGTTTACCTCTTTTCCTCCCAAATTTCTTTCTTGTTTCCTTACAAAACCGGTAAGGCATTTGGTTCCTTGCCAACAACTAACAATATACCAACATTGAAATGAGTATATAAGCTTTAAGCTTTATCTCATTGTAAACCCTAGTTACATATATTGTTTTAACACATCAAGGTAATTGTTTTACCTTTGAATGGAAAGAGAGCTTGAATGAGTATCAAGAGAGGACTCCTCCTAGCCCTTGGAAGATTTAAATGAAGCTAAAACAAGACAAGAGAAGACACCATTACAAGGTGCATTTTCGGTCAACACCAAAAATGAAGGAAATGGAGTTTTCTTTGGTTTTTCCTTACCTTGAAGCAAAGGTGATCAACAAGGCATAAAAATATTAGCTCAAGCTCCTTCCATGGAAGTTCTCCTTGGCACCGAATTGGTGGTTTTGATGATTTGAAAAGATAGGAATGAAGAGCTTGCTCCAACTAAGAGAACGGTAGTCTCGGAATTAAATTCAGAGCATGGAGTCATAAGTTACAAGTGAAGAAGGGTGAAGAATGACATGGTGCTGTTGGAAACCGATGGAGAGAGGAGGAAGAAGGTAGCCACCGTGGGAAATGAAGAAAGGAATGAGAGAATGAGGAAATGAGTTTGCTTTGTTAGTTTTAGATATTTAAGTAAAGTAAATAGTGTTTTACTTTATCAATTTCTATCTTATCATTTAACAAAGGGATGACTCATTCCCTTATGAGGAAACCGGCCCCAAATAGTAGCAAGGGGGTATTTTATACTTTATTAGTCAATTGTCTCACTTATAACATTATATGTTACAAACTAGTTATAAAAATCACTATTCACCAAAAACAAGGCACATAGAAGTGAAATTTTTGATTTCCCATTGATATAGCCACCCAAATGTGATACTATATAGTACACATGTTAATTAAAGAGTAATGATGGACATTTATCCATTCAAAACTCATTTACAAGACAATTTTTCAAAAACGTGCTTTAAGACTCCTTAAAGCACATTTTGCGTTTTAACTTGTTTTCAAGCTTGGTTTTCTTTAGTAATTGATTTCATATGTTCATTAACATATAAATAAGGCATAGGTATGACCATTAGGTCTTATACACCTTTATCCCAAGCTTAGAGCACATTTTGGCCCATATTGACCTTAAGGTATTTATTTGTGTTTTGTTGGTTTCATTGTCTACCAAAGTTTCCTAAGGACTTAATTAGCCTTATAAAGTCATAATAAACATTATCAAGTCTTGGTAGGCTCTTTGGGTCCTAACCAAGTTCACTCCAAGCTTAGAGCATGTTTTTGCTCAAACCGTGTCTTAGTGTTTTATTGTGTTTTACCATGGTTTAAATGGTTCGTTTATGTTTCTAAGGCACTTTTTAGCCTTTAAATACCATATTTTAACATTTACAACAACACTAAGGTTTGGGTATTTCATTATTGACTCCATGTGTTGCTTGATCTTATTTTTCCAATGATCGTAGTTCATGAAAGTGAGCCTGGGATGCTCGAAGTGCATCTTGTTGTTTTGATTGGCGAAGAGGTCTGCCATTGCTATTTGATTGAATGTCAGCTAGATGAGGCTATGATACCACGTGTAGGATCGGATAGCTGACTCAAACCAACACAAGGTGTGAGTCTGTGAGATGGTTTGAATCAATCGACTAAGCATGCGGAAGCACTGATGATGTGGAAACACTCAGTCGAACTAAGTGCGCGGAAGCAGTTATTCAAACTTAAAACATAAAGAGACTCAGAGGAACTAATTGAGAGAATGCTCAAAAGATCGAAGGACTTAGTTGAACTCAGCAAGATACACAAAATAAGTTATTTTATTTCCTGGTCAAAACAAACAACTTACAATGCCCACTCCGTAGATGAAATCAACTTTATGGTTTTCACTCACTCACCCTATACAATTTGTGACCAGCTCGATGATAAGTGTAGTGAAACTAGGATCTTCCTAGAATGAGTCTATCTAGAAGCTCTAACTGTATTTGGTACGAATTCTCTCTCTCTAGAACATAAGGCAGCTCTGTTAGCTCTCTTACAAATTTTTTAATCAAAATCTCTCAAAAAGCACACCGGAACTAACTGGTTACATTTCCTTTTTTTATGACTTTTAAGTTCAACGGCTAAGCGAGTTAGTTCCTAAAATGTCGGAACTAACTTAGTGGGCGCGTGCTGAGTTTTGTTGCGCCTATCTTGGGGCGTAATTTTTGGAGTCAACTTAGACAATCTTCTGACCGTTGGGACGCCTGAACGTGAACGCCTTCACTTCCTTGATTATCGCAACGGTATAATGGAGTCAGTCTTGCTTCTTAGTGTTGTGTTGACTCTGTTGTATTTGTGCAGCGAATGACTTGTTTCTGTTTTGTCGTGAACGAGTAACTCCGTCTAAGCGATTGACTATCTCAGCAACATATTCATGCTCCAACAATCACAAATACCAAACATAATATCATTCCCAATTTAGTAACCATGATAACATTCAACACATATAACTTGAAAGCTTGAGAAGAGTATATTTAATTCTAGTCACAAAGTAAATCAATTCCACAAACCACATTCGACCCCCTCACAACCAACCTTTTCCAAATCAAGCTTGGATCTTATAATCACCCAATTTCATAAGTAAACCACCAAAATCATTTCTAAACCTTTCAGAAGAGTAAAGTGATTCATAAAGAATAATTTCCTGTTTAGAAAGGTCCAACCATTTCCTCTTCTATCCTTCTATTATTTTGCTATATTACAACCATTATAAGGTCCTCAAAGATTAAATTATGCCAAAAAACACTTAGATTCACACCTTAAACTCAAATTCTTACTTTTCATGCCTAAAGTACATTTTTGGCACTATTGAGTACTCTCATTATTTTTCCATAACAATAACCAATAAAACTTCAAAAATAGTTCATGTTTAAACTAAATTAATCATAAGATCCTTTAGAATCAGTATCCAACACTCGTTACCACCTAAAAAGGCTTAAATACATTTTTCAACCCTAAATGTTTCCTAGTATTTGAATGACTTACCAAAGGTAACTTTTCCTTATTTTAGACCATATTCCTAATACCTAAATCCAAGACCACCCTCAAAATTTCAACCTACAATGATTTCGGAAACCTATCCAGTTAAGTCTCATGGCTATAAGCACAATTTCTCCGTTATCACTATTGATTAACATTTTTCTGGTCAACCACGAACCCTACCACTCAAGATGACTCATCATAAGCCTAAATAACATGATTATCTCAACAAATTCATCAAATTCATACCGGTTCCACCCTAGGAAGCGTAAAACGCAGTTTTCTCCCTTAAAAGGCATCTAGAAGTTACCCTACTTCCCAAAGGTATTTTGATCTAATTTTCTCATGATATCAAGGTGTTATTAAGATAAGAATACTATAAAAATTATAGCTCAAGAGAATCTATGATTCGTAGTGAACTAATCTTAATAAATTAAGGTTAAAACATGCTTTTAAGGAAAGATTGGTATGCATAAGTGTTATATATGCTCTTCTTTCCATTTAGATCACCTAGATAAGTAATTCTCTAG
This sequence comes from Limonium bicolor, assembly GCA_023374045.1. Taxonomy (NCBI): domain Eukaryota; kingdom Viridiplantae; phylum Streptophyta; class Magnoliopsida; order Caryophyllales; family Plumbaginaceae; genus Limonium; species Limonium bicolor. The sequence continues at coordinate 453,707,850 of CM041777.1, forward strand.
TAGTTGAAGCTATAATATCCACCAAAGAAATCACCCAAGCCTTTTGAGTAGTTTCCCTCCTTTAAACCTTGTTTTCTCCTTGAATTTAAGCTAGTTTAGCTTTGATTGCTCTTCCCTAATCAGATCTTATGGTATCTTCTAGTTCTATTGGAGTATGAAGGTGTTGCTGAGATAGTCCTTTGGTCAAACGAGTCAATGAACAAGAGAAAAATCTGTCCTTGCTAAAAGATTGAGTGAGTCCTTCGATCAAACAAGTCTCCGCCCTTACTGAAAGATTAAGTGAGTTCTTAGATTGAACGAGTCTTTGTCCTTACCGAAAGATCGAGTGAGTCCATCCATATGATTTCTTCAATCAGTTCGAAATTTAAGGAGCAACGTCCACTAAACAACAACACTCCTCAACTATCATCCTTGGCCGAAATTCATGCAAAATGTGAGCAAAAACTGATGCCTTGACTTTTTGATAATTCGAGAGAGTCCGTCAATCAAGTGCAAAAATTAAGGAGCAACTACATTGACCTTACAACGGTCATCAACGTTCAAACTTGGATCAAAATTCTCTCTCAACTTAGCAATAATCATAAGACTTGGCTCCATCTTCCGAAATTCAAGGAAAGAGTCATTAGTTCCTATAATTTAGGAATTAACTCTCTCAAACGTTCAATTCCTAACAACTATATAAGAGACTTGTCATTTCGTTTCTCATTGTATCTTTCCTGAGAGATTTTGTTGAGAGAAGTTGTGCAAGAGAGTTGCATCTATTTTAGGGAGAGAAAGTACTAAAGTTAGTTAGTGTTGGGTTAAAACATATATCAACAAGTGCACTAGTCTGTCCTAGCAAGTTTTCCTAGGTAGTATTCCCTAGGTTATCGAACCAAAGGAGGTTGTGTCTAGTTTGAGTCTTTAATCTAACTAACTAATAAACTGAAGGAAAAATAACAATAATAAATTAGGGGGCTGAATGCAGAAAATAAACAATTAATAAAAACAAAAACAATTAAAGTGATTCTTTAACAAATCTAAAAGGGCGAATCATGGTTTACTATATCTTCCTAGTTTATCAATTCCCTATCTGAGTGTTCTCTAAATTCAAGATTGCAACCTCAGATCTAAATTAATCTAAAACAGGTGCCCCGCAAAATAGATCCATACTAGCAATTCCCAAATCCTAACTCTCGTTACGAATTTATAAATCAACTAGTAGCATTAATGATTCATCTAGTTTCTAGTAAGCTAATCCCCAGGAATTGCCGTCTCAAGTTTCACTGGTAATATTCCTAAGGTCTAATGAACGCCGCAGTTCTCACTTGTAAGTAATTCATACCAAATAAACTCAAGTAATAATTAATCACAAGAGAATTCAATAAATAACTAGGAACAAAACTACAATCTATATAGAATTAGTATTTAACAACTCAGGAAGAAAAATAATTAACTAGTTGTCCATAGCAAACCAAAATTCTAACGATTACTCAGACATCGGAGACAAAGAAATAATAACAATATCAAAAGGATAAGAAAACATCATCTAATTATTGTAGAACCGATGACGAATCTGGTCTATGTCTCCTGCTCCAGTCTGTCTACGTTGCTGTCTAGTCTCCCCTGTCGCTCTGTGTGCGCTCACGGCTAGGGTTTGAGTTGTGTTGTATTGTGCCGTCATTATATATATATATATCCTTCAAAAGATACGTTCAAGAGGTTTTTATTTCTTTTTAACTTTGATCGACTTCCTCTCCTATTTCTCATGTGCCGCCGTCTCTCTTCACGTGCATGCACATATGATATATTTGTTCAATGCGTGGGACAATGAAAAACATCCCCCAGCCACGTCAACATATATAATGATGAGTGGGTAATTAAAGTGCATGTGCAGCAGCCCTCATTCATGAATAATGATATATATATATATATATATATATATAATTACCTATTAAACTAAAAACCATGTGTAAAGGAAGTTCTTAATATTTAACATAATATAGTATTTAAGTGTGGAAACTTTTTACATTATATCCTAAATTAATATACAATTAAAGCACATAAATATAGATAAATTCCCTAGTTATCAACTACCCCACACTTAGCTTTTGCTTGTCCTCAAGCAAAAAGAATATAACTGCTCCAAACCGAAACACCAAACTCCCGGATCAAACATAAGTAGGAGGAAAACAAGTAAAATGACAATCAGAAAAATCAATCTGCTATAAGCTATCAGTTTTCACAAACACTGAATAAAGAATAATTTTAATAAAAGCATGAATAAACTGAATTGCAGAAACTCAAACACAGATTAGTTTAGTACCTTCCACCAATTTCATTTCATACCCATTAGATGACAAAGGTGTGAAGTAATGCCTTATTCCACAATACCTTTCAACAACCACACACTCATGATCAAAATCTAAAAAACTGCAATTAATATATTTCGTATGCAAAAATTTTTCTTCCTTCCTCAAAAAATATAACAAAATGATTTATTTAATAATTGCAAAGTTGTTCCTTCACCCAGTCTTTTCTCTTTATCCCTGTAACGGCTTTGGACTAACTATCCCAGATCACGAAACCTTAGGTCGATAAGTGATAAAGCACCCCAGGGACTTAATACCAGATAAAAGAGGGCTGATTCGGTTTAGGAATTTTTTATCAGAGGAGTACCTTTGGCTTACCTTTTCATTCGAAACATTCATATCATTTTCCAAGGTCCAAAGCTAAACGGATTTAGTATCCACAATCAGCCAATCTATCAACCTTTGCGATAATAGAATAAATTTAAGAAAAACAATCCGGAAAGAAAGCTTTTAAACAGAAAGATTTTTTAAGGTTTGTCATCAGGCTCAATTCCAAACTTCCACAATATTTTCACCCAAAATTCAACATTTAACGGCATTAGAGAAGCACATTATTCATCACCTGAAACAATAAAACTAGTGGTTTGAAGTGATGAACTGAAGGTCACTCCCTACCCCACACTTAAAATAAACAATATCCTCATTGTGTGACAAGGCAGGGTGAAAAACTCAAAGCTCACAGAATAACATTTTTGTCCGAAGGAAAACGATAACAAAGTAGCCATTAACAAAAATTAGAATTAAAAGAAAACAATGAAAACTAGAACTTCCCTGGATTCTTTGTTGCAATATGTTAAACGACCCCACCCACCCACACTTGAGCTTTGCTCAAGTGTTGCAGTCTGGTTGCAGTATCATCATGAAAAATTCATCTGAAAAGAAAACACCAGAAGCAACCAAAACTACAAAATAAGTTAAAAATTAATAAACAACAAAACCAGGAAAAAGCTACAAAAAGAATTAAAAACTAACAAAATAAATATATTGCTAGGTTGCCTCCCACCAGCTACCCTTCTTTAACATCTTTTGCTAGACCATACCTCTCTGAGGTCAACCAGGATCGAAAATGAATGTCAATGTGGGTGCCAAAGGGTGGGCGGGGTGGGCATCATATATCTTCATAAAGCGACCCCAATCAAATGGAAAAGTAACCTCAACACTCCAAATATAACTGTGCAAACTCCACCGATCATGCGTCAGGTGGTTGTGTTGATGTGGGTGATCCTTGATGTCAAGATCACATCTTGGCTGGTCCTCCTTCTCAAATTGAAGGATGTAGACATCCTTGTCCTCCGGTGGAAGCTCAAAGGATGAACCTGTAGATAGGTCAACTTCAGCAGGTGTCAAGGGCTCCTTGAAGTCGATGAGATAACTCTGCTCTGACGGCTCATCAGTAGGTTAAAACTTGAAGTTTACTGGAAGACTTTCTACAGTGGTGGAGACGGAATATGTTGGGTAGCTTCATGAATTAGCTCATTCTCTAACTCCGACCTCTCCACGATTTCCACTTCTGGTGTGTCGGCAACTTCAGGGATCAGAGGATCAAGTTGCGTACCACTTCACACAGTTACCGCTGCAGGTTGTTTGACCTCACGAACCTCTAACCTTTCAAGCAGAGAGCTGTTTTAGCTAACATATAGTCCAATCTTTGCATTCATCTCTGACATGATGTAGGTCTCATGCTCAGCAGATTTTTGTTTCGATAAAAGGAACCTGACAGTGAGAACTTTCATGGTTTCCTCCACATGTTTGACAAACATCCCATTGGCTATAATTCTATGCAACATAGTAATATCTAGGCCAACCTCCTTACTGATTGTAGTATCCAACCATCAGATCAAAGTATCTCGAAAGAGAAAGAAAAATAAATTATATACATTAGAAGAAAAATAAAATAAAAATATGTACATTAAATAAAATAAACAAAATTCAAAACCACAAAAAGAAAAAAAAAAACTAAAAAAAGAAAAAAAATCAAACTTAACAAACTCCTATCAAAATAACTATAAAAACAAAACAACAATCAACAAGCCAAATTATTTATCAAACAGAATAAAAATAATTAATCAAAATAAAACAAAACAAAAATAACTTAAAGCAAACTAAAAAAAATAAATGAAAAGAAAAATACAATAGAGACTAAACTAAATAACCGTGTCTCCCCTGCAACGACGCCAAAACTTGTTCGGGTAGTATATCAGTAAGTGTACTGTCTGTCGTAGCAAGTTTTCCCACGTAGTATTTCCTAGGTTATCGAACCAAAGAAGGTTGTGTCTAGTTTGATTCTTTAATCTAACTAACTAATAAACTGAAGGAAAAATAACAATAATAAAATGGTGAATGCAGAAAATAAACAGTTAATAAAAATAAAATCAATTAAAAGTGATTCTTAGCAAATCTAAAATGGTGAATCATGGTTTTACTATTTTCTTCCTAGTTTATTGTTTCCCTTCATGAGTGTTTTCTAAATTCTAGATTGCAACCTCATATCTAAATTAATTTAAAACAGGCCCCCTACAAGATAGATCCTTACTAGCAATTCCCAAATCCTAACTTTCGTTACGAATTTATAAATCAACTAGTAGTATTAACAATTCATCTAGTTTCTAGTACGCTAATCCCCAGGAATTGCCGTCTCAAGTTTCATTGGTAATATTCCTAAGGTCTAATTAACGCCGTAATTCTCACTTGTAAGCATTTATAACAAATAACTGAAGTAATAATTAATCACAAAGCATTCAATAATAAATAAAGAACAAAACTACAATCTATATAGAATTAGTATTTAACAACTCAGGAAGAAAAATAATAAACTAGTTGTCTATAGCAAACCAGAATTCTAACAACTACGCAAACATCGGAGTAAAAGAAATAATAACAATGTCAAAAGGATAAAAAACATCATCTAACTGTTGTGGAACCAATGACGAATCTGGTCTATGTCTTCTGCTTCGGTCTGTCTGCGTTGCTGTCTAGTCTCCATGTCGCTCTCTGTGTGCGCTCGTGACTAGGGTTTTGAGTTGTGTTGTATGTGCCGCCGTTATATATTATATATATATATATATATATATCCTTCAAAGATACGTGAAAGAGGTTTTTATTTATTTTTAACCTTGATGGACTTCCTCTCCTATTTCTCATGTGCCGACGTCTCTCTTCACGTGCATGCACATATGATATATGTGTTCAATGCGTGGGACAATGAAAAACATCCCCTAGCCACGTCAATATATATGAAGTTATATAATGATGGGTGGGTAATTAAAGTGCATGTGCAGCAGCCCTCATTCATGAATAATGATGTGCCCATGATGAATAACGTTATATATATATATATATATATATATATATATATATATACCAAAAAACCATGTGTAAGGGAAACTTATAACATTATATCTAAATTAATATAATTAAAGCAATAGATATAGATAAGTTCCTCACTTATCTGTTAGCGCACATCGATACTCATTCTAGGTAGGTCCTAGTCTCACTACACTTGTCATTGAGTTGATTAGAAATTGTGTTGGGTTGGTGAGTGAGAAACACTAAGTAGATCTCTTATACTTAGTGGCATTGTAAGTTATTTTGTTTGACCAGAAATAAAATAACTTATATTGTGTATCTTGTTTAAGTTTTATTGATCTTTCCATCTTTCGAGTATTCTCTCAATTAGTTTCTCTGTCTCTTTTCATGTTTCGAGTTCGAGTAACTACTTCCGCGCACTTAGTTTGACTGAGTTTTTCCACATCATTAGTGTTTCCGCATACTTAGTTTGATTGAATCAAACCATCTCATAGACTCACACCTTGAGTTGGTTTGAGGCAGCTATCTGATCCTTCACGTGGTATCAGAGCCTTGTGTAGCTGACATTCAATCAGGTAGAAATGGCAGACCTATTCACCAATCAAAACAACAAAATGCACTTCGAGCATCCAAGGCTCACTTCCATGAATTACGATCATTGGAAAAATGAGATCGAGCAACACATCGAGTCAGTCAACTCTGAATTATGGGAGATATTCATTGGAGGAGATCTCGCAGTCATTCCAGATTGATATACATGGACTGCGGCAGATTGCAAAAGATATGAGCTGAATCGACAAGCATCTCGAGCCATCTATACATGCCTATCCATTCCTGAACAGAGAAGAGTCAATCATTGCAAGTCAGCAAATGAATCTGGACTCTTCTTCAAGCAACTCTTGAAGGTGTAACTGAGCTTAAGAAATGCAAGGCTTAAAATGAAATGAGAATGGAACTATGAGAACTTTCTGCAAGAGCCAGGTGAGTCTCTAAAAGATGTTCTTGATCTTTTTACTTATTACAACTACTATGCAGGAAGTCAATATCCTACAAGATAGGGAGAGTGTCTTGCACAAGCTGCTCGACAGTCTCAGAGAGGAGTGGGCAGAAACTGTAATCTCCACCAAAGCTTGTGAAGATTTTCCAAATTGAGTTGTCAAGACATGGGTTCTTATCAACAATCTATGGATAGTACAAGAAAACATCAGAAAGAAATGTGGTAATGCATCCACCTCTTCCACCCAAACTGCTACAATAAATGACCAAGCCTTGCAGGTTAAGTCAACTCAGCATAGTCAAGAAGGTGCCTACATTGCTGATAATCAAATCATGCAAGCAAAGGCTGAGTTAGTGGATATGATAGTTGATGAAAGTGAGGTTGAGACTATGGAAGACTTTGTCTTCATAGTAAGGAACTTTCGAAAATTCATGCACAGTCAGCGAAATCGACAGAGTCGATCATTCTCAAAATTCTTCCAAACAAATTTTAACTTTTGTCACTTGCTTCAACAGCAACAAGCCTAGTCATTTCAAGAAGGACTACCCTCTCCTCAAAAATCAGTTTGGAAAGTCTCAAGGAAGATCAAGATGCAAAATCAAGCGGTCTGATTGTTTGTTGATGGCGTATGATCCAACCGAGTCTATGATCCCTAACAATGATGTAACTCGCTCTCACCTTGAGAAATCTTTATCGCATATCTCCTAAAGGTTTCTTAACGTTGATTGCCAAAATGGTCTCTGAGACTAATTCTCTTAAAGGTGATCACAACAGAAAAATCTTCGAGTTAACTGAGGAACTTGAGGTCTCAAAAAGTCTTATGTATGCTCGAAGAGATGAAACTGAGGAGATTTGAGCCTCGATTATTGAACCACTATCCTATGTTGATTAGTGTAGATTAGGATCTGGTTGGGTTCTAGGTCCACTTATAACCTAAGTTTAATAACTAAGTCATATAAATATAATTATTAAAGCCTAAGTTAGTCACTGGAACCTATTATGAGTCACCACCTAATTTTAACCTAGGTTAAATTAGAAAAGGTAGAGTTTGGGTTCAGGGGCTTAGTATTCGACTTATTCAGGGTGTATTACTTTCATTACCTCTCATAGGTCGTTTTTCCTCTACTTAGTTTTTGTACAGCTTTTTATGAAGTCGTTTTAACTTAAGTGCGCAAGTTTCTGATTTTTTATGTTTTTAATTTTTTTTTACAGGAAACTAAAGTGATAATTGAAATTACCTAAACTAGGGTTTCGGAAGCAAAATAGGTCAAATTTTGTTTTCGTCCGTACCCACGGACCTAATGTCCGAACCCACGGACCCTAGTTAACCTATGTGAAAATAAAAGTCGAATTAAATAGAAAACACATTTGACAATGGGTTGCAGTAGGGAACCGAAAACGGATTTTTAACCTGAAGTACTGGGCGGGACCGGACTTGCGACCGGACTTGCAAGTTCGGTCAAGCCCAGAATCACAAAGACGGGAACCTTCTGGAATGGACCGGACTTGCAAGTTCGGTTGGACCAGAAAATTTTCCCGTCTGAAACCTTCTGGAATGGACCGAACTTGCGACCGGACTTGCAAGTTCGGTCGGACCAGAAAATTTTCCCGTCTGAAACCTTCTGGAATGGACCGGACTTGCGACCGGACTTGCAAGTTTGGTCGGACCAGAAAAGTTTCCCGTCTGAAACCTTCTGGAATGGACCGGACTTGCAAGTTCGGTCGAACCAGAAAGTTTCCCGTCTGAAACTTCTGGAATGGACCGGACTTGCGACCGGACTTGCAAGTTCGGTCGGACCAGAAAATTTTCCCGTCTGAAACCTTCTGGAATGGACTGGACTTGCGACCGGACATGTAAGTTCGGTCGGACCAGAAAATTCTCCCGTAATGAGAGCTACTGGAATGGACCGGACTTGCAAGTTCGGTCGAGTCAAAAAAAAAAAGATATACATATTTTTATTATATGATTATAATAATCATATGTATATATATATGCCTATATACATATGTGCATATATATGTAGTAGTACGCTATAAATGAAGTAGTAAAGGTAAAAAGGTAAGTATATGAGTAGGAAAACAAGTATAAAAAGTAACCAAGTAAGTTGAGAGTATGATAACATTAAGTACACCGGGATAACGAGGTAAGTACGGGAGTAGTAATTATTTTGTGTTCGTAAGAGTATAGTATTAATAATAATGTTGGAACATTATCAGTGGAACAAGTGTGAACCAAGGAACGAGGGAACACATGGTAGAGCTAACCCCGGTGAAAGGTATGATTTTCTCATGCCCCGTATGCTAACCGAGTTACGTTGATTTGTGTGCTGTATGCCGGCTAATCAAGACTAAAGCATGAAAACGGTTTATTGCCTTTCTTTGAATGTCTTGTTGTATGTTGTATGAGCTAACCCTTCTTGAGTGATTGTGTGGCTTCACTTAGTGCGTAGACCGACTCATAGATGAGTCTTGTTGAGTATTGACTCGTAGTAAGAGTCGTGTGTGAACTAATGGAACCGAAGCAACGCACTAAACCAACGAATCAATAAACGATAACGTAAACCAATGAACTCACTAGAATGTGAGAGAGTGTGCGGGAGTAATAACCTTCCGATAACGGTAGGAGAACCGAAATGATTCAACCACAAACAATAAGTAGTGGGAGTATATGAGTAACCTCTATTAGAGGAATTAATCTTGGTGCAAGGCATGAACCATGAGAGTAGTAAAGAATAACGAGGGATCTCCAAACCCCTTAGTAAATAGTCGACCCATTATGAGAGGACCCGACTAATGTAAGTAATGTCCCGAACATGAGAGTATTCGATACGTTGGGGAAACCCTTAAATCTGAGGATACTAGTCGGATGTAATTCCCTAAGCTAGTGGAGGTTATCAAGAGAGATACTTCTAGGCTAATCCACGAGATTGTATTATACTCTAAGAGAAGAGTGTTGGGAATTTGAGTAGTCCGGTAAAAACGGGCATTTGAGTACTTGAGGAGCTAAGCGTATAGCCCTCGTATTGTAGGTCCGGCGGCGAGTCTTGTGTATGACTCTGCCCAGAGGCCAAGTAACGAGTATTGAGTATTGCGTATGTATGAGTAAAGTAATGAGTACTGAGTATGAAGTGAGTATGAGTATGTAATGAGTACCGAGTATTGAGTACGTATGAGTAAGTATGGAGTATTGAGTAGTGAGCATGCACAAGTATAGTAACGAGTACAGAGTAAGGATCGTGTGCGAGTAAGGTATAGAAACATGGACTGATGAGTATGCAAGAGTAAGGAGTGAGTATGAGTAGAGTAGCGAATGCCGAACACCGTACGAACAGAGCAATGAGTAACGCAACGAAAGAGTAATGAATAAATAACTAATACGAACGGTTGACTATCGAATCGTCTTTCTTAGTAAGTATTGGACCTTGCTGTATGTGTATGTAGGTATTGTTGATTGTATTGTTGGTAGCATGAAGCATGTATGTATGCATGTAAAATGAACTCCATGTATATCCGACCCAAGTAGTCGGTGTACCGCGTTTAGCACGCGGTATATGCGAAATTCATATTCAGCGTAAGCTGACCCCCTCGGGGGGAACGTTTTAGTGTGCAGGTCTCGAAGCTGACCACCGTTCGAGAGAGTAGGACGGGGACTGCTACGTAAGCATGGGTAGTTGTATAATAGGGATTGTAATTGTAATGTATGTGAAACGGGAAGTTTCCAACTGTATCGGTAATTTAAGGTTGTAGTAGACTCGGTATAGTAATGTATTGGAAGTTGTAATGAATTATGGTTGTGTATGCAAGGGAAAGTATTGTAATGTGTAGAGTACCGGTATGTTCATATTCATCAGACCGATCGTATGTAGGATCGTAACTCGCCTTGTTAGTCACGTGGGTGACTGACGGCATTGTACAACCGACGTTGAGTAAGTATACGCTGCGAAGGTAAGTATTGTACGGTAATGACGGTATTAGCGGTAGGAGGGGTGTTACAAAAGTGGGTATCAGAGCGAAGTAGTATCGCTCTGATGGAAGAAATACCGAGTTTAGGAAAATACCGAGTTAGGAATTAGAGTCTTAGGGCGAGGGTTGAGTGTTAGCGTGTAAGGTTACGCTAGATAGGAACTTCTGTGTGGAACCGGCAACCTACAACAACCATAACCCCGCCCTCCGCAACCACGGTATTAAGTTGGGAGAAGAACGCCAGAGAGATGGAAAAAAGACCTCTCACACTCGGGTAAAACCGATCTGGCAGTTGCAAACGAACCTATTAGGAAAAAGAACCTGTCATACGGTAGAGTCCAAGAGTTGGAAGCCCGAAGACGGTTCCCGTCGGATGATGATGACGCACTTAATGGCGGAGGATTTAAGATCCTAAATATAGGATAGTGGAATTTATGGCACCATGGGCGACATGCTTCGCAGTCGCGAGAACCATGGTAGCCAGCAAGAAGAGAAACACAATCGCGCAATGAGCAAGGAAGGTAGAGTAGTAGTAACAAGCGAGACAAGAGAGTCTACGGACCGTAATGTTTGATAATACAAACTACGGTATACAAACCGACTAAGGAATTAGTCGAGGTTGAACTAATACCCAACCTACAAGCTAAGAGGCTATAATAATGACCGAACAAACATGGTTTAGATAACTATGAAAGTATTCACAGCACATACACCTATAGGACTACAACGTGGTTCCTAGGATAAGTCAAGCCTCTAAAACACAGGGAAGGTGTGAGACACCTGAATTGACAACACCATGTCAAGAACACTGAGAAACGACTAGGAGATTGATCACCAAGATCAAAAGATCAAAGGAAGATCTATAGAAACCACTAAAATATGGAAGGAAACGATACCATAACCGGTATATGTTAACCGAAAAACAACCTACCCCGCGCACTTGCCTAGGGCAAGTGCAGCAAACACAAGACGGTTAGAAGATTGTTAACAGCCCGCAAATATTTGCTAAAGTACCGTTATGACGAATGGGAGCAAAATAGGATTACTAATCCTAAGAAATTGGAACACAACGAAACCTTGCAAAAAGGCCTAACGGCCGACCATTGTACTTAGAACATACCAATCAGCGAGAAGCTGAACATGGTCAAGACCTCAGACATGGCAACGCATGAAGAATTCTTTTCACACCGAACTGTTATTTCAAAAACCAAAAAATTTTCTTTCAAACCACGAACCTTTCTTTTAAAACCTTGAATTTTTTTTAAACCAAACCAACGGAATATACGGTGAGGATTCATAGAGTAGATACCAGGGAGTTGACAATAGAATACTTCACCTAGGCATGTGACGACACCGAGTGTACCCAAATACGGGATGTGGGACGACCGCACTCCGAAGGAGCTGCGGGCCTGACATATAGTTAGGTAAGTGGTAATGTGCCAAGATGGTACCCCACGTATGTATACATGTAGTGTATAGAACACGGGAGTAGTCAACTCCGTTCTACGGACCATAAGTACATTCGAAACAGAATGGTTGGATATCTCAAACAACTAAGAGGAACTAGATAAGCTTACAAGCTAAGGAGTCAAGAACCTACTACAGGAGGATGATTAAGAGTTAAAAGTGCGAGAAGCACTAACAACTGAATAAAAGACATTGGATATGTCTTGAATATATTAAAGTAAAACATGATGACTGGAAGGAATACCGAGTCTAAACACATTGAGGCAAATGCCTAACACTAACACTTCAGTGTTCAATGATCGGGATGGAATTCCCAGAACACTCCAAACACACAGGATGATGTGATAAGGTACCGGAAAAATACCATTCATCACCACAAGGAATATCAAATCGTTATAAGTAAGGGAAAACACCAATGGTCTACCCTAACAACGGGAGACGTTATAACCCTCAACGGATAACTCAGATCCAGAACCGCAAGGGTAGGACAAAAAACTGAACATACTAATAGATGTCAGATGCTACCGTATAATCAGTACTACCCAGGAGCAATCCATAAAAGGTATCAAGTCAACACATTGAACGAGATGTCGTGGTAAGAACACTACGATCGGAACGAATATCGGTTAAAACACCGAAGGGATCCCACCTGATAGGGATACCCCCAAATTAATAAATGGTATCGATCAATACCAAGATACAAGAGGGTCTCCAACAAACGGAAGCGTGATGCGACGAACATTATCATGGAGCCCAATATCACCTCCGAACCCGGCAATGGCTTTATGGGAAGAACCACTTGGGAACAGCCTAGGATGAGCAGAGCTCTAAGCAATATGGCTAGTATGCCATGAAATTATTACAATACATATTTTGACGGTTGCAAAAACCCATTGCAAACCATAAGGAAAATGGTCAAGGACGATACCGATGATAAAAGAGTAACAACCAATGAATGAGGATGGCCCTCATAAATGTGAGACCGCAAAGCGGCGAACACATGGATCCCAAGAAGGGATACCATCAGTGACTGTCTGAAATATATCCCTTCCAGAACTACTAACGTAGTGAAGCTTGAGCATACAAATACTGCCATGCAACGCAAAACTAAGCATCAACAGCGATGGTTAACAACCAAGGAGTAATCGATTCAGAAGGACATAATCATAGTATAAATGGTGGAAAATGCATGAGCTGAAGCTAGCAACAGTGGAGGCCATATAAACCAATACGGTAAAATCGATAAGAACATGGTGCGCAGCAGGCGACCAATGTAGGTTAGTAATCACCCAATACTATGTAGTTGTTAATAAAGGATGGTGGACAGACCGGGCAACAAGCCAGGAGTCTGCACCAAACGATGAAACACCACCTGAAGGAGTAAAGATCATTCCTACGCTATCACATAAAGAGAGTTACTGCCAGGAGTTTACGCCTCTGCACTCTGTAGGACTGAGTGTTTGGTATTGCACTGGTGCAGTTAATGATCGAGTGGATAGCTAGGAATATGGGAAAATGTAAATCATGGTAATTCTTCCTTTCACCGGTGAACATGGCATAAGCCAGTTAAGCAAAGCTTAGAAACAAACCGCGCGGCCTAAGGCCAAAGGAGCACGAAGAGTGTGAAACACACCTACAATCACAAGGTGTGAATTCCATGCGAATAAATGTGAAAGGAGACTTAAGAAAGTCACAAGGACTGACGCATAGAAAATGCAAGGTCACACAAGTAAAGAACACTTGTACTGAACCAGAGAAACTGGCATAATTCAGAATCCACTGATAACAGAGGAAGCACTACAACTAAGTAGTGGCTTAACCTCACCCGACAATAAGTCAGAGGACCAAGTGAATAATCACTACAAAATACAATAGTATACATAGAGATCGCCAGAGAGCCAGTTATAAATCTAAAACTCATTGAGTCCGCGCACGGTAAAAGGATACCGCGCTTGATGGAATAAACCTTATTCCCACAATAAGAGGGATAAAAAGGTGATGTATAACACATTTAAGGTAACAAGAAGGGCGAATAACCCAAGCTATCAGGGTCGCGCAGCAGAAGCTAGTGGGGCCCTGAATTCCAAGTCAATAAAAGGTTAGTCATCAATGCCTTAAAGCCATTTAGGATAGAACCGAACCGGTTAAGAGTTAAATAAACTCCGATGAAAATTCTTGATGCAGGGACTAACCGGTGATACGGTTAAGACCCATTGATCAAGGAACATTGTATACTAGACCGCATGGAGGAAGCTGAACCACTCCGTGACGGCTGAATGCCTTCGACCAATGTTCAATATTGACACAGGGTAGATTACGTGGGCGTAATCCCTTTTAAGGGGGGTAGAGTGAAAACCGCGAAATGTATGTTTTACGTGATAGGTGCGTAACTACAATGCGCATAGCGCAAGAGAATTCATTTTGATTGTTGATACTTATGTTACATAAACATTTGTATTCACTCATCGTGTAATTGCAGGTATTTGAGAAGTAAGTATAGGAAAAAGGAGTAGAGAAACTCCAGGGGAATGAGAACCCCATTGGTAATAGTATGAGGAATGAGTATGAATGAGTATGTATGGGAGACTTGAGGAGTATAAATCGGTATGGAACCGATGTATGTAATGATTATAAATCGGTATACAACCGATGTATTTTAAGAGTATAAATTTGGTATAGAAATTAATGGGATATTATACCCAGGAATTTCTTAAGTATAGTAGTCGGAGAAGACGTAGTAATAATTGATGAGATGATTAGTAAGTAAGTAAGCGAATCATATGAATTGGAAAACGTATATGTATGATTATGAGTAGTAAGATTAAAAAGATAGAAAATGAAATAATGGTAGACGAGTTGTCTGTTTGTATTGAGGTGGGAAGTGGAACTTGATTTGCTAGCGATCAAGGGAAGCCGAACACAAATTGGGGTGGAAGGATAATTCAGCACCAATGCTGATCACATTGGGGTTGAAGGACTCTGGAAGCTCCCTTAAGTGGCCACAGTAATAACACTAGTAATAGGTATAATCATCATAATGGTATTTGGGAGATGTATGCAAGTTTTCAAAATGAATTTCCAAAACTAATTTGGTACAATGTATTCTTCAAACTTGAGAATGAGGATTGGTTTTGAAACTACTCCCACGGGCGCTAGTGGATCTTCCATGCCTAGGCACGGGTATCCGGTCGAAACCATAGGAGGTGAAGCTAGTTTTGAGTCTGTGGAAGTGTAGTAGTAGAGTAGTTTGAAACCACTACACCGTTCGTGCGGGTGACAGTGTGCGTTTTTTATTTTTCCAAAGGCACTGGGGCAGCGTAGTCCCGAGTAAGTATGAGTAAGTATGCGTAAGTATGAGTAAGTAAGTATGAGTAAGTGCCTGAGGATCTCTATATGTGCAAATGAATTTGATCTGAACCAAAGGACCGTAGAGCCAGAAAGCGTAAGTGCTCAAGTCATGACGGCCGTGAACCAGAAAGCGTAAGTGTTCAAACGTGACCGGTACCTGAGGGATCACTCGCCATTGAGGAAGGATGGTACCTAATTGTCTGCAGATGGACCCCCTTGGAGAGAAGTAAAACGGGATTTTTGATTGCTATGCATGCAGTGACATGCTGTTTGGATGTGTAGTATGCATCATGTCAGACATTTGGATTTTGACAAATTATATGTAGAGGTTATAACCTTAGCATAGAATATTCATACAAGTAACAATATTAGATTCACCAACTTTGAGGGCAAAGTTCTTTAAGGGCAAAGTTCTTTAAGGGGGGTAGATTGAAATACCCCGAACTTAAATATGGTGATTAGAATATTTTAATATGGTATTTAAGGGCCTAATAGTGCCTAAGTAATTATGGTAAGGAAAGTAAATCCAAAAGAAATGAGAAAAACGCTTAGAAAGCGGAAAACGCTAAAATAAGCGTTAAATAACCAGGAGGTACGAGACCTCGGTTATAGTATCGTAAGGATTCCTAAGGATTGTTCATGCCTAATTAGTATACGGGAACGATTCCCGAAGAAAATGGAACCAAATAAGGTATTAAAACGCTAATAGAGCTTTAGCGCACGTTTTTCGAGAAAACCCGAAAACGTGATTTTAAGGGGTCAAACGAACCCATAAAAATTATAAATCATTAAGCAACTATTATTAAGCACTAACGGAAGCTTAATAACCAATAAAAATAAAGAAATGAGAAAATTCTGGAAAACGGGCCCGGTTAGTGAATAGTATCTAAACCGGGTATAAAATAACGAGCGGTTTTCTGTAAAAGACGAAAAACGCTCCAGCTTACTAATATAGTGGGCCGGTTTTTTTTTGGGAGTCATCCCACTCACACACACTCTAAGCTAGTAATAAATAAAGAAAGAAAGAGAAAGAGAAGGAAGAGAGGAAAGTAAAAAGCAAAAGCATAAAACATTTCCCTCCCTCTCTCTCCTCTCACTTTTCTTCTTCTTCTTCCTCACTTCTCTCCACCGATTTACTTCCCTCTCTCTCGGTGCTGGGTGAAAATGGAGCCCCTCCATGGCTGCCTCTACTTCCTCTCCTTGTACAAGCTCCATTCATGCTCAAACTCAAAAATAATTACATATTTGTAATCCCCTCATCCTCCTCTATCATTCCCTCTTTTCAAAATTCAAAAAAGGATGAGTTTCATCTCCATGGGTTTTCCCCATTTGAAGAGAAAAGCACACCATTATGGAGCTAGGAGTCTCCTCTTTCCAACAAGGTAAAAATCTCCATGAAAGACCTCACTTTTCTCCATCTCTTTGGTATGGCCGATTTTGCCTCCCTCTCTACCTTGTTTTTTCTCTTGCTTTGGAGCATTGTTTCAACCCTCCAATGGTGGAGTAACCCCTTCTTGATTCAAGGGTGAGAATCCCTCTCAAAGATCTCCAAAGGTAAAACCCTAACTTGTGTTCTAAGCCCTTTTAATGAATTAGAATTCTCTAAGGGTTTAGAAGGATAATTAAAATGCATTTTGTGTTTCTTGGTGTTGGGATGGAGTTTGACAACTTCATACCCATTTGACCTATTGGTGCAAGGAAGAGAGGAAGAGGAGGATGGGAAAAAGAAAGAAGGAAAATATAAGCTCAAGGTAAGAGCTCCTTCTTATGCTTAATTTAATGCATTAGTGTAATGGGAATGGGTAAGAAAATGAAAGAACCTAAACTATTGTACTAGTATTGTAGTTGTGAATGTTTGAGTATTTGTGAGCAAAAATGTAGATTTGTAGGCCTTAGAGCCAAATGAATGGTGTGTATGTGTATTAGTAGGCTATTTGAGGAAGTAATGATGTGTTGGTATTGTGGTTGAGGAAATGGGTGTATTAAGATTTTGTATGAACCTTGTGTGCTGGTAGGACCCTTGTTGGGTGTGGCTAGCTTTAGGTTGAATTTGGTGAGAAAGGATATGTGTGGATAAGTAAGGAAAGTAGGTGAACCATGGCAAAAATTTGGTAGGAATTGTGTATTAAGAACGACTTGGTGAATGGGAAGATCAAGGTGTGTATTGGGTTTAGTAAAGAGGTTTAGAAACCATGGATAGAAGATTGTGGTATGTGAAGTTGAGATACAAAATCTGTAGCAAGAGAGGTATCAAAATGCATTGTAGAGCTAGGAGAAATTAGTGTGCAGGATGTTGTAAAAAGAGTGTTTGAACTAGGGTATTGGTAGTGTAGTTGCTTGGAAATGAATTGGAGTGGTAAAGTAAAGTACTTGGGATGCTAGGAGTAAGTAACTTAGTAGAGGGAGTATTGAATGATATGAGAAGAAGTAAAAATCTGTAGCAGTTGGAGGAAAGGAAACTGGCATGAGTGCTGAAATGTAGTGAAGGAAAATTGTGTATGTGAAATTAGAAATGAGTAAGGAATTTGGAGGATGAACTAAGGAAATTTGGAGGCCTAAGTAGTGTTAAAACATGGGGATTACATGTAGGAAGATTGGGGAAGCAATGGGTGCAGTAGGGAACCGAAAACGGATTTTTAACCTGAAGTACTGGGCCAGACCGGACTTGCGACCGGACTTGCAAGTTCGGTCGAGCCCAGAATCACAAAGACGGGAACCTTCTAGAATGGACCAGACTTGCGACCGGACTTGCAAGTTCGGTCGGACCAGAAAATTTTCCCGTCTGAAACCTTCTGGAATGGACCGGACTTGCGACCGGACATGCAAGTTCGGTCGGACCAGAAAATTTTCCCGTCTGAAACCTTCTGGAATGGACCGGACTTGCAAGTTCGGTCGGACCAGAAAATTTTCCCTTCTAAAACCTTCTGGAATGGACCGGACTTGCGACCGGACATGCAAGTTCGGTCGGACCAGAAAATTCTCCCGTAATGAGAGCTACTGGAATGGACCGGACTTGCGCCCGGACTTGCAAGTTTAGTCGAGTAAAAAAAAAAAGATATACATATTTTTATTATATGATTATAATAATCATATGTATATATATATGCCTATATACATATGTGCATATATATGTAGTAGTACGCTATAAATGAAGTAGTAAAGGTAAGAAGGTAAGTATATGAGTAGGAAAGCAAGTATAAAAAGTAACCAAGTAAGTTGAGAGTATGAGAACATTAAGTACACCGGGATAACGGGGTAAGTACGGGAGTAGTAAGTAGTATTTTGTGTATCGTAAGAGTATAGTATTAATAATAATGTTGGAACATTATCAGTGGAACAAGTGTGAACCAAGGAACGAGGGAACACATGGTAGAGCTAACCCCGGTGAAAGGTATGATTTTCTCATGCCCCGTATGCTAACCGAGTTACGTTGATTTGTGTGCTGTATGCCGGCTAATCAAGACTAAAGCATGAAAACGGTTATTGCCTTTCATGGAATGTCTTGTTGTATGTTGTATAAGCTTACCCTTCTTGAGTGATTGTGTGGCTTCACTTAGGGCGTAGACCGACTCATAGATGAGTCTTGTTGTGTATTGACTTGTAGTAAGAGTCGTGTGTGAACTAATGGAACCGAAGCAACGCACTAAACCAACGAATCAATAAACGATAACGTAAACCAATGAACTCACTAGAATGTGAGAGAGTGTACGGGAGTAATAACCTTCCGATAACGGTAGGAGAACCGAAATGATTCAACCACAAACAATAAGTAATGGGAGTATATGAGTAACCTCTATTAGAGGAATTAATCTTGGTGCAAGGCATGAACCATGAGAGTAGTAAAGAATAACGAGGGATCTCCAAACCCTTAGTAAATAGTCGACCCATTATGAGAGGACCCGACTGATGTAAGTAATGTCCCGAACATGAGAGTATTCGATACGTTGGGGAAACCCTTAAATCTGAGGATACTAGTCAGTTGTATTCCCTAAGCTAGTGGAGGTTATCAAGAGAGATACTTCTAGGATAATCCACGAGATTGTATTATACTCTAAGAGAAGAGTGTTGGGAATATGAGTAGTCCGGTAAAAACGGGCATTTGAGTACTTGAGGAGCTAAGCGTATAGCCCTCGTATTATAGGTCCGGCGGCGAGTCTTGTGTATGACTCTGCCCAGAGGCCAAGTAACGAGTATTGAGTATTGCGTATGTATGAGTAAAGTAATGAGTACTGAGTATGAAGTGAGTATGAGTATGTAATGAGTACCGAGTATTGAGTATGTATGAGTAAGTATGGAGTATTGAGTATTGAGTAGTGAGCATGCACAAGTATAGTAACGAGTACAGAGTAAGGATCGTGTGCGAGTAAGGTATTGAACATGGAGTGTGATGAGTATGCAAGAGTAAGGAGTGAGTATGAGTAGAGTAGCGAATGCCGAACAGCGTACGAACAGAGCAATGAGTAACGCAATGAAAGAGTAATGAATAAATAACTAGTACGAACGGTTGACTATCGAATCGTCTTTCTTAGTAAGTATTGGACCTTGTATGTGTATGTAGGTATTATTGATTGTATTGTTGTAGCATTAGCATGTATGTATGCATGTAAAATGAACTCCATGTATATCCGACCCAAAGTAGTCGGCGCGTACCGCGGTTAGCACGCGGTATATGCGAAATTCATATTCAGCGTAAGCTCACCCCTCGGGGGAACGTTTTTAGTGTGCAGGTACTCGAAGCTGACCGCCGTTCGAGAGAGTAGGACGGGGACTGCTACGTAAGCATAGGTAGTTGTATAATAGGGATTGTAATTGTAATGTATTGTGAAACGGGAAGTTTCGAACTGTATCGGTAATTTAAGGTTTGTAGTAGACTCGGTATGGTAATGTATTGGAAGTTGTAATTGAATTATGGTTGTGTATGCAAGGGAAAATATTGTAATGTGTAGAGTACTCGGTACGTTCATATTCATCAGACTGATCGTATGTAGGATCGTAACTCGCCTGTTAGTCACGTGGGTGACTGACGGCATTGTACACCCGCCGTTGAGTAAGTAATATCCGCTGCGAAGGTAAGTATTGTACGGTAATGACGGTATTAGCGGTAGGGGTGTTACAGAGAGCAAGGCCATGTGATAGGACAAAATTTTTATCTAAAATCCTGATTTTGTGCTCTAAGAGAATCTGATTTTTTGGAATATGCTGCAGGCCGAGAAAAATTATGAAATTTTAACAGAAGGTAAAGGATGAGTTTTAAGAATTTTGAGAGTTGGAATCGGGTTAGTTTGATAAATAACTGATTAGATAAAAATCTCACAATCTGGAAGCTCCCATAATTCATAACTAATTATTGGAAAGTCGAAAATAACGAAATTCCAACGGCATTAGTCTCTCAAAATCATCCTCTATCTTGTGTTAAAATTTCATGACATTTTTTTTTATTTCGGTATTTTCTAGAGGAGAGAGAAAATTGCAAAAATGATTGAATTTCTCTTTTAAATTTTGGGATAAAGTTCCAAATAAAATAATTTCAGGTTTATGACTATATGTAGTCATACTAACCATGTGACAATTTTATTTTAATTTTGAAAACCCTTTTATTTCTATTTTGAGGCTATTTCATGTGTTAATTATTAAAGAAACTTGCTTATTAAAAGCTTAATTTCTAAAATAAATATTATCAAAAAATCATGAAATACCTTTCATAATGACTATGATATTTGGAAGTGTTTGGAGATAATGAACAAGTCATATGAAAATAGAAAATCCCGAGAATGTCTTGGAAAATCCTGCATTGGTGCATTTTGACCATTTTGCCCTTTGTAACATATATGTCCTAGAGACTACTCCGAGGGGGTTGAAATTTTGGGTATAACAGATTGCCCCCCGTCAACTAGACTTTGTAATGGATATGAAGAGTCTAGTTGATGCTTGAGTGATACCCAAAATTTGGACCTTAAAAGACCCTTTATGCCGCTTGAAATCTAGCGGGTTGTGTCGAGCTATTTGAAGGCGCTCACTACCTAAAGAGGAAGGAGATGTTGCTGAACTATTCGAAGGCGCCAACTACCTGAAACAATGATATGCTGTCGAGCTATTCTAAGGCGCTGACTACCTAAAAAGATGAAAATGATGTCAAGCTATTCTAAGGCATTGACTACCTAAAAACGAAATGATGAAAAAATGTCAAGTGATTCTAAGGCGTTGACTACCTAAATGATGAAGTACATGTCAAGCGATTCTAAGGCGTTGACTACCTAAAATGTGAAAAGTGGACTGAACTAAGAGTGAATAATCAAGACCGAGCATCTAAAATAAAGAAATGGAATACGCCGAGCATTATAAGGTGTCGGGAACCTGAGGTTGAATGAAATACGCCGAGCATTATTAGGTGTCGGGAACCTGAAGCTGAATGGAGTACGCCGAGCATTATAAAGTGTCAGGAACCTGAAATTGAATGGATTACGCCGAGCATTATAAGGTGTCGGGAACCTAGAGTTTGATTGGAATACGTCGAGCATTATAAGGTGTCGGGAACCTGAAGTTGAATGGATTACGCCGAGCATTATAAGGTGTCGGGAACCTGAAGTTTGATTGGAATACGCCGAGCATTATAAGGTGTCGGGAACCTGAGGTTTGATTGGAATACGCCGAGCATTATAAGGTGTCGGGAACCTGAAGTTTGATTGGAATACGCCAAGCATTATAAGGTGTCGGGAACCTGAGGTTTGATTGGAATACGCCGAGCATTATAAGGTGTCGGGAACCTGAAGTTTGATTGGATTTCACATATGATAAGAGCTAATTACGAAAGTGCCAAACATGGCAATTATGAGGTGTGAAAATTGTCCAAAGCAAGAAATAGCTAGAAAATATACCAAACATGGCTATGAAAAAAGATTTGTCCAAAACAAGAAATTGCTAGGAATACGCCAAACATGGCGATGATGCAGATTTGTCGAAAGCAAGAAATTGCTAGGAATATGCCAAACATGGCGATGATGTCGAAAGCAAGAAATTGCTAGGAATGTGCCAACATGGCGATGATGCAAATTTGTTGAAAGCAAGAAATTGCTAGGAATATGCCAAACATGACGATTGTTATACCCAAAATTTCAACCCCTCCAGAAGAGAGTCTCTACTAATAGGCTAGTAGCGAGGGTTCCCAGTTCGGTCGGCACATTTCAGGGTACTAGGGACAGCTTAGTCATCTCCAGGGGCATTTTCGTAATTCTTCAAGGCTCCTAAGCCCCCTATAGGCTTTCTCTCTCCTCCAAATAAGGGTCAAATCAATTCAAAATGCTTGAAATTTTAACCTATGATAGAGGATGACATTTGAAGCATAATGGCGTTGGAATTTTGATTTTTCGAATTTCCAATAATTTCTAGCAATTTCTGATTGAATCTGACGAGAAATTGAATTTAAAAATATTCCAATATCCAAAAAATTCGATTCCACTTTAGAAAATTCAGAAATATCATCCTTTACCCATGTGTAAAATTTCATAATCGAATTCCTTTTGGAAGCCCTTGAGCTAAAACGTCGGTAAATCTCGGTTTTTACCGGATTTTTCTATCTTTAAGGAAGCCTATATAAGGAACCTTATCCCATGATCAAATGAGAACCTCAAGAACCCTAGACCCTCAAAGAAGGCAGCCGTCTCATTCTCTTCACGTTTTTACACATCCAAGCACCAAAATCACATCAAAAATCCCCGAAATCACCATCTAAACACATTTTTCAACTCCCAACACATCAACAATCATCAAACGTCAACCAAACCACTTCAAAAACGTGAATAACACCTTCAACAATCAACAACCAGAAGCTCAGGTCGAACTCAATCCGGAACCGGCACCATCGGAGCCTCCGAAGAATCCCGACGTGAAGAATCCTCCTGAATTCGAAGGTAAAACAGGTTGCAATTCCACTTTTCTAACTCTCCACGACCTTATTAACTCTCTGTAAAATTTGGGTTCAAACCAACCTTTTTACGCTTCTGTATTGCTATTATTTTGTTTTGCCTTGTTACTTGTTCGTCAAGTTTCGTACATAATTCAACTTCAAACTGCAATCTTTCAATTACTAACGAATTGTATACCTTTCAGGCTACACGTGCATAATTTTTTAGCTGAAAACACCTTCGGGAACCACCATAAAACCCTTGTCCGTGGGTGGTCCGGGATCTCGGACTTATGGTCCGGGACCACGGACGGGTTGTTCGTGGCCACGGACACCCACGGACGGCGGCGGGATTTAAAAATTTTAAAAATTTAGGTTTTACTAAACTATGTCCGGGCCTACGGACATCCTGTCTGTGCCCCGGACTTTTCAAATTTTGTTTTCTGTTTAATTCGACTTTTATTTTCACATAGGTTAACTAGGGTCCGTGGTTACGGACATTAGGTCCGTGCTACGGACGGAAACAAAATTTGACCTAATTCTGCCTCCGAAACCCTAGTTTAGGTAATTTCAACTTTCACTTTTATTTGCAGTAAAAAATGCTAAAACAACAAAAAAACAGAAGCTCGCGCATTTAGGTTAAAACGACTCGTAACAAGCAGTAATTAAACTAAG
The DNA here is from genome assembly GCA_023374045.1 of Limonium bicolor. Lineage (NCBI taxonomy): Eukaryota > Viridiplantae > Streptophyta > Magnoliopsida > Caryophyllales > Plumbaginaceae > Limonium > Limonium bicolor. Next base: position 453,731,857 of record CM041777.1, read on the forward strand.
TAGAGGAAAAACGACTTCTAGGGGTAATGAAAGTAATTGAACCCTAATTAAGTCGAATATCAAGCCCCCGAACCCGAACTCTCCTTTCCTAATTTGATCTAGGTAAAAATTAGGTGGCGACTCACAATAGGTTCCAGTGAGCTAGCTTAGATTTTAATAATTATTGTTATATGACATAGTTATTAGCCTTAGGTTATAAGTGGACCTAAAACCCGACTACATCCCAATCACTTAATCAACATAGGATAGGGTTTAAAATCGAGGCTCACAGACTGGCGACTCTGTTGGGGACAAAATTCTTAGTTTTAACTTGTTTAATTTTAAGAAAGAGGGCTTAACTCGAAAACGTTTATTTATGGCTTTATTACTCTGTCGTTTACTCTTGTGCGCACTTTAATTTTTTGCACCTTTGCATCATATGAGAGCGAGGGTCCACGCAAACCGATTTCACCCCGGGACCGTTTGAGGGTCCCCTATCAGGGACTCACGCCGTTAAGGTGATGTGAATGAGCGGGGGAAAAGAGGAGGGTGTCGTCTAACCACACCCCCGTAATACCTGGGCCTTAGCCCCAAGCGTTTTCCTGGCAGTGCCCTTACCAAGCCCAATGTTTGGTCATTCAAAGACCCGACCGTAGACGCACACTTAACAGTGATGTGAAAAAAGTGGGGAAGCCCAAAGAGAATAGCGTGCAAGCCCTATTCCTTTGTGGTGACCTGGGCCCAAGCCCCGAGCACCTCTCCGGATCGATCCATACCCAAATTGATTTAAACGTCTAGTGAGGACATGTTGAATTTGTGTGGGCTTTGTTTGCTGATATGATCGGCCCACTACCCAGCCTAGAGATTGATAGAAACTTCTCCTTCATCAACCTAGCTCAACCCGAATCTATGGCTTTATTGTTTGCGGCCCAGAGGCCCTATTTGGTTTGATATGCGAAACATTTGGACTTCGGCCCAAAAGTTTAGACTTAGGTGATTTCTCTCTTTCGGCCCAATTTGAGCTCTAGGCCCAAGAGCGATCCGTAAAAATCCCTCAGGCTTTTCCTTTTTGAGGCCCATTCTAGTACAGGAAGACTTTTCACTCGGGTTTTGACCCACGATCCTAGACACGGGTATCATCTTCAGGCCCAATCATAATCACTCGGCCCAAATTCCAATTCACACCCAGAACATGGTTTTGAAATCACTTCGGCCCATGCGTTTACTTCTAGCCCAAACACATTCTGGCCCAAGCGCCCAAATCTCAGAACATTCCGGCTCAAGAACCCAATCTTCGAAAATTCCAGCTCATGTGCTTTTCTTGCAGCCCAAACAAGTTTTTTACCTAAAACTTCTTCACGGTCCAGAATTTTAGCTCAATCCACTTTTGTTTTCCAACAGATAAGCCCGAATCCCAAGTATGGCAGAGGGAGGAAACCCAGTCAGTATGGAGGCCCAGTTTGCAGCCCTAGAGCAAAGGTACATGGCTGCCTTTGAAGCCATGGAACAGAAACATAGGTCCACCACTAATGACATGGAGGCTAAGTATGTCACCATCATCGAAGAGCTGAAAAGCAAAATCAATTCCCTTGAGGTTGGTCATCAAGAAAACATTTCAGGAAAGATTGCTGACTCTGGGAACGAGCGTGACTACATCGAAGTTAACTCTGTTGAGGCCCAGGATGCACAAAGATTGTGGGGCAAGTCGTCCCGGACCGCCAACTAACTACAGAATTAAGGAAGGCCCTGAAAAGGATCGAGCGCATGGAAAAAGCTAGCAAGCCAGCTGGTTTCGATTACTCTTCTATGGAATCGTACCCCGAGGTTAATCTCCCTCTAAAGTTGAAGCTACCCACACTTGCTCTGTACAAGGGTTCCTCAGACCCGCAGGTCCATTTGGCGATGTTCGATAGGGAAATGTCCATCCTCAGGTTGAACGACATGCAGAAGGCCATGGTTTTCACCCGTTATCTTGATGAAATACCTTAACGTTGGTACTTGACTCAGAGGATGAACACCAAGACCTATGAAGAGGTTGTGAGGCTTTCCTGCACCATTTCGAGTATGCTAAGAATCTTGAAGTCACCAGGTCCGACCTTGCCAGTACTCGACAGGGAAACAGTGAATCAATGTCTGACTTCATCAAACGGTGGAGGATGAAGGCCGCTGCTATGCCTACAAAAATGGATGAGCAAGAACAAATTCGAATGATTGTGGACAATATGCAGAGGCAATACAACAACGAGCTGAGTTGCACATACTTCCTTAATTTCGACATACTGATGGGACAGGTAAGAGTCATGGAAGAAAGGATTCACAAAGGTGAGCTGAAGCTAGGACAACCCAAAGCCCAGGGTGTGAGTATCGAGACCTTTAAGTCAGGACCGGCCAAAGCAGCTCAAGTTTCGTACCATGTGAGCACCATACAAAAACCCAGTGTTGCAAAGCAGAGCGTCAAGGCCTCACCTCGATCCAAGAGGTTCTCTGCACCGAGACAGTTTACCGACATTGGCGGCCTCTCAGTCAAGCACTCGTGAAGCTACAAGAGCTAGATTTACTACAGCCTCTCACACCTAGTCCTGGGATCACCCAAGCCGGGGAACATCTCCATCAGTTCTGCCAGTTTCATCAACTACCAGGACACAGTACTGACGACTGCAGAGCATTGAAGCACAAGATCGAAGACCTTATCGAGCAAGGACTCTAGTTTGTTGAGTAGGCAAAAGTCTAGTAGTGTTTTGTTACTTTTTCAATTTTGTAAGAAGTTGATCACATTTCCATTTTAATGAAGTTTAGATTTTAAAATTTCAGTTGTTTGGCTTTTTCAGTTTGTAATCACAAAAATGATAATAAAAGAAATGTGTTCGTTCACCTCGCACCTTCAACCAAATCATCTTGCTCAAAACTAATGTTCATGAAACGGTCATTTCTTGGCAACTGAACAAAAAACTTGTCTTTTGTTCTAAAAGATGAATGTGTCCAACCAAACACCACTACTCACCCCAAAACATCCAACAACCCACGAAGCGGTTCAAGTCTACATTTGTCAAATTGTTGTTATAAACCCTGGATAAATACTGGGGGCAATCTGAGTTTAAGTTTGTCATCTTTCACCTTTCGTCTAAATATGCGAACAAGTCTCAGAGTGAGAATTCACGAGAGTGACTTGAGCGGAAAAACCAAGAGTGAACGAGCGTGTCATTTTTACACGACTCCGGCGAGACCACATTCAAAGGTGAGGTAAACGGTATAACTCCGACCGAAGGAGATAATTTGTAAATTTACTTTTAGACCTGCGAAAAGTAACAAAGAATGGATACACAACTATTAGGGATGACGAAGCACCTAGGTACAGCGCCACATAGCCAAAAGCTTGTGAACCCTGACATTACCTTAGGCACCCCCGCTGAGCCTTTCATATATCCCTTTTTGATATTATGAACTCCACAAAATAACCCAGCCAATGATAAATGTCCGACCCGGTGACCAAAAGGAGCGAGGAGTCAGACTCTCAGATAACGTTCTCATCTGTCCAAAGAAAGCAACGCCGCTATGAGCATGACGAAGTGATCCACAAATGGTCCCAGAGTGACACAGGATCCAAAGAGCTCACATCAAAACAGCTCTCAAAACTCAAAACCGGGAGACACAAGAACCCCGAAGGCGAAGTCAAGAAAGGACAAAACAAAGAGGCAAACCCGAAGTGCCTCGAAGAAATCCAAGTGACAAAGAGAAGAGAAATGGTGTAAAGGACAACTTCAAAAGTCCAAGTCCAGAAGCTCGAAAACAACGTCAACACAAAGCAGCTAGACGACTTCAAGACAAGGAAGATGAATCCGAGAGAAGACACAAGGTGCAGCTTTGGTCACCCACTTAAGCTCCACATACCTCAAATATCCCCCATGGTCCTGTTGTCCTTCATCACACCCCATGGCCACGTTATAAGCTTTAAAGACTTCTGACTTGATAGTTGTGTGTCCAATCACGTGAAAGTAACAGATCAAATGCGTAAATTCATCAAATATCGAATTCAATGGTCTAGAAGTTGCGACCGTAGGTGAGGAATGAGTGCAAGCACCAAACACGCCGAGTGTAGGTTAGGAAGCACCACATAAAAACATAAACCTTGACCCTGTGAGGGCGAGACTCGTTCACACGTTTAATAAAAGAAAATACTGGGGGCAATCGATCGTTCCGATCGATTGCCATGAACTCTAGCTCAGATTTTCTTAAGGGAAAAATACTGGGGCAATGTTGGTTCCAACAATTTCTATGACAACACCAATTTGAACCTAGAGCTCAAACATCACCACCACCATTCCACCACAGGCACACATAAGCCCTTACCTACACATCAAACACCTCAGGCCCACATAAGCCCTTACCTCCACATCAAACACCTTAGGCCCACATAAGCCCTTACCTCCACACCACCACTACACAGGTCCACATAAGCTCTTACCTGCACATCAAACACCACCGGTCCACATAAGCCCTTACCTTCACATCATACACCATACCCCACCGGCGGCATGTTCATCTCATAGGAGATAAATTATAAGTCCGAAGTCTATAGTCAAGAAATGATAATTTCGCTTTCCTTTTCATTAAGCAGAATATTCTTCAAACTGCCCCGTTTGGCACCTCTTTCAACAATTTCTTGTTTTGGACAAATTTCCTACATACACTTTGATCGTATTTTGACATGCACATCCTCATTGCCACGTTTTGCACTTTCATAATCAACTTTCATCATGACCATTGCATCTATTCATATGAGACTCCTCGTCACAGTTCAGGGATACAGATTCTCAACCGAAGGTACAGATTCTTCAGGGATACAGATTCTTAACCAAAGGTACAGATTCTTCAGGGATACAGATTCTCAGCCGAAGGTACAGATTCTTCAGGGATACAGATTCTCAACCGAAGGTACAGATTCTTCAGGGATACAGATTCTCAACGAAGGTACAGATTCTTCACGGATACAGATTCTCAGCCGAAGGTACAGATTCTTCAGGGATATAGATTCTCAGCCGAAGGTACAGATTCTTCAGGGATACAGATTCTCAACCGAAGGTACAGATTCTTCAGGGATACAGATTCTCAGCCGAAGGTACAGATTCTTCAGGGATACAGGTTCTCAGCCGAAGGTACAAATTCGTTAGGGATACAGATTCTCAGCCGATGGTACAGATTCTTCAGGGATACAGATTCTCAGCCGAAGATACAGACTCTTCAGAGATGCAGATTCTCAGCTAAAGATTCAGATTCACCTGAGCAGTAGAACTCACCCGAATAGAAGAACTCGACCCAACACCAATTTTCAATCACTGATAGGTAGTCAACGCCTTAGAATAGCTTGACATCACTTCATTCATTATAGGTAGCCAGCGCCTTAGAATAGCTTGACATCATCTCATTCATTATAGGTAGTCAACGCCTTAGAATAGTTTGACATCATCATCCTTCTAGGTAGTCGGCGCCTTAGAATAGTCTGACATTACTTCGTTATTGCCTTTAGGTGGTCGACGCCTTAGAACCACTCGACACCCTTCCACTTTACTCATAGGTAGTCAGTGCCTTAGAATAGCTTGGCATAACTTGTCGGATTTCAATTGCACGTGGGGTCTTTTAAGATCCAAAATTTTGGGGTATCACTCAAGCATCAACTAGCCTTTTCATTTCCTTACAAAGTCTAGTTAACGGGGGGCAATCTGTTATACCCAAAATTTCAACCCCCCCCGGAAGAGAGTCTCTACTAATAGGCTAGTAGCGAGGGTTCCCAGTTCGGTCGGCACATTTCAGGGTACTAAGGACAGCTTAGTCATCTCCAGGGGCATTTTCGTAATTCTTCAAGGCTCCTAAGCCCCCTATAGGCTTTCTCTCTCCTCCAAATAAGGGTCAAATCAATTCAAAATGCTTTGAAATTTTAACCTATGATAGAGGATGACATTTGAAGTATAATGGCGTTGGAATTTTGATTTTTCGAGTTTCCAATAATTTTCTAGCAATTTCTGATTGAATCTGACGAGAAATTGAATTTAAAAATATTCCAATATCCAAAAAATTCGATTCCACTTTAGAAAATTCAGAAATATCATCCTTTACCCATGTGTAAAATTTCATAATCAAATTCCTTTTGGAAACCCTTGAGCTAAAACGTCGGTAAATCTCGATTTTTACCGGATTTTTCTATCTTTAAGGAAGCCTATATAAGGAACATTATCCCATGATCAAATGAGAACCTCAAGTACCCTAGACCCTCAAATAAGGCAGCCGTCTCATTCTCTTCACATTTTTACACATTCAAGCACCAAAATCACATCAAAAATCCCCCAAAATCACCATCTAAACACATTGTTCAACTCCCAACACATCAACAATCATCAAACGTCAACCAAACCACTTCAAAAACGTGAAGAACACCTTCAACAATTAACAACCAGAAGCTCGGGTCGAACTCAATCCGGAACCGGCACCATCGGAGCCTCCGAAGAATCCCGACGTGAAGAATCCTCCTGAATTCGAAGGTAAAACAGGTTGCAATTCCACTTTTCTAACTCTCCACGACCTTATTAACTCTCTGTAAAATTTTGGGTTCAAACCAACCTTTTTACGCTTCTATATTGCTAATTACTTTTGTTTCTGCCTTGTTACTTGTTCGTCAAGTTTCGTACATAATTCAACTTCAAACTGCAATCTTTCAATTACTAACGAATTGTATACCTTTCAGGCTACACGTGCATAATTTTTGAGCCGAAAACACCTTCGGGAACCACCATAAAACCCTTGTTCGTGGGTGGTCGGGGACCACGGACGGGTTGTCCGTGGCCACGGACACCCACGGACGGCGGCGGGATTTTAAAATTTTAAAAATTTAGGTTTTGCTAAACTATGTCCGGGCCTACGGACATCCTGTCTGTGGCCCCGGACTTTTCAAATTTTTGTTTTCTGTTTAATTCGACTTTTATTTTCACATAGGTTAACTAGGGTCCGTGGTTACGGACATTAGGTCCGTGGCTACGGACGGACAAAATTTGACCTAATTCTGCTTCTGAAACCCTAGTTTAGGTAATTTCAACTTTCACTTTTATTTGCAGTCAAAAAATGCTAAAAAACACAAAAAAACAGAAGCTCGCGCATTTAGGTTAAAACGACTCGTAACAAGCCGTAATTAAACTAAGTAGAGGAAAAACGACTTCTAGGGGTAATGAAAGTAATTGAACCCTAATTAAGTCAAATATCAAGCCCCCGAACCCGAACTCTCCTTTCCTAATTTGATCTAGGTAAAAATTAGGTGGCGACTCACAATAGGTTCCAGTGAGCTAGCTTAGGTTTTAATAATTATTGTTATATGACATAGTTATTAGCCTTAGGTTATAAGTGGACCTAAAACCCGACTAGATCCCAATCAACTTAATCAACATAGGATAGGGTTTAAAATCGAGGCTCACAACGATGATGCAGATTTGTCGAAAGCAAGAAATTGCTAGAAATATGTCAAACATGGCGATGATGCAGATTTGCTGAAAACAAGAAATTGCTAGGAATATGCCAAATGTGGCAATGTTTGAAGAAAATTCTGTGTACTAAAAAGGAAAATGAAATTACCATTTCCTGACTAAAGATTTCAGACTTGTAATTTATCTCCTAGGAGATGAACATGCTACTAGTGCGGTGTGGTGCTTGATGTGGAGATCTTTTGAGTGATGATCAAGGCATATATGAGGTGTATGATGTGAAGGTGCTAGGGCTGTGGGGTGTAGTGGTGTGGAGGTAAGGGCTTATGTGAGCCTGTGTGCTGAAGTGGCGTTTGTTTAGAGGTAAGGGCTTATGTGGGCCTGAGGTGCTTGACGTGGAGGTAAGGGCTTATGTGTGCCTGTGGTGGGATGGTGGTGTTCAAGCTTTGGGTTTCAATTGATGTTTTCATGGCAATTATTGGAACCAACAATTGCCCCCAGTATTTCTCCTTAAGACGTTCTGAGCTAGACTTCATGGCAATTGATCGGAACGATCGATTGCCCCCAGTATTTTGATTAAACATGCGAACGAGTCTCGTCTTCACAGGGTCAAGGCTTATGTTTTGATTTGGTGCTTTCTAACCTACACTCGACGTGTTTGGTGTTTACACTCGTTTCTCACTTACAGTTGCAACTTCTAGACCATTGAATTTGATATTTATTGAATTTACGCATTCGATCTATTACTTTCACGTGATTGGACACACAACTATCAAGTTGGAAGTCTTTAAAGCTTATAACGTGGCCATAGGGTGTGATGAAAGACGACGGGATCATGGAGAGATATTTGAGGTATGTGAAGCTTAAATGGGTGACCAAAGCTGCAACTTGCATCTTCTCTCGGATTCATCTTCCTTGTCTTGAAGTCGTCTGACTGCTTCATGTTGACGTTGTTTTCGAGCTTCTGGACCTGGACTTTCGGAGTTGTCCTTTACACCATTTCTTTTTTCGTCATTTGGATTTCTTCGAGGCACTTCGGGTTTGCCTTTTGTTTTATCCTTTCTTGGCTTTGCCTTCGGGGTTCTTGTGTTTCCCGGTTTTGGGTTTCCAGAGCTGTTTTGATGTGAGCTCTTTTGATCCTGTGTCACTCTGGGACCATTTGCGGATCGCTTCATCATGCTGATAGCGGCATTGCTTCTCTGGACTGATGAGAATGTTATCTGAGAGTCGGGCTCCTCGTTTCCTTTGGTCACCGGGTCGGACATTCATCATTGGCTGGGTTATTTTGTGGAGCTCACAATATCGAAAAGGGATATACGAAAGGCTCAACGGGGGTGCCTAGGGTTTACAAGCTTTTGGCTATGTGGTGCTGTACCTAGGTGCTTCGTCATTCCTGATAGTTGTGTATCCGTTCTTTGTTACTTTTCATAGGTCTAAGAGTAAATTTACAAATTATCTCCTTCGGTCGGAGTTATACCGTTTACCTCACCTTTGAATGTGGTCTCACCGGAGTCGTGTAAAAATGACACGCTCGTTCGCTCATGGTTTTTCCGCTCAAGACACTCTCGTGAATTTCACTCAGAGACTAGTTCAGACGCTTAAACGAAAGATGAAAGATGATGAACCTAACTCAGATTGCCCCCAGTATTGATTTGGGGTTAATGACGACAATTTAAAAGATATGGATTTGGAACTGCTTTTGGAGTTATTTGGATGTTTTGGGATAAGCTGTGGGGTTTGGTAAGGCATGTTCAAAACTTCAGAAACAAAATACAAGTCTTTGTATTCCATTGTCGGGAGATAATTAATTCATGAACCATTTTCTCAAAAGAAACTTGTGTGAAACAAAACCTTCTCTCTTTTTTTTGTGTTATCATTTAGACTTGAAAAAGTCATCCATTTGTGAACATGAGGAAGAAGATGATTTAACAAGATCGATGCTTCTTATTAGTGGTTTGAAAACGATCATTATTTGAAAAATATGAGAGGTGCATTTGAAAGATGAGTGTTATGGCAGGTTATGTAGTAGAATGCATGGGAACCCTAAAATTTCTGTTGAATCCAAATCCTGCTGAACCGTCTGAAGTCGGCATGCTAAAGACTCAAGCTCTTGACCGCCGGGATGTCGCTAAGATGACTGTGATCGTCTTCTTCTTGGACTCTTAGTAGGCTCCTAGGAATGCCTATGGATGACGCATGAGACACTTGGGCCTGGATGTGAGGTGCATGGGTTGAAACGGTTTCATGAATGTGGATTAGGCACTCGGGCCTGGATGATTTTCATGAATGTGGATAGGCACTCGGGCCTGGATGAATTGAAAGTGAGGCACACATGCCAGAATGATTCATAAGCGGGTTGGCACTCGGGCCGGAATGAGGATGCGGCACTGGGGCCAGAACATGTTGTGAGACTGTGGCACTTGGGCCGGAATGTTTAGAATATGTGGCACTTGGGCCATAAAGTATTTGAAAGTGTGGCGCTGTTATACCCAAAATTTCAACCCCCCCGGAAGAGAGTCTCTACTAATAGGCTAGTAGCGAGGGTTCCTAGTTCGGTCGGCACATTTCAGGGTACTAGGGACAGCTTAGTCATCTCTGGGGGCATTTTCGTAATTTTTCAAGGCTCCTAAGCCCCCTATAAGCTTTCTCTCTCCTCCAAATAAGGGTCAAATCAATTCAAAATGCTTTGAAATTTTAACCCATAATAGAGGATGACATCTGAAGCATAATGGCGTTGGAATTTTGATTTTTCGAATTTCCAATAATTTTCTAGCAATTTCTGATTGAATCTGACGAGAAATTGAATTTAAAAATATTCCAATATCCAAAAAATTCGATTCCACTTTAGAAAAATCAGAAATGTCATCCTTTACCCATGTGTGAAATTTCATAATCAAATTCCTTTTGGAAGCCCTTGAGCTAAAACGTCGATAACTCTCGGTTTTTACCAGATTTTTCTATCTTTAAGGAAGCCTATATAAGGAACCTTATCCCATGATCAAATCAGAACCTCAAGAACCCTAGACTCTCAAAGAAGGCGGCCGTCTCTTGCTCTCCACGTTTTGAACCCCAGAGCCACAATCAAACACCGAAATCTCACCAAAATCAACACCAAAACACATTTTTCAACTCCCACAACATCATCCATCATCAAAACCTCACCAAAACAGCACCAAAACGTGAAGAACATCAAGAACAACAAGGAGTCAGAAGCTGGGTTCGAAGTTCTTCCGGATCCGCCGTCAACGAGGCCCCCGAAGATTCCAGACGTGAAGAAACACCACGAATCTGAAGGTAAAACAGGTTACAATTCTACTTTTCTAATTCCCCACAACCTTATTAACTCTCTGTCAAATTTTGGGTTCAAACTAACCTTCTTACACTTCTGTATTGCTGTTTGTTTAAGCTTCTGTCCAATAACTTGTTTACCAAGTTTCGTGCTTAATTCGAATTCAAATTGAGAACTTTCAATCACTAACGTCTTGTACATCTTTCAGGCTACACACCCATAAAATTTGAGCCGAAAACACCTTCGGAAACAGCCTCAACGCTGCCGTCCGAGGGCGGTCCGCACCCACGGACGTCATGTCCGGGTCCCGGACTCCCTGTCCGTAAGCCCGGACGCCCACGGACGACGGCGGGATTTTAAAAAATTCAAAATTTAGGTTTTCTAATAATGTCCGGGCCCATGGACAGCCTGTCCGTGGCCCCGGACTTTGCATTTTTTTTTGTTTTCCTTTAATTTCGACTCTTCTGTATAATTAGGTTAACTGGGGTCCGTGGTCTCGGACATGGGGTCCGTGGCTACGGACGTAAGCAAAATTCGACCCGATACTGCCTCCGAAACCCTAGTTTAGGTAATTTCAACTTTCACTTTTATTTTCAGTCAAAAAATGCTAAAAAACACAAAAAAAACAGAAGCTCGCGCACTTAGGTTAAAACGACTCGTAATAAGCCGTAATTAAACTAAGTAGAGGAAAAACGACTTCTGGGGGTAATGAAAGTAATTGAACCCTAATTAAGTCGAATATCAAGCCCCCGAACCCGAACTCTCCTTTCCTAATTTGATCTAGGTTAAAATTAGGTGGCGACTCATAATAGGTTCCAGTGAGCTAGCTTAGGTTTTAATAATTATTGTTATATGACATAGTTATTAATCTTAGGTTATAAGTGGACCTAAAACCCGGTTAGATCCTAATCGGCCTTAATCAACATAGGGTAGGGTTTAAAATCGAGGCTCACAGACTGGCGACTCTGCTGGGGACAAACTTCTTAATTTTAACTTGTTTAATTTTAAGAAAGAGGGCTTCATTCGAAAATGTTTATTTATGGCTTTAATTCTTTGTTTGTTTACTTTTGTGCGCAATTTAAATTAATGTACCTTTGCATCATATGAGAGCGAGGGTCCACGCAAACCTATTCCACCCCGGGACCCGTTTGAGGGTCCCCTGTCAGGGACTCACACCTTTTAGGTGATGTGAATAAGCGGGGGAAAAGAGAAGGATGTCGTATAACCACATCCCCTTAATACCTGGGCTTTAGCCCCAAGCGTTTTCCTGGCAGTGCCCTTACCTAGCCCATTGTTTGGTCATTCAAAGACCCGACCGTAGACGCACACCTTCAGGTGATGTGAAAAAAGTGGGGAAGCCCAAAGAGAATAGCGTGAAAGCCCTATTCCTTTGTGGCGACCTGGGCCCACGCCCCAAGCACCTCTCCGGATCGATCCATACCCAAATTGGATAAGTGTCAAGTGAGGACATGTGGAATTTGTATGGGCCTTGTCTGCTTGTGTGATCGGCCCACTACCCAGCCTAGGAATTGATAGGAGCTTTTCCTATATCAACTCAGCCCAACCTGAATTTACGGCTTTATTGTTTGCGGCCCAGAGGCCTTGTTTGGTTTGATATGTGAAACATTTGAGCTTCGACCCAAAAGTTTAGACTTAGGTGATTTCTCTCTTTCGGCCCAATTTGAATTATCAATCAGGCCTTTCCTTTTCGAGGCCCATTCAAGTCCAGGAAGACTTTTTCACTCAGGTTTTGACCTACGATCCTAGACATGGGTATCATCTTCAGGCCCAATCATAATCACTCGGCCCAAATTCCAATTCACATCCAGAACATGGTTTAGAAATCACTTCGGCCCATGCGCTTTACTTCTAGCCCAAACACATTCTGGCCCAAGCGCCCAATTCTCAGAACATTCCGGCTCAAGAATCATGCTCTTCAAACATTTCAGCCTAGGCACCAGTTCACAGCTCATGAATCATTCCGGCCCATGTGTCTCCCTTCCAACTCATTTCGGGCTCGGTGCCTACCCACAACCTTCGAAACATTCCAGCTCATATGCTTTTCTTGCAGCCCAAACAAGTTTTTACCTAAAACTTCTTCACGGTCCAGAATTTTAGCTCAATCCACTTTTGTTTTCCAGTAGATAAGCCCGAATCCCAAGTATGGCAGAGGGAGGAAATCCAGTCAGCATGGAGGCCCAATTTACAGCCTTAGAGCAAAGGTATGTGGCTGCCTTTGATGCCATGGAACAGAAACATAGGTCCACCACTAATGACATGGAGGCTAAGTATGTCACCATCATCGAAGAGCTGAAAAGCAAAATCAATTCCCTTGAGGTTGGTCATCAGGAAAACATTTCAGGAAAGATTGCTGACTCTGGGAACGAGCGTGACTACATCGAAGTTAACTCTGTTGAGGCCCAGGATGCACAAAGATTTGTAGGGCAAGTCGTCCCGGACCGCCAACTAACTGCAGAATTAAGGAAGGCCCTGAAAAGGATTGAGCGCATGGAAAAAGCTAGCAAGCCAGCTGGTTTCAATTACTCTTCTATGGAATCGTACCAAGAGGTCAATCTCCCTCTAAAGATGAAGCTACCCACACTTGCTCTATACAAGGGTTCCTTAGACCCACAAGTCCATCTGGCGATGTTCGATAGGGAAATGTCCATCCTCAGGTTGAATGACATGCAAAAGGCCAAGGTTTTCGCCCGTTATCTCGATGAAATACCTCAACGTTGGTACTTGACTCAGAGGATGAACACCAAAACCTATGAAGAGGTTTGTGAGGCTTTCCTGCACCATTTCGAGTATGCTAAGAATCTTGAAGTCACCAGGTCCGACCTTGCCAGTACCCGGCAGGGAAACAGTGAATCAATGTCCGACTTCATCAAACGGTGGAGGATGAAAGCCGCTGCTATGCCTACCAAAATGGATGAGCAAGAACAAATTCGAATGATTGTGGACAATATGCAGAGACAATACAACAACGAGCTGAGTTGCACATACTTCCCTAATTTCGACATGTTGATGGGACAGGTAAGGGTCATGGAAGAAAAGATTCACAAAGGCGAGCTGAAGCTGGGACAACCCAAAGCCCAGGGTGTGAGTATCGAGACCTTTAAGTCAGGACCGGGCAGAGTAGCTCAAGTTTCGTACCGAGTGAGCACCATACAAAGACCCAGTGCTGCAAAACAGAGCGTCAAGGCCTCACCCCGATCCAAGAGGTTCTCTGCACCGAGACAGTTTACCGACATTGGCCGGCCTCTCAGTCAAGCACTCGTGAAGCTACAAGAGCTAGACTTACTACAGCCTCTCACACCTAGTCCTGGGATCACCCAAGCCGGGGAACATCTCCATCAGTTCTGCCAGTTTCATCAACTACCAGGACACAGTACTGACGACTGCAGAGCATTGAAGCACAAGAACGAAGACCTTATCGAGCAAGGACTCCAGTTTGTTGAATAGGCAAAAGTCTAGCAGTGTTTTGTTCACTCATTTCAATTATGTGGGAAGTTTATCACATTTCTCTTTTAAAGAAGTTTAGATTTGAAAATTTCAGTTTTTTCGACTTTTTCAGTTTGTAATCACAAAAATGATAATAAAAGAAATGTGTTCGTTCACCTTGCATCTTGCTCGTTAGCAAAAATTAACTTAAAACTAATGTTCATGAAATGGTCATTTCTTGGCAACTGAACAAAATGACTTGTCTTTTGTTCTAAAAAGATGAACATGTCCAACCAAACACCACTACTCACCCCAAAACATCCAAGCAACCCACGAAGCGGTTCAAGTCTTTGTCACAAACCCCAAATCAATACTGGGGGCAATCCGAGTTTAGGATCATTGTCCTTGAATCTTTCGTTTAAGCGTGTGAACTAGTCTCTGAGTGAAATTCACGAGAGTGACTTGAGCGGAAAAACCAAGAGTGAACGAGCATGTCATTTTTACACGACTCCGGTGAGACCACATTCAAAGGTGAGGTAAACGGCATAACTCCGACCGAAGAAGATAATTTGTAAATTTACTCTTAGACCTGCGAAAAGTAACAACGAACGGATACACAACTATCAGGAATGACGAAGCACCTAGGTACAACACCACATAGCTAAAAGCTTGTAAACCCTGACATTAAACCCTAGGCACCCCCGCTGAGCCTTTCATATACCCCTTTTCGATGTTGCAAAGCTCCACAGAGCATGCCAGCCCGTGATGAATAACCAACCCGGTGACCAAAGGAAGCGAGGAGCCTGACTCTCAGATAACGTTTTCATCAGTTCAGAGAAGCAAAGCCGCTATCAGCATGACGAAGTGATCCGTAAATGGTCCCAAAGTGACACAGGATCAAAAGAGCTCACATCAAAATAGCTCTCAAAACTCATAACCGGGAAACACAAGAACCCCGAAGGCAAAGTCAAGAATGGATCAAACAAAGAGGCAAAACCGAAGTGCCTCGAAGAAATCCAAAAGACGAAAAGAGAAATGGTGTAAAGGACAACTTCAAAAGTCCAAGTCCAGAAGCTCAAAAACAACATCAACATGAAGCAGTTAGACGACTTCAAGACAAGGAAGATGAATCTGAGAGAAGACGCAAGTTGCAGCTTTGGTCACCCAATTAAGCTCCACATACCTCAAATATCCCTCCATGGTCCCGTTGTCCTTCATCACACCCCGTGGCCACGTTATAAGCTTTAAAGATTTCCGACTTGATAGTTGTGCGTCCAATCACGTGAAAGTAACAGATCAAATGCGTAAATCCATCAAATATTGAATTCAATGGTCTAGAAGTTGTGATTGTAGGTGAGAAACGAGTGCAAGCACCCAAACACGCCGAGTGTAGGTTAGGAAGCACCACATAAAAACATAAGCCCTGACCCTGTGAGGACGAGACTCGTTCGCACGTTTAATAAAATAAAATACTGGGGGCAATCGATCGGAACGATCGATTGCCACGAACTCTAGCTCAGATTGTCTTAAGGGAAAAATACTGGGGGCAATTGTTGGTTCCAACAATTGCTATGACAACACCAATTGGAACCCAGAGCTCAAACATCACCACCATCATCCCACCACAGGCACACATAAGCCCTTACCACCACATCAAGCACCTCAGGCCCACATAAGCCCTTACCTTCACTTCATACACCGCACAGGCCCACATAAGCCCTTACCTCCACACCTCCACTACACAGGCCCACATAAGCCCTTACCTTCACATCATACACCATACCCCACCGGTGGCATGTCCGAAGTCTATAGTTAGGAAATGATAATTTCACTTTCCTTTTCGCTAAACGGAATTTTCTTCAAACACTGCCACGTTTGGCACCTCTTTCAACAATTTCTCATCTTGAACAACTTTCCTTTAAACACTTCGGTATCATAAACCTCATCATGGCCACATTTGGCACACTTTCTAGTAATGTCGTGCTTTGGACAATTTTTGACCCTTAACATTGCCATGTTTGGCACATTTTCCAACGATTTCTTGTTCAGGGCAAGTTTCTTACATACACTTTGATTGTATTTTGACATGCACATCATCATTGCCACGTTTGGCACTTTCATAATCAACTTTCATCATGATCATTTGCATAAAGTTTACCGTGCATCCGTCCGTATGAAACGCCTCATCATAGACCAGAGATACAGATTCTCGCCCCGAAGATACAGATTCTTCAGAGATACAGATTCTCGCCCCGAAGATACAGATTCTTCAGAGATACAGATTCTCCCCCGATCAGAGATACAGACTCTCAGCCGAAGATACAGATTCTTCAGAGATACAGATTCTCGCCCCGAAGATACAGATTCTTCAGAGATACAGGTTCTCACCCGATCAGAGATACAGATTCTCGCCCCGAAGATACAGATTCTTCAGAGATACAGATTCTCACCCGATCAAAGGTACAGATTCTCAGCTGAAGATGCAGATTCTTCAGGGATACAGATTCTCAGCCGAAGGTACAGATTCTTCAGAGATGCAGATTCTCAGCCAAAGATTCAGATTCACCAGAATAGATGAACTCAACCTCAGGCTCATCATGAACCCAATTTCCTACCATTCCACTTAGGCACCCATAGGTCCTACTTTACATTCGTCAATTTAGGCACACATCACATCGATCTCATTACATCTCTTTTCCAGGTTCCCGACACCTTATAATGCTCGGCGTATTCCAGGTTCCCGACACCTTACAATGCTCGGCGTATTCCATTCAACTTCAGGTTCCCGACACCTTATAATGCTCGGCGTATTCCAGGTTCTCGACACCTTATAATGCTCGGCGTATTCCATTCAACTTCAGGTTCCCGACACCTTATAAAGCTCGGCGTATTCCAGGTTCCCGACACCTTATAATGCTCGGTATATTCCATCCAACTTCGGGTTCCCGTCACATTAGAATGCTTGGCGTACTTCATTCCTTTAAAGGTAGTCAACGCCTTAGAATAGCTTGACATCATATCATCCTCATAGGTAGTCAATGCCTTAGAATCACTTGACATCCCTTCCACTTTACTCATAGGTAGTCAGCGCCTTAAAATAGCTCGACACAACTTGTCGGATTTCAATTGCACGTGGGGTCTTTTAAGATCCAAAACTTTGGGGTATCACTCAAGCATCAACTAGCCTTTTCATTTCCATTACAAAGTCTAGTTGACGGGGGGCAATCTGTTATACCCAAAATTTGAACCCCCCCAGAAGAGAGTCTCTACTAATAGGCTAGTAGCGAGGGTTCCTAGTTCGGTCGGCACATTTCAGGGTACTAGGGACAGCTTAGTCATCTCCGGGGGCATTTTCGTAATTTTTCAAGGCTCCTAAGCCCCTTATAGGCTTTCTCTCTCCTCCAAATAAGGCTCAAATCAATTCAAAATGCTTTGAAATTTTAACCCATAATAGAGGATGACATCTGAAGCATAATGGCGTTGGAATTTTGATTTTTCGAATTTCCAAGAATTTTCTAGCAATTTCTGATTGAATCTGATGAGAAATTGAATTTAAAAATATTCCAATATCCAAAAAATTCGATTCCACTTTAGAAAAATCAGAAATGTCATCCTTTACCCATGTGTGAAATTTCATAATCAAATTCCTTTTGGAAGCCCTTGAGGTAAAACGTCGGTAAATCTCGGTTTTTACCAGATTTTTCTATCTTTAAGGAAGCCTATATAAGGAACCTTATCCCATGATCAAATCAAAACCTCAAGAACCCTAGACTCTCAAAGAAGGCGGCCGTCTCTTGCTCTCCACGTTTTGAACCCCAGAGCCACAATCAAACACCGAAATCTCACCAAAATCAACACCAAAACACATTTTTTAACTCCCACATCATCATCCATCATCAAAACCTCACCAAAACAGCACCAAAACGTGAAGAACATCAAGAACAACAAGGAGTCAGAAGCTGGGTTCGAAGTTCTTCCGGATCCGCCGTCAACGAGGCCCCCGAAGATTCCCAATGTGAAGAAACACCACGAATCTGAAGGTAAAACTGGTTACAATTCTACTTTTCTAATTCCCCACAACCTTATTAACTCTCTGTCAAATTTTGGGTTCAAACTAACCTTCTTACGCTTCTGTATTGCTGTTTGTTTAAGCTTCTGTCCAATAACTTGTTTACCAAGTTTCGTACTTAATTCGAATTCAAATTGAGAACTTTCAATCACTAACGTCTTGTACATCTTTCAGGCTACACACCCATAAAATTTGAGCCGAAAACACCTTCGGGAACAGCCTCAACGCCGCCGTCCGAGGGCGGTCCGCACCCACGGACGTCATGTCCGGGGTCCCAGACTCCCTGTCCGTAAGCCCGGACGCCCACGGATGACGGCGGGATTTTAAAAAAATTCAAAATTTAGGTTTTCTAATAATGTCCGGGCCCATGGACAGCCTGTCTGTGGCCCCGGACTTTGCAATTTTTTTTGTGTTCCTTTAATTTTGACTCTTCTGTATAATTAGGTTAACTGGGGTCCGTGGTCTCGGACATGGGGTCCGTGGCTACGGACGTAAGCAAAATTCGACCCGATTCTGCCTCCGAAACCCTAGTTTAGGTAATTTCAAATTTCACTTTTATTTTCAGTAAAAAAATGCTAAAAAACACAAAAAAAAACAGAAGCTCGCGCACTTAGGTTAAAACGACTCGTAATAAGCCGTAATTAAACTAAGTAGAGGAAAAACGACTTCTGGGGGTAATGAAAGTAATTGAACCCTAATTAAGTCGAATATCAAGCCCCCGAACCCGAACTCTCCTTTCCTAATTTGATCTAGGTTAAAATTAGGTGGCGACTCATAATAGGTTCCAGTGAGGTAGCTTAGGTTTTAATAATTATTGTTATATGACATAGTTATTAATCTTAGGTTATAAGTGGATCTAAAACTCGGTTAGATCCTAATCGGCCTTAATCAACATAGGGTAGGGTTTAAAATCGAGGCTCACAGGCGCCTGGGCCGAAACGTGTTTGAGGATGTGGCGCTTGGGCTATAATGTGTTTGGGAAGGTGGCACTTGGGTCGGAATGATTTGGGAATGTGGCTCTTGGGCCGAAATGATTTAGGGTTGAAGTAAGACATATGGGCCAGAGGGACTTCTTGACTACAATGGATGTGTGGGCCTGAATGCCCTTAATCTGGTAGTGATACATACAGGCTGAAGGAAGCCACATGAACTGTGAATGGGCCACTGGGCCGAGAGAGAAACTTTGAAGTCTAAGATTTGTTTGATGAATGAGTTACGAAAAACTATCTTGAATTCGAATGGGTTGAAACCTAAACAAATGGTTTTGAGTGGGCCTAAAAGGTATGACACCTAGATCTAGGACTTTGGGCCAGGGCCCGAACAAAAAGTTTACCTAGACTAGAATAGACCTTGGGCCGAAATGGAAAAGCCTGATTGATTTTCATGTCTTATGGACTGCTTTAGGTAGATTTGTTTTTCATGGGCCCGGAACTAAATTGATAATTCAAACTAGGCTGAAAGAGAAATCACCTAAGTCTAAACGTTTAGGCCGAAGCCCAGATGACTCACATATCAAACCAGACAGGGCCTTTGGGCCATAAACAAATAAAGCTGCCAATTTGGGTGGGGCTAGGTTGACGTAGGGAAAAGTTCCTATCAATCTCTAGGCTGGGTAGTGGGCCAATCATACAAGCAAACAAAGCCCACACAAATTCAACATGTCCTCACTAGACGTTCAAGTCAAACCGGGTATGGATCGATCCGGAGAGGTGCTTAGGGTGCGGTCCCAGGTCACCACAATGGAATAGGGCTTGCACGCTATTCTCTTTGGGCTTCCCCACTCTTTTCACATCACCAAAAGGTGTGCGTCTACGGTCGGGTCTTTGACTGACCAAGCAATGGGCTAGGTAAGGGTACTGCCAGAAAAATGCTTGGGGCTAAAACCCGGGTATTAAGGGGTGTTGGAGAAATATGTTACTACTTCTACAACTTAGGCAGTGTACCTATCATTTTGCTGAATAGTGGATTTGTGGGTTGTCGTACTCTTGGGGACCTCGCTGTGGATAACTGATAGTGTAGTAAATTGACTGAGATTTCTAGTAAACAGATTTTATCATTTTTGGAAGAGTAAGGTTAAAAGCTAACTCATAAGACAATAATAAAAACAATTAATCAAAGCAGAATAAAAATAGAAATTGTAAATCTTTTTGTGTTTTTAAAGAAGCATCCCGGGTTGTTCTGCTCACCTATTTTATCCAATTATATCAATATAAACTTTCCCATTTTAGCAATAAGCTCAGGAATCTTAATTAGTTCATTGACCGGTCCTTGTACAACAAACCCTGACTAGTAGAAATAACAAGCTGCAAAACATGCCCAAGTTAGTTCAACCAATCGCATTATTAACAATTCCTATTGGAGACAGATTAACCTATAGGCGAGATACGCTTCTAGTCGTTAACCCGTTTTGACTTCCTTTGTCTAGAACCTTGTCTCAGCAACGTATTTTAACAAGAAACTACAAATATCACTTTAATAATTGTACAACAAGATTAAAGCGCATTACGGACAAGAATCAAAATACTGCTTAGATAAATTATAGTGGAAAGCTTACATAACACAATTATATAAAATAGGCTCGCTTCCAAAACCCGGGAAGCTAAGTTTATTACTCAGACATTAGCAAGGATGAAAATAAAGATAGAAATAGCCATTATTTTGGAGACTGCCGGAGGAGACGACTGCAATTCGCTTCTGCTCCAGCTGCTTTTCTTCTCTTCTTTTAATCCTGGTTCTGTCGAGTGGTGGAATGAAGAATGAAAATAAAATGGAGAAGTGGGGGATAAGAGGATGGAGTGGATCGTAGGTGTGGTTCGATTCTGTGAGCGATGAATGATGGAGGAGATTGTTTTTTTTAGCAGAAGGCTCGTGGGTTTTATAGAAGAAAGGAAGAGGAAGAAGACAGGGCTGAGACAACGCGTGAGGAATTTAAGGAGTGCACCACGTGAGGAATTTAGGGAGTGTCGGCCGGCGCCTGATATTGCTGATCGGGTAGATGGATGTGTTTGCAGGCGCCACAAATGAAGAAGACAACTGGGTAGACAGGGCCGAAAGAAAACTATCGCGATAATTTATGGATCTGGTTGCACGTCCTTGTTTGTGTCCGGCCATATTTGGGCGAACGTCTCAGTGTTGTCCGGCCTTTTATCCACGGACGCGGCTATTCTCGTCCGGCCAAACTTGAGCGGACGTGACACGGACTCTTCTTTCTTGTCCGCCCTTTTCTACCCGGACAGCACACGGACACACTCCTTCTTGTCTGCCCTTTGTTACCCAGACAACACACGGACAAGCTCTCCTTGTCCGGCCTTTCTTCCTCGGTCATGTCCACGGACAGGTTGTTTCTTGTCCTGCCGTATTTCCACGGTCATGTTCACGGACAGGACTCTTGTGTTATAATGTAATCATGAATGTAGTG
This sequence comes from Limonium bicolor, assembly GCA_023374045.1. Taxonomy (NCBI): domain Eukaryota; kingdom Viridiplantae; phylum Streptophyta; class Magnoliopsida; order Caryophyllales; family Plumbaginaceae; genus Limonium; species Limonium bicolor. The sequence continues at coordinate 453,753,519 of CM041777.1, forward strand.
CATATTATGATCAGCCAAACATTTGTCCGGCGTGAATAATCAACGTGCATGAGCCGTGGATAAATTCTGCAACACACCACAAATGGCCACGTCAATTTGCATCAGCCCATGATAAATCATGATATGTGAGAATATAATGGTATGCTGCTGATGTGACAAAAATCAAATGCTTAATGGGAATATGGTGCAGCCGTGATGAAATATCAAGTACCACGTGAAGAACTTTCCATTGCTTTGACCACATGAGACTAGTCGTGAATAATGTGTATATATGTGGCAGTAATGACGATTAATTGTTAATTAATTACATGTCATGATGATGATTCTAAATGCACAACGTGAGATAATAAAATATCATTGTTTGTTGCGTTAGGATTATGATGAGAAAATCTATGCATTTCCTAAACTTTTGACTGCGTTAGACACATAAAGTATATCAGTTCATATCACAACATAAATCTAAGGAAAAACATACGATAAGTGAGTAATATTATCCTGAAAGTAAGTAAATATAAGGTAAATTAAACCCTTAAATGTCTATGTATTTCTCACTTATCAAACTCCCCCATACTTATCTTTTGCTTGTCCTCAAGCAAATCTTTTTGACATAATGTTTAAACAAGTTAAATAGACAATAATCAAGTAAGGATAGCACAGAAAAGGTAATTGTCAATCTTTTCAGATTTTTAAAGAGGGTACTAATAACATTAAAATTTTTAAAAAATATATATTTCTCTGTTTCTGAGAATAACCCTGAAGTCCTACAAAAGAAAGAGAAGCAGTACCATGAGAATTCTGCTTTTAACCCTGAGCCAATCCACCATTTTCTTTCACATTTCCAATGAACGACAAGGGGCATGAAGTAAAATCTTATTCCATTATACCTTTCAATGCCACATACTCATGATCCATAATGAAGAAGTTTTTATCATTTTGGTACAGAATGCAGAGATACTTCAATTTTGAAGTTCATTTTTCTTTTACCTCAGACTTTTCTCTCCACCCTTGTAGCGGTTTTGGGTCTACTATCCCAGATACCGAGTACCTTAGGTAGCCGGGTGATGAAGCACCCCTAAGAACTTAATAATCGAGTGGACGAGGCCTGTTTAGGATCAGAATATGCCTGTCTGGATCAGAGGAGTACCTTGCCTTGTTCTTTTTCCATCGTTTCATTCCAATTCAAGTCCAGGCTCAAAGTTAAAACAAAATTCAAATGATAATTTCCTCAGAATTTTTTTAGCATTGAGTAAGGAGCAGAGTGGTTAAAATTTTTTTTGTGTACCCTTTAAACCTGTTAATACCGGCATTACTCCCTCTATGGCTCCTTCTTTGATTATTAATCACTTAACAAATTTAAAAACAATGTCGAAAAAGTGGAGAACTTAAGAGCAAGCTTTTGATTATTATCTCTCCCCCACACTTGAACCAAAGCAATGCCTTCATTGCATAGAAAGAATTTAAAATAACAGGGCATGCAAACTACCTGGATAATGATCACAAAGCAAAAGCAATATGAAATTTTGAAAATTTAAAGAGCAAGGTAAAGATAGTGTACTCCCCAGAGTTTTGCAGATTATGTAGAGTAGCTCCCCCACACTTGAGTTCAGCTGTAAAATGTGCAAGATGTTCCTGTAATGAATATTCTAAACAGCCAGAAGAGCTCAAGTTAATTCTCCTCGTTCTCTCTCCTTTTTTTATATATAAAAACATATATAAGAATAATATGGAAAACAAAACATAAAACTGAAATAGTAGGGTAATAAAATTTAACCACTGGGTTGCCTCCCAGTAAGCTGCCCGTATTTATAGTCTTTGGCTACACTCCCGCTTCGTTATCCTGGATCAAAAATAAAGGTAGACAACAGCTTTGCCAGGAAAACGAAGTTAGCAGTAATTAGAAACAAACCACCTGGATCAAAACAGAACGTCACCTCGGCAAATAAAATAGGAAAGTAAATACTCCACAAAACCTGGTGTTTGAGGAGGTACTGTTGGTAACGTAGTTCTAATAGAAGACCAGGTGTGTAACACCCCAACCGCTAATCCTATGCTTGCCGTCCAATCATCCCATAATCCAGAGTTACTCGCAGCGGAAATACTACTTACTACTGCGGGTGATACAACGCCGCTAACCGCCCATACGGCTAGCTAGGCTTACCTCCCTTACAGTCACGGTGTGATGAACATAATATACCGAGCTACTAAATTACTTACCAAAATACCATATGCCAAATACTTACATCCTGGATCACCGAGTGTTTAAAGTGTATACTTACATCCCTTTCCAATCTTTCCAAAAGAATGAGTACCTACCATCTACTCATCTATACCAATTAAAATCCCTTCACAGTATCCCAAAAAGGTGTACCCCATGGTACACCGGCTAATCAAAAACTACAGCCATGTACTACTCAGTACACCGATCATAATTCATTGTTTACAACCAAAGGAAAACAAAAGAAATGGAACTAAGTCTTCATATCCTTCATTCATCCTTCGTACCAAGTGGTAGTAAAATGGTGCCCCAAGGGGCTCAGCAAACGCTGCGTATAAACTCCGCATATACCGCGTGCTAGCTAGGGAACGCCGACTATTTGACGTCCACTAAACATACTGTTCATTTATTTCATACATACATGCTTTGCATACAACATACATTCATTCACAATACATTATTCATTCCAAGGCAACAATACAATAATGCTCACAACACTTACCTTCACAGGGTTAGCCAAATTACGCATCCGGGTTAATCGGAATGCTATTTACTCTTTTACTCATTCCACATTACTTACTCTTACTTACACTTACTTACTTACATTCACTTTACTTACTCATTCTTACTTACTTACTTATACTCAAGTTAAGTCGTCGGGACCTCCGGCCCTGGGGACTACTCCGTCCCACCTCCGGGATTTACTTGACTCACCAATCCGGGATGCTACCCACTTAAGGGATTTGGGCCACGGACCAGTTTAAGAGTCAGGAATCGGATCCAACCTCTTGTGTCTCCTCATCCTCACGCGTGGCCGAAACTATATCGGACTTCTACTCATTCCAATTTAATTACCAATTTAAGTTAGGATGGTTAGCTTGTTAGGAATAAGTTAGAAGTCCATTCACACAAATAATCGGTCACGATGCAATACAACATACATACACACATTCATTATCATCCATACATTTCATGAATTATACAAACTAAGATTTAAGAAAATATTCACAACATACAACACTACATATTCACAAGTATGCATATTAACTCCGATTCGTGCATTTATCTTATTTGGTGATCAATTAGCACACAACACACAAATCAGAGTAACCAAGATAGCATACGGGGCATGAGGAATCCATACCGTTCACCGTCGTACTTGTATCCAAACTTTCCTTCGGTGTCACAAATCAAATCCTATGATATACATACAATTGAATGATTAATTCTAACTATCATTAACTTAACTCAATTACTCTTACGGTTACTAATCCATACTTACTTAGTCTTTGCATGCCAATACTTACATTTTATTTGTTTACTCCTAATTACTTAACAATGGCATACTTACATTTATATGCACATATGTATAGGTGGGTATACATACATACATATATATAATTATTATTTAATTAAAGTAATTTTTTTTTTGAATGGCTCGACCGACCTTACCCAGGGTCGGTCCCAAGGTCGGTCGAAGTCAGTAAGGAATTACGCTGGAAAATTACAGGGCCGACCGACCTTGCAAGTCCGGTCCCAAGGTCGGTCCATTCCAGTAAGTTTCGTATGTGAAAATTTTAGCCGACCGACCTTGCAAGTCCGGTCGCTAGGTCGGTCCATTCCAGTAGCTTACTCGACGGAAAAATTTTGAGTCGACCGACCTTGCAAGTCCGGTCGCAAGGTCGGTCCATTCCAGTAGGTTACAGACGGGAGAATTCTCTGGTCCGACCGAACTTGCAAGTCCGGTCGCAAGTTCGGTCCATTCCAGAAGCTTTCCCGTCTTTGTAAATCTGGGCTCGACTGACCTTGCAAGTCCGGTCCCAAGGTCGGTCCGGCCCAGTATGTGCATTTTTATTTCTGTTTTCTGTCCTCTCTTTTACCCATTACTTCCCCATTGTTCCTACACTCATTCCCACATGTTCTAACATTAATTAAACCTCCTAATACACCTTAGTTCATTCCTTAACTCCTTATACAATTCTATACTAACTTACACACTAAATTTCCAAATCTCATTTCAACACTTACACTAGTTCTTCCTAGTTGTGTTTTGCTACAGATTTTAACACTTATTCTCCCCATCAATAGATCCCTCTTCTAATGTCATTTCTACCACCTCCAATGCCTTACAACTACATTAACTATCTCTCCTAATACACCCTCTAGCTTTCTCTATTAAAATCTGTTACAACCTATGCCATTCACCTAGTTTCTAATCTCTTAAGTCCACTAGTTTCTAAGTAAATTTTGCCATAGTCTCCCCTATAATTTTACACTCTCACCGCATTGTTTACACTCACATAAATGATCATACCACCTGTTTACAACCAAAATCAATATTCCCATCTCTCATACACAAATACTACACTAAGCAACATTTATTTCCTGCACTCAAACGTTAGCTCCCATTTATGTTTTAACAAGTTTTAGAATGTCTTTTTAAAGGTTTAAAAGCTTGTTTCCTCCTACACATTACACTACCACTATACTAACATTTTACAATACATATTTTCATTTCTAAAAATCTGTTACATAACCATTTACAAGGCTATACAAAGATGAGCTTAATTACCTTGTTTTCTTCTTCTAGATTTTCTTTCTCCTTCTCTCTTGCCTCTTCCTTCTTCCTTCTCTCTCTACCGGTTATGGTACTTCAACAAGTCTAACATTATAACCCATACATACACACACATTCAATACTAAAACTAACCCTAACATTATTTAAGCTTTTAATGTGGGTTTTAGGGTTTAGAAAATTCCTTACCTTCCAAAGGTGCAAGTGCTGTTTGGGATAGCTCAAGAACAAGACTTCTCACTCTCCAAAGAAGCCAAAATCGGCTGGGTACAAGAGGAACCAAACAAGGTTTTAGCTAGATTTTCGTTTTGCCTTTAAGGCTAGAAAAAGATGAAGTTTTGAGAATATTTTTACCTTAGAAGAACAAGGAGAATGAGGTGGTTCTAATGGTGGTCTTGAAGCTCCAAATGCTCCATACCCATGGAGATGAAAGTTGCCCTTTTCGAATTTTGAAAAGATAGGAATGCTCTACTTGGTAAGAGGATTCCAATGGTGTAGTTTTTACAATTTTTGGAGGAGGTTTAAGGGAGTAACAAGATGAGAGAAGATGGAGTTTTGTGGGGGTTTGCTAATTCTCCATTGGTGACGGCTGGAGGAAGAAGAAATAGAGAGTGAGGGTTGTGTGTATACGTGAGTGAAGAAGAATAAAGATAGGAGAGAGAATAGGTGAGTTAGTAAAGTAGAGAGAGTGGTTTACTTTATTATTGTTTGTTTGTAAATAAGAGGGAGTAAGTGAGTGTGTGAGAGAGGGGAATAGGGGGGCCGGCTGGCACCATCACACACACACAAACTTTACTTTTTATTTTAAAAGTGGACACATAAGTTTTGGCTATTTATGTTTCTACCCCACAACTTCCCGTTTTTGACAGTTTTTACTAATTTCTAGTTTTATTGATTTTATTGGTTCTAAAGCTTCACTAATATTTATTAATGATTATTTAGTTGACCAAAACTGTTACGAGTCTATTTGACCCGCTTAAAGACACGTTTTCCCGGTTACCTCGAAAATCGTGCTTTAAGGTTCATTAGTGCTTTTAATCCATTTTAAGGATCTGTTTTCTTCGGGATTTGTTCCCTTATGATTATTTATGCATAATTAAGCTTCTAAATTATTTATTAGCCTAATTAATCACTATTTTTAATTACGGGGTATTTCAATCTACCCCCCTTAAGAAACTTTGCCCTCAAAGTTGCTCAAGGTTAATAGTTTAGTAAATCTACTCATTAGGCAAACCAATTGCCATAATGCATCTCACTACCACCTATGAGGTGTTTACTCCATTCCACATTGCACACATACACACTTCAAGCATCATACACAATTCACATACACAATCCAACATTTTCAATTCATACCATTCCACAATACACCATACACCATTACAATTCACAATACACGTTACACATACATACACATACCAAATTCACTTGCACTACATGTGCCATACAAACCTATTACAATACCTACACACTATGCAATGCTTACCCCGAAGCAATGCAAAAGCAAAAAGGGCTCTACCCCCCTTAAAAGGGGTACGACCTGTACCCGTATTGCTAAATGCTAGACTCTCTAGTCTATGAACAACTGTGGGTACTTAGCCTTCATGGCATCTTCCAACTCCCATGTCGCTTCTTCGACATCATGGTGTGACCATAGGACCTTCACCATTCGTATAGCCTTATGGCGAGTGTCTCTGGTCTTCCTATCAAGGATTCTTACTGGGGTTTCAACATATCTCATGGTCGGCTCGATGGATAGTCTCTCGGGCTCTAAGACGTGAGAAGGATCAGCAATGTACTTCTTGAGTTGTGACACATGAAATACATCATGCACACGCCCCAAGTCCTCAGGTAGTGCTAACCTGTAGGCTACAGCTCCAACTCTTTCGGTGATAGCATACTGCCCTACAAACTTTGGGCTCAGCTTGCCCTTCTGGCCAAATCGGAAGACACCCTTCATAGGTGAAACACGCAAGAACACTTGGTCGCCCACGGCGAACTCAAGGTCGCGTCGTCTCACATCCGCATAGGATTTCTGTCTATCTTGGGCTGCCTTCATATTAGCTCAAATCTGCTGAACTTCAGCTTGCACTTGCTCAAGATACTCCGGTCCTATGATGACCGCTTCGCTTGACTCATCCCAACACAAGGGTGTACGGCAAGGTCTACCGTATAGGGCTTGGAAAGGTGACATCTTAATCGAGGCGTGATAGCTATTATTATACGAGAACTCGATAAGATGAAGCTTGTCTGACCAACTCCCCTGAAAGTCTAAGGCACATGCTCGAAGCATGTCCTCCAGTGTCTGGATGGTCCTTTCTGTCTGACCGTCGGTCTGAGGATGGAAGGCGGTACTCAATTTCAATTATGTACCCAACGCTTCCCGTGTAGCTCTCCAGTATCTCGAAACAAATCTGGTGTCGCGGTCAGATACTATAGTCTTAGGGACTCCGTGATGTCTGATAATCTCCTTGTCGAACAGCTCGGCTAGCTTTACTACCTTCCAGGTGTCCTTCATTGGTATGAATCTGGCAACCTTGGTAAGGCGATCGACTACAACCCAGATCATGTTGAGTCCTCCCCTGGCAGGTGGGAGTCCTACAACAAAATCCATGGAGATATCATGAAATTTCCACTCCGGAACTGGCATCGATTGTACCATTCCACCCGGTCTACGATGTTCAAATTTTACCTTCTGGCATGTTAAGCATCTTAATACAAATTCGGTCACATCCGACTTCATTCCAGACCACCAGAAGTACCTCTTCATGTCTTTGTACATCTTGGAGGCTCCCGGATGGACTGATAATGTAGAACTGTAAGACTCTCGCAGGATGCGATCCCTTAGCTCAACATTACTTCGGGGGACGCATAGCCTGCCATTCAACCGAATCAAACCATCTTCATGTAGCTTGAAGTCATACTTCTTCTTCTCAAATGTACCATTCTCAATCTTTTGTCTGATTTCGGTTAGGTAAGGGTCGCTCAACTGAGCGTCTCGCACCTCGTCAACCAAGCTAGAAGAAGCGAGTATCAAATGGAGCGAGTGTGCTCGATGGCTCAGGGCGTCGGCTACAATGTTTGCCTTCCCTTCCTTATACTACAAGTTGATGTCATAACCTGAAAGAAACTCCATCCATCTTCTCTGTCTCAAATTCAACTCTTTCTGAGTGAATACATACTGTAAGCTCTTATGGTCAGAGTAGATGGTGATGCTTACCCCATAGAGATAGTGTCGCCATATCTTCAAGGCGAAGACGATGGCTCCTAACTCTAAGTCATGAGTCGGGTAATTCTCCTCATGCTTTTTCAGCTGGCGGGAGGCATAAGCTACAACCTTGCCATGCTGCATGAGTACGCATCCCATTCCTTTGCCTGATGCATCGCAATATACCTCAAATCCCTCTGTGCCCTCTGGAAGAGTAAGGATGGGCGCTGAGGTCAATGAGTCTTTTAGTTTCTGAAATGATAACTCGCACTCGTCTGTCCATACAAACGGTGCATCTTTCTTCATCAATGTAGTCATGGGCTTAGTGACTTTCGAGAAGTCCTTTACAAATCTCCGGTAGTAACCGGCTAGACCAAGAAAGCTCCAAATGTCGGTAACAGTCTTAGGTCTAGGCCATGATCGTACGGCTTCTATCTTTGAAGGGTCAACTGAGATACCTGCGCTCGAGATGACATGACCAAGGAATGATACCTGATCTAACCAGAATTCGCATTTGGAGAACTTCGCATACAGCTGGTTCTCGCGCAGTGTCTCAAGCACTTTCCTCAAATGAGTTTCATGTTCCTCTGCTGATTTGGAGTATACAAGTATGTCGTCGATGAAGACAACCACTAAAGTGTCCAACTGCTCTCTGAATAGACGATTCATGAGGTCCATGAATTTAGCTGGTGCATTTGACAAACCGAATGGCATCATTGTGAATTCGTAGTGGCCATATCTGGTACGGAATGCCGTTTTCTCGATGTCTTGTTCCTTGATTGCAATTTGATGATACCCAGAATGGAGGTCGATCTTGGAGAAGACTGATGCTCCCTTCAGCTGGTCGAATAGGTCGTCGATGCGTGGCAATGGTTATTTATTTTTGACTGTGACCGCATTCAACTCGCGGTAGTCAATACATAGTTGGAGGCTACCGTCCTTCTTCTTGATGTAGAGAACCGGTGCTCCCCAGGGTGATACGCTCGGGCATATGAACCCTTTGTCGAGTAGATCACGTAGTTGTTCTTTTAGTTCCGTCATTTCAGCAGGTGCCATGCGGTACGGTGCCCTAGCGATGGGACCGGTACCTGGCAAAAGGTCAATTTCAAATTCCACTACTCTCGGTGGTGGCATGCCGGGTAGCTCCTTAGGGAATACATCGGGAAATTCGGATACAATGGGTACATCGTCTCTGAACTCTGGATCTCGTTCCAGGTCTTGCACATAACACAGATATACTTCTTGGCCCTTTCTAAGCTCCCGGTACATAGCCATAGCAGATATGAGTGTGGTCGAAGGCTCTCTCGGTCTCTGGCGGTAAGATACAGTAACCCCAGAAGGACTCTTGAGCAGCAATCGATGCTCGGCGCAGAGGATTATACCCTTGTGCCGCTCCAACCAATTCATTCCGATGATTAAGTCGAATCCCAATCCACTGAATTCGATGAAGGAAATGGGAAACGATTCATTCTTGATTTCGATGGTGGCTGATTGATAATACTTGGTGCACTTTACTCGCTCCTTCGATGGGAGAGTAACCATGAAGTTCGGTAGCTCATCCGCATCTAGCTTCAGCCTCTTCACAAAGGATGGTGATACAAAAGTGTGAGAGGCACCGGAGTTGAATAATACATTGGCATCAATGCCATTTACTGGGAATGTTCCCGTTAAGATGGTGCCGCTTCTGCCGGCTTGTGCTTCGGTGAGGATACTCAGAATACCTTCGGTACCGAGTCCACAACCTATTGGATTCACAATTGGATAAGTATTGATGGTGGACACAAGTGGTATTAAACCAACACTGCTCTTTATTGATAAACCAACCATCATACATACCGTGTCTCTAATACATGTTACTAATAGATTACATGTTACTATGACTTTAATACTTTATAAAGGTAAGGTTCAGGCGTCCTAGTTTCATGTGTGTGGCATTGATTATTGCCGGCGGTGCCGTATTCAACTTGATCTTGTTGATCCCGTGATACAACATCCTAGAGTTTCCACCCATGATTAGGACATCTCCTGATCTCAATACCAATTTCTGTGCGAGGTCCACACGCTTCTGCTCGCTATACAGGAATACAGCTTCATCACCAATGGACCAAGACACTACGGGCACTCCTTGTTCAAGAGATTCCGCTGTCTCGTCCTTGTCTTGGTGTAACCCAAGTCGTCCTTCTTTCTCGTAGAAGTTGACAATACAGAGGTCCGCTTCGAGTGTGGGGATCGGTTCATGTTCGCATTGTTGTGCAAGTTCTACTGCTTGTGTGACGAGTGTCTGAAACTCTGGAGGTATTGTCGGTGGCGCTGCTCCATCCTGTGTTCGTGTCTCCTGGTATGTCTTGGTATAAGGATTCTAGTCCTTTCCCAAGCACATCATCTTCAGCTTCATCTTCGCTCCACCGGGGAATTCGGGTGTATAAAATCCACCTTGACCCGTTCCTAGCTCGTTGCATCGTCGAATGATTGAGATTTGCGCTTCGGGTGTCAGGTATCCCCTTAATAAAATCATACCTGGTCGGATGACCTGACACTGTTCATTGGTGTAGTAGTGGTTGGTGATGTTGATCTCTTCTTGATTCAGGTTTACCGGTATCGGATAACAGATACTAAAGCTTCCTATGGTTATAAATTTCATCTATGGTGAGTACTAGTTTCAACTACTTCATTTCATGCTTAATATACACTTCATTTTATTTACTCATGCATTCACTCATACAGTTACTCCAATAATTAGACATGATACTTCAAGAATTAAAGGTTTAGATTAATCACCTGGGCCGGATTTAGAACCGGACCCATCACGGTCAATCACATGAGGGACAGGCTGCCTCTGAGGCGCACTCCGCTGAGGTCCCCGGGATCCCTGTCCCTGCGGTGCCTGCTGGGTCGGTGCATCGCCAGATGCAACCTCCTTGCCTTCCCTCTACCTGTAGCTTTGGTAGTTCCCCTTTGGCTTGGCATTCTCTGGGCATTTATTGGCTGTATGTCCCGGTTTCTAGCAGTTGTAGCATTTGATTTCTCTCCCATAGCAGTCCTTGCCGGGATGGTCTAGGTTGCACTTCCTGCACACATAGGTGCGGCCGTCGGAGAAGGTTTTGGTGGAACCGGAGCCAGAACCTAAGGTGTAGAGGGTTAGCACATGTGTGCGTGGGTATACTAGATATGATACTGATACGAATACGAATTAGAAATAGAAGTTTACCCTTTGGTGGGTATGATCTCAGTGGCTTTGCTGCCACCGGTGCAGATGAACCGAGTTGAAGAAGTTCAACCGGTTTGCCCTGCTCAGCATGGGCACTGCTTTCACTTGGGAATTTCTTTTGGGATTGCTGAAAGAAATTTCCCTTCTTCTTTTTCTAGCTTTTACCCTGGTTCTGCTCCTCGCCATTGGTGTTCTTGTTGTTGGCCTTGCGCTTAAGCGCGGTTTCTTCATCCCGTAGTTGGCAAGTGATTTCAACGCGAGAAGCCGCGTGATAACACTCCTGAAGTTTCAGGTATTAGCCGGGGTTCTAATTTAAGGAAGAATAAGGAAAGACTCAAAGAATTCAAGGAATTTAAGGAATTCAAGGAGTTGAAATGATACTAAGGGTTAACCGATATTTACCTGAAGGGAGGTAAATCGTGTATAGCCCATACCGTACCGAAGGCGATGGCTCAGACCGCCATAGAAACGATCGACCAACACCTGGCCGGTGAATCCTAGATCGGGAAGAAGACGGAGACTGGAAGTGAAGGTGCGGTAGTACTCATCCACAGACATCTTGTCTGTCATTTTCAAGGCATCTAGCTCTAGCCTTTTCTTAGTCTTTACGTGCTCTGGATAGTACTTGGATCGGAGGAGAGATGCGAAAGACTCCCAATCGAATGTGGGGTCGCTGACGTGCTCATGCTTGATTAGCTTCCACCAATCCATAGCAGCATCCTTCAGATAATAAGCAGCAACTCTGACTCGAACTCCAGCAGGAGCTTCGAGGGTTTCGAACACCGTCTCCATCTCGGAGATATAGGCTTCGAGCTTAGCCGGATCACTCTCGCCCCTAAAGCAGGGAGGGCGGAGTTCCGCTACAGCTTTTACCCAGTTCGCTTCTCTGGGTGGCGGGGGAGGGATTGGTCCCGCTTGGTTCTGTTGAGTTTGTTTCATAGCTTGGATTACTTAGGGTAGCATCTGCGCTACCGTGGCAGCGACGATTTCAGCTATCGTCTACGTGCCGGGTCCGTCATTGCCCCCTCCTCTAGGGCGACCTGGACCTCTCCTGACATCTGAATATTTAACAGTTACATTAGGCTCCGCAAGATATGACTCAAAGGTCTTGGAATTTAAGCAAGGTATCGTTCCTAAGAACGTCAAGGGTATCCATTGTTGACAACGGTAGTTCCTAGTTAGGTTTCTAAGTATCCGTCTTAAGACGGTTGAAATCCTAACTCGGTAATCCCTATGCTCGGCACTATGGACATCAGAGCGTAACTACGCTCTGATGCCACTTTTTGTAACACCCCAACCGCTAATCCTATGATTGTCGTCCAATCATCCCATAATCCAGAGTTACTCGCAGCGGAAATACTACTTACTACGGCGGGTGATACAACGCCGCTAACCGCCCATACGGCTAGCTAGGCTTACCTCCCTTACAGTCACGGTCTGATGAACATAATATACCGAGCTACTAAATTACTAACCAAAATACCATATGCCAAATACTTACATCCTGGATCACCGAGTGTTTAAAGTGTATACTTACATCCCTTTCCAATCTTTCCAAAAGAATGAGTACCTACCATCTACTCATCTATACCAATTAAAATCCCTTCACAGTATCCCAAAAAGGTGTACCCCATGGTACACCGGCTAATCAAAAACTACAGCCATGTACTACTCAGTACACCGATCATAATTCATTGTTTACAACCAAAGGAAAACAAAAGAAATGGAACTAAGTCTTCATATCTTCATCCTTCGCAAGTACCTGCGTGTAGTAAAAATGGTGCCCCAAGGGGCTCAGCAAACGCTGCGTATAAACTCCGCATATACCGCGTGCTAGCTAGGGCACGCCGACTATTTGACGTCCACTAAACATGTTGTTCATTTATTTCATACATACATGCTTTGCATACAACATACATTCGTTCACAATACATTATTCATTCCAAGGCAACAATACAATAATGCTCACAACACTTACCTTCACAGGGTTAGCCAAATTACGCATCCGGGTTAATCGGAATGCTATTTACTCTTTTACTCATTCCACATTACTTACTCTTACTTACACTTACTTACTTACATTCACTTTACTTACTCATTCTTACTTACTTACTTATACTCAAGTTAAGTCGTCGGGACCTCCGGCCCTGGGGACTACTCCGTCCCACCTCCGGGATTTACTTGACTCACCAATCCGGGATGCTACCCACTTAAGGGATTTGGGCCGCGGACCAGTTTAAGAGTCAGGAATCGGATCCAACCTCTTGTGTCTCCTCATCCTCACGCGTGGCCGAAACTATATCGGACTTCTACTCATTCCAATTTAATTACCAATTTAAGTTAGGATGGTTAGCTTGTTAGGAATAAGTTAGAAGTCCATTCACACAAATAATCGGTCACGATGCAATACAACATACATACACACATTCATTATCATCCATACATTTCATGAATTATACAAACTAAGATTTAAGAAAATATTCACAACATACAACACTACATATTCACAAGTATGCATATTAACTCCGATTCGTGCATTTATCTTATTTGGTGATCAATTAGCACACAACACACAAATCAGAGTAACCAAGATAGCATACGGGGCATGAGGAATCCATACCGTTCACCGTCGTACTTGTATCCAAACTTTCCTTCGGTGTCACAAATCAAATCCTATGATATACATACAATTGAATGATTAATTCTAACTATCATTAACTTAACTCAATTACTCTTACGGTTACTAATCCATACTTACTTAGTCTTTGCATGCCAATACTTACATTTTATTTGTTTACTCCTAATTACTTAACAATGGCATACTTACATTTATATGCACATATGTATAGGTGGGTATACATACATACATATATAATTATTATTTAATTAAAGTAATTTTTTTTTGAATGGCTCGACCGACCTTACCCAGGGTCGGTCCCAAGGTCGGTCGAAGTCAGTAAGGAATTACGCTGGAAAATTACAGGGCCGACCGACCTTGCAAGTCCGGTCCCAAGGTCGGTCCATTCCAGTAAGTTTCGTATGTGAAAATTTTAGCCCGACCGACCTTGCAAGTCCGGTCGCTAGGTCGGTCCATTCCAGTAGCTTACTCGACGGAAAAATTTTGAGTCGACCGACCTTGCAAGTCCGGTCGCAAGGTCGGTCCATTCCAGTAGGTTACAGACGGGAGAATTCTCTGGTCCGACCGAACTTGCAAGTCCGGTCACAAGTTAGGTCCATTCCAGAAGCTTTCCCGTCTTTGTAAATCTGGGCTCGACTGACCTTGCAAGTCCGGTCCCAAGGTCGGTCCGGCCCAGTATTTGCATTTTTATTTCTGTTTTCTATCCTCTCTTTTACCCATTACTTCCCCATTGTTCCTACACTCATTCCCACATGTTCTAACATTAATTAAACCTCCTAATACACCTTAGTTCATTCCTTAACTCCTTATACAATTCTATACTAACTTACACACTAAATTTCCAAATCTCATTTCAACACTTACACTAGTTCTTCCTAGTTGTGTTTTGCTACAGATTTTAACACTTATTCTCCCCATCAATAGATCCCTCTTCTAATGTCATTTCTACCACCTCCAATGCCTTACAACTACATTAACTATCTCTCCTAATACACCCTCTATCTTTCTCTATTAAAATCTGTCACAACCTATGCCATTCACCTAGTTTCTAATCTCTTAAGTCCACTAGTTTCTAAGTAAATTTTGCCATAGTCTCCCCTATAATTTTACACTCTCACCGCATTGTTTACACTCACATAAATGATCATACCACCTATTTACAACCAAAATCAATATTCCCATCTCTCATACACAAATACTACACTAAGCAACATTTATTTCCTGCACTCAAACGTTAGCTCCCATTTATGTTTTAACAAGTTTTAGAATGTCTTTTTAAAGGTTTAAAAGCTTGTTTCCTCCTACACATTACACTACCACTATACTAACATTTTACAATACATATTTTCATTTCTAAAAATCTGTTACATAACCATTTACAAGGCTATACAAAGATGAGCTTAATTACCTTTTTTCTTCTTCTAGATTTTCTTTCTCCTTCTCTCTTGCCTCTTCCTTCTTCCTTCTCTCTCTACCGGTTATGGTACTTCAACAAGTCTAAAATTATAACCCATACATACACTCACATTCAATACTAAAACTAACCCTAACATTATTTAAGCTTTTAATGTGGGTTTTAGGGTTTAGAAAATTCCTTATCTTCCAAAGGTGCAAGTGCTGTTTGGGATAGCTCAAGAACAAGACTTCTCACTCTCCAAAGAAGCCAAAATCGGCTGGGTACAAGAGGAACCAAACAAGGTTTTAGCTAGATTTTTGTTTTGCCTTTAAGGCTAGAAAAAGATGAAGTTTTGAGAATATTTTTACCTTAGAAGAACAAGGAGAATGAGGTGGTTCTAATGGTGGTCTTGAAGCTCCAAATGCTCCATACCCATGGAGATGAAAGTTGCCCTTTTCGAATTTTGAAAAGATAGGAATGCTCTACTTGGTAAGAGGATTCCAATGGTGTAGTTTTTACAATTTTTGGAGGAGGTTTAAGGGAGTAACAAGATGAGAGAAGATGAATTTTTGTGGGGGTTTGCTAATTCTCCATTGGTGTCGGCTGGAGGAAGAAGAAATAGAGAGTGAGGGTTGTGTGTATACGTGAGTGAAGAAGAATAAAGATAGGAGAGAGAATAGGTGAGTGAGTTAGTAAAGTAGAGAGAGTGGTTTACTTTATTATTGTTTGTTTGTAAATAAGAGGGAGTAAGTGAGTGTGTGAGAGAGGGGAATAGGGGGGGCCGGCTGGCACCATCACACACACACAAACTTTACTTTTTATTTTAAAAGTGGACACATAAGTTTTGGTTATTTATGTTTCTACCCCACAACTTCCCGTTTTTGACAGTTTTTACTAATTTCTTGTTTTATTGATTTTATTGGTTCCAAAGCTTCACTAATATTTATTAATGATTATTTAGTTGACCAAAACTGTTACGAGTCTATTTGACCCGCTTAAAGACATGTTTTCCCGGTTACCTCGAAAATCGTGCTTTAAGGTTCGTTAGTGCTTTTAATCCATTTTAAGGATCCGTTTTCTTCGGGATTTGTTCCCTTATGATTATTTATGCATAATTAAGCTTCTAAATTATTTATTAGCCTAATTAATCACTATTTTTAATTATGGGGTATTTCAAGGTGGTGATGATTTTTCTTCCTCGAATTGGAGGATGTAGACATCCTCCTCTTGTTGTTGAGGCTTATGGAGGCAGGGTGAGAGTTGATGAGAGACTGGTGGTAGCGGTGTTCCTTCGTCATATTCGAGGATGTAAATTTCCTCTCCTGGTTGACGAGGCTCAATAGGATAATCCTCTTCGCGGACTGGCTCAAAAAAAATATCTTCAAGTTTTAATTGCTCCTCTTGTGTTGGGGATGGAGATGGAGGAGAATTGTAACTTTCAGACATTTGCTCCAACTCGGCGTCGGAGAAAAATGACCTGATAAGTTTCTTTATCTCCTCATCAGAACTTGTAGCTTCAATAATATCTGGCTCGAATCGATCTTCACTCCTTGGAGTCACCACTGGAATTTCTTATAGCGGCTTGGCCTGACTCGGGAAAAATTCGTCTGGCCCTTGTGTAGATTGCTGTTCATTCTGATTGAAGTAGTCATATCCCAACTGAGCTTCTTTGTACTGTGTATTAGCCTGGTTGACTTCCCACCAATACGGCTCTCGATTCGATTGTTGAGGTGGTTGATAATCCTTGACCAACCTTTGATAGGAGGACATCTCCTCTTGCATGTGCGTCCATTCCAAATCAATCAATAATCTTCTCACCTCATTGTAGCCGCTCTCCATTATCAGTAACTATCCTACAAAAACAAAAATAAAAATACCAAGTAGAATAGAACTAAAAATATAAAATAAACACAAAAGCAAAAATTAACAAAATAGAAAAACTAATACGAAACAAAAAAAAATAAAAGAAAATAGCTAAAATAAAAAGTAAGTAAAATTAAATAAAATTAAATGAAGCGGAAATAAAATAAAACAGAAATAAATAAAAAAAAACTAAACAGAAATCTCAATAAAATTAAAAACCATCAATTAACCGTGTCGGAGATCCCCGGCAACAGCGCCAAAAACTTGTTGGAGAAATATGTTACTACTTCTACAACTTAGGCAGTGTACCAATCGTTTTGTGGAATAGTGGATTTGTGGGTTGTCGTACTCTTGGGGACCTCGCTGTGGATAACTGATAGTGTAGTAAATTGACTGAGATTTCTAGTAAACAGATTTTATCATTTTTGGAAGAGTAAGGTGAAAAGCTAACTCATAAAACAATAATAAAAACAATTAATCAAAACAGAATAAAAATAGAAATTGTAAATCTTTTGTGTTTTTAAAGAAGCATCCCGGGTTGTTCTGCTCACCTATTTTATCAAATTATATCAATATAAACTTTCCCATTTTAGCAATAAGCTCAGGAATCTTAATTAGTTCATTGACCGGTCCTTGTACAACAAACCCTGACTAGTAGAAATAATAAGCTGCAAAACATGCCCAAGTTAGTTCAACCAATCGCATTATTAACAATTCCTATTGGAGACAGATTAACCTATAGGCGAGATACGCTTCTAGTCATTAACCCGTTTTGACTTCCTTTGTCTAGAACCTTGTCTCAGCAACGCATTTTAACAAGAAACTACAAATATCACTTTAATAATTGTACAACAAGATTAAAGCGCATTACGAACAAGAATCAAAATACTGCTTAGATAAATTATAGTGGAAAGCTTACATAACACAATTATATAAAATAGGCTCGCTTCCAAAACCCGGGAAACTAAGTTTATTACTCATACATTAGCAAGGATGAAAATAAAGATAGAAATAGCCATTATTTTGTCGATTGCCGGAGGAGACGACTACGATTCGCTTCTGCTCCAGCTGCTTTTCTTCTCTTCTTTTAATCTTGGTTCTGTCGAATGGTGGAATGAAGAATGAAAATAAAATGGAGAAGTGGGGGATAAGAGGATGGAGTGGATCGTAGGTGTGGTTCGATTCTGTGAGCGATGGATGATGGAGGAGATTGTTTTTTTTTTAGCAGAAGGCTAGTGGGTTTTTGTAACACCCCAACTACAAATAACACACTTAACAATACTTAGCAGCGGAAAACATAACTCACACCCTCACTTAACTCTTTGGTGTTACACGCCGTTAGCCACCCACGTGGCTAACAAGGCTAACATACATACATCGTACCGGTCTGATGGACTAAATTCCCGAGCAACTACACATAAATTCCGTTCCGTGTTCAACATCCATTATACACTTACATTACAACTATACCGAGTATTTACTAACTAACGCCGATTCAATTTCGGTCTTACTACACCTACAACACTTGCACAATTTGCATGAGCGCCCACATACAACAACTACCCCGTCCTACTCTCGAACGGCTTCCAGATCTTGTACCTGAAAAGTATGGGAGCCCCCAAAGGGGGTTAGCACCTTTGCTGGTATGGTAATCCCGCAGCCCGCATGCTACCGGGCCACGCACAACTATTTGTCGTCTTAGCATGCGGTTGATTTATTTCAAACATGCACAAACTCACATACATATCATGCTTATAAGCAAACATCCATTAATAGGGCGCAAACACAAAGTTAGCACACACACTCATAACCACACACTTCACTTTATAACACACACAACTTAATTTCTCTCTTCTTAGAGGATATAACTTTACCTAAGGAGTGTCGGGGTGATATAAGCCCGAGCACAACATACATACAATTCCTTTACTTGAGTGGCGGTCTCATATAGGACCGATCACAACATATATAATTTCCCCCTAGCTCCAATAATGATGAGTTAGGTAAGCCTTGGTTAAGCTTGTGGGAGGTTGTAGTTCAAGGAGGAACAACAACCGTAACATAACAAAGAGGGAGTCGAAGCGAACTTAGGCATCGACACCCTACCAACATTAAACATGATTTACCCCTACCCGATTGGAAGTTGGGTAGGTAAGCTTTGGCTAAGCTAATGGGAGGTCGAAATCCAAAGAAGGAAATCAACCCTTAACATAACAGGATGGGAGTTAATTCACATATATATATATATATATATTAACTCCCAAACAATACACGCGACCGGAACGACCGGATTCCTCTCCATACATAACATATACTTATTAGTTAGGGTTCCTTTATGGAACTTATCACATATATACATCACATAGTGTTACTAACTCGGTTAGACACCTAAGGGGAGTAATATCCCTTTTTAACAAACATGGATAACTGTACCCAATAACAACAACAACATACCAAACATGTCACATACATCACACATAATCACAACATACACTAACGCACGGATAACCGTAGTTAGAACGTTCCTATGGGTTGGGACGTTTATTCCGAATACCGATCTCTTATGTGTACCTAAGGTCGGTTAACTATTATTTAACATATAACTAAGGTTAAGCGGTATCGGAATTAATTTACGCCACAAAATGAATTACTGTAACTCATTTCATGCTTTATCTTGCAAGGTGGCAAACACACAGAAGAACACATTGGCATACAAGCCGGGGTAATCCGGTAGGACACAGGTTGCAAGAAAACCATACCTGTCACCGAAGGTGCACTCTAATGTGCCGTCACATGTTCCTTGAAACTCTTTGGTCAACTGGTAACATTATAACTATCTTTATTAATATTGGGGTAACATAATTATTTAACGACTAATGCGCCCATGCTTAACCCCGTTCGGTAGTTTTATAACTTTACATTCTTAACTTGTTTACTTTCACATTTTTACTACAACTCTTCACCACTTAATTACCATTATAACTTACTTAACATGTCCTTAACAACCTTATAACATCATTACTTATCAATCCCCACCATTGGGTATCATTTCCTACCCTTAAACAAAATTTTTGCTCAAAATTACCCTATGTCCGAACTTGTGTCCGGGCTTTGAAGTTCGGACGCAAGTCGAGACTCAATTGGGTGAAAACGTCGAATGTCCGAACTTGTGTCCGAGCTTTGAAGTTCGGACACAAGCCGAGGTGAAAACCAAGGAAAATTTTAACCTGTCCGAACTTGTGTCCGAGCTTCCAAGTTCGGACACAAGTCGAGGCCAAAACTGAAGAAAACTTACAGGCGTCCGAACTTGCGTCCGGACATCGAAGGTCGGCCACAAGTCGAGACTAAATAGCCTGGGAAAATTTTTCGAGTGTCCGAACTTCCAAGTTCGGACGGAGGTTCGGACACAACTGAAACTCCGAAAATTTTATAAAACGACGGGGCATGTCCGAACTTCCAAGTCCGGACGGAAGTTCGGACGTACCCAAAAACACAGCTAACAGAGGCAAATCTTCACCTATAATTGCACTTCCTAAAATCCATACTCACTCCTTGAAATCCCAAGTCATCTAGCACCATTATGCTATAATCTTTGCACTCAATCAACTCCATTATTCATCCACCACTACAAAGCCAAAACTTCACTCATTTCAACACTAAACAACCCAATTAAACACCTTAGTTCTCTCCTCCATCAAATCATCATCAAATACTCATTTCCCATTGAAATTTTGACATAACTTCCCCATAAACCTTATGCATCCAAACCATCAATTTGCCATCCTTTTCATCCCTAATCTAGCCACACCCTTTCATGGGTCCTAACAGCACATAACAAATCCTCAAACTCATCAACATCAACATAATCACCAAAATCTCAATGAACCACAATATAAACTCAACTCAAACATTTGGCTCTTACAGCCCTCAATTCAACATTAATTCACAACCTCTCCAACACCAACTAAACTCATTACAACATAGATTTTTAATCCACACTTTGGGTTCATTAATTTGGTTACCCTTCCCAAACACTCACACAGATTTAACAAAGTTTAAGGTAGTTCTCTTACCTTAATTTCACACAACTCTTAACTTCAACTCTTGCTCCTCGTCTTCTCCAAAATCGTCACAAGGGTATGGGTTTCCAAACTCCATCCCAACATCCAAAAACCAAAACATACACATTAATTATCTAAACCCTTAGAAACTCAATTTAATCAAAGGGCTAGAATTAGGGTTACCTTTTATAAGCTTTTCAAGAGGGTTTTCTCCCTTGAATCAAGAGGGAGCTACTCCACCATTGAAGGATAAATTTGGAGCTCAAGAACAAGAAGAAAAACAATGTATCAAAAATGGTGAAATCAATTACACCAAGAGGTGAAGGAAAATGACTTTCTCTTGGAAATTTTTACCTTAGAAGAAAGAGGAGACTCCAAGCTCCACATTGGTGCCATTTTCTCTTCAAATGGGGAAAACCCATGGAGGTCAACTTCATCCTTTGAAATTTCGAAAAGAGGATGATAGAGGAAGATGGAAGGAAGAAGAATATATGATTTATTTTCGATTTGGAGCTCAAATGGAGCTTGGGATGAAGAAGAAGTGGAGAAGCCATTGTTGGCTTGGGTTGGAGAGCTCCATCGGTTGAGAGGAGGAAGGAGCCGGCTGGGAGAAATAAGAGAGGAAAGAGAAAGGAAAGAGAAATAGAGGAGAGAGATAGGTGGGTTAAGTAGTCTCCCTCTATTTTTTGCTCTATTAATTAGTTACTAGTCATGTGTGAGTGAGCTGTTTACATTAATAAAACCGGCCCACTAATATATGCTTACTGGAGCGTTTTTCATCTTTTAACAATAACGCTCGTTTATTTACCCGTTTAGCAATATTCACTAACCGGGACCGTTTTCCAGAATTTTCTCTTTCTTTTTATTTTAATGGTTACTAAACTCCATTAATGTTTCATTTATTGTTACGTAATCAATTATTATTTTCACGGAGTTATTTGACTGTTTAAAGTCACGTTTTCGGGTTTTCTCGGAAAACGCGCTTTAGACTCCGTTAGCGTTTTAACGCATTGTTTGGATCCGTTTTCTTCCTGAATTTTTCCCACATGTTCTTAATGTGTAATTAAGGTATAAGAATATATTTATAACCCTAATGAAGGTTATGTACCTCCTAAAATAATTAGATACGCATTTTCACGTTTAGTGACTTTTACGCATTTTCCCTTTTCTTTTTGGTTTTCATTTCTTCACTGAACATCTTAGGGACTTAATTAGCCTTAGAAATTATAATTACACAATTAATTAGTACATTAAGGTTTGGGGTATTTCAATCTACCCCCCTTAAAAGAACTTCGTCCTCGAAGTTCACACTTCCCTAGCATCCCATGAATTAGAACACAGGGATTACTTGCATAACAAAACTTCCATACTCCAACATACTCTATATCACATCCTCGGACTTAACGGTCCGGGTAACACATCCACATCCATACATACATAACATAACATAACATACTTACATAGTATCCTCGGACTTATTGGTCCGGGTACCTTAACAACATTTGCACATACGTAACAACCCTTAGACTCTTGGTCTGGGTAACATAACAACCTTTAGACCCGTAGGTCTTGATAACACCACATCCTTTAGACACATAGGTCTTGATAACATAACACTTCCAGAACTTAACCACATTAGGACTCAAGGTCCAAAATAATAATTATTACACATACCACACAACATGTCTTAGCATGTATATCAACCAGAAATTCCTTTTCCATCTCTTCATGAGTTCGAGACCCATGTAGAGTACATATACACTGTGATCCCGCAGAACCGGTCGCGATGGACACTCTGGTCCCCGTTCCTTTGGGAGATCAAAACAATTGCATACATCTTTAAAATATACTTCTCATGTCACCGGTCCGAAGACAAAGGCTCGTACGTCCACAGCTCGTGAGCAAGTAGTAGGAAAGTACCCTCTATGAGGTTAAGTATAATGAAATCCTTTATTGGAAGGATACAAGTTGAAAATCCTCTACGAGGTCACATAAAGGTAGTCCTTCCTTTGAAAATACCACCTAAGAATCTTAAAATATTTATTGAAGTCTAGAAAATACCAATTGCAAATTTGAAACCCAATTTAAAATTCTTTTGAAAGCTCCATACAACTCCAAGTCCAATTATTGTTAACTGCATCTTATTCTTGATGTGATTATTTATGACCACTTATAGGGAGTTTCAAGAATCATCCAACCCTAATGTGATCAGCATCAGAGTTGAACTATCTTTCCACCCCAATTTGTGTTCGGCTTCCCTTGATCTCATGATAATCAAGTTTCACCTCCCACTTCATTTTTCAACAACAACTAATTCAAGCATGTACCATTTTCTATCTTTTTAATCCATCTAGTCGTAATCATTACATCTCCAAGGGTGGAACTATGTCCATCGATCATCGTCCAGATTTATTTTAAATCAAGTTACCTAGGGAATTTAATTCTCACTAGGTTCTACGTTGGTGTCATACCTCTTCATAGATCACAATACTGTATATATATATATATATATATATATACTTTTATCAAAATACAATACACGGTTTTACATTTAGT
Organism: Limonium bicolor; assembly: GCA_023374045.1. NCBI lineage: Eukaryota > Viridiplantae > Streptophyta > Magnoliopsida > Caryophyllales > Plumbaginaceae > Limonium > Limonium bicolor. The sequence goes on from CM041777.1 coordinate 453,777,239, forward strand.
ATTATTTGAACATACATAGTCGGGGTTTTATTTCCCCGGGAGTTTTTCTACTCCCTTATACTTGTACTTTCACACATATTTGTTGACACAATAAACACACTTATCGCAAGGGTATTCGCATCTTCCGTGCGTAATTACCACAATTAACCATGAATGAATGTGTATGTTTATGTAACACACACACTAATCATCAAAACAATTCATTTTGTGCTATGCACATCATAGTTCACGTACACTTGTACGGTAAAACACACTAGCGGTTTTGCGCTCTACCCCCCTTAAAAGGGATTACGCCCACGTAATCAATCACTTAATCATTGGTTTTAGACCTTTTACCGTCGTGAAGTGTTTTACCTCCACGCGGTTTATCATACAACATGTTCTGGTTTAAGGATCTTAGCCATATTGGCGGTTTAGTCCCTAACCAAGAATTCTCACTAGAGCTTATTTTCGCTCTTAACTGGTTTCGATTCTGGCCTGTGAGGCTATAGGCGTTAATAATTTGCCATCCACTCGTGTTCACTACGCACATTTAACACTTGAATTGTTGTCTCACTAATTTCAGCTGCGCAACTCTTGAAAACTTTAGAGCTTAGTTTGCCCCCATACATTATCCTTACTGTATTGTACATCCCCGATTATCACCTTCATCTTGGTAATAACTATTTCTCAACCGACGCGTGGTATTTCTTACCATGAGCGAACTCGGTGAGTTACAGACTTTCTATCCACTTCCATGATAATTTACTGTGTGTACTGCTATGTATTTCACAATGTTTAACTTGACTACTTCCGACTTACTGTCGGTTGAGTTTGAGCTACTATGTATTGTGTAGTACTCTGTCGGTTATTTCCAACACTTAAGGTATATTCCATACCGATATTTAATAATTGTGTTACTGTAGTCACTTATGCCTACTAAGTACCTTTTGATTGGTACGACCGTGCTTACCTTATGCATCGGTTTTATCACATCATAAGTCTTGTTCTTCTATCACATCTAACATTTCCCAAACTTCCTAGCTATCTCACTCGATCATTACCGCATAAGGCAATACCAAAACACTCAGTCATACAGAGTGCAGAGGCGTAAACCCTTGACAGTAAATCTCTTATGCGATTGCAATAGGAATTCACACTGTTTTCCTTATCACATAGTATCAACTACTGGCTTATTGCCCAGTCTGTTTGCTATTACTTACCTTGCATGTTCATTGGGTTTGACCCATAACTGGTTTTATCTGCCACATTATTATTTAGCAACACTTATGCAACGGTCGCTTACTGCGCCCCGTGCCCTTACTCATTGTGTAACATTAACTTACACTGCATCCGCTATTATATTAGCTTCCGCCATTACACTGTGTCTTGCCACTTATTTGGCTGACTGCTGAACACGCTATTGTTTTTGAGTCTCTATGCTCCTTGAGCGTCGTTCATTACACATTTAGCATCCCACATCTATGGTGGTTGCTATTTGACTTTTTTACTCATCTGATCTCCACAACTGGTACAAATACTTCTTTTCGATTTATTCCTACTCACATCATTCTTGGGTAATGACAACGTGGTCATCCCTTAACATATTCCCTGAACTCTGTTCGCATAACTACCGCTGTTGCGGTCTCACATATCACGAGGTATCCCCACTCTTGAAGCAGTGATTCCTTCGCTCACTTACTTACTTATATAACATAAATCTCTGTGGTCAATAACATTTCCTTAACACATTTTACTTGTGGCTTATAAGCCCTATTGCCTCGAGCTCTGCTCATTGTAGGCTGTTCACACGCATTTACTTCCCGTACATAATACACGGTTTATAGGTTGTATTGGGCTCCATGATTTATTCCTTTCATGGGATGCCCCTTCCAGGATGTCAGACTTCCTTCTGACGACTTGTGCTTAAATTGGGTATTAGTTTCAACCCTTGCGTTTTTATCACGTTCTCTCGTTCAACCATTGTTGATCCAAACACCCTTTTTAGGATAGCTCCTGGGTGTTACTAGGTTATGCCATTACATCTGGCTTACACTTATCGGTATGTTTAACTTACTACTTCGCCCCGCGTTCTTTGCTGGGTTAAATATCCTCTTTAGTGAGATTGATATCCCTAGTGGTTATCTCGGGAGTCATCCCGATCCTTGCACATTAACGTATCATAGTAGGCATCTGCCTCACCATATGTAGGCTGGGTACTTACTCCAGCTATTGTGTTCACTCATCCGGATCCTTGAGACATATGCTATGTCTTTACTTACTAACCAGTGCACTTCGCACTTGTTCACCTTTAAACATTTCCTTAAAATAAACTTACTAATTCCTTTAGTCTTCCTTAACTTAACTGGGTTCCTTTATTTCAACCATTCGACGGTACTCTATTGCTCTTGCCTGACTTTTACTTCGGACCGTAGTATGGAGTCAACTACTTCCCGTGCTCCAGACTCCACTCGTATACATATGTGGGGTACCCTACTGATACATTGCTACTTACCCGACTAACCCATAAGAAGGTCTGTCAGGCCCACAAGCTCCTATCGGAGTGCGGTCGTCCCACATTACTGTTGGTACACTCGTAGTGTCTGTCACACGCCTAGGTGAAGTATTTTGTTGTTAACTCCCTTATATCATCCTATGATGATATGCATTCCGTGCTTCCCGAACTTAATCAAGGGAAGTTTATCCACTGTTGTATTATTATAAACTCCATCCATTCCCTCGGGTCACTACCCTTGGGTTTACCGATTTCCATCCGGTTATTTAAAGGTAACTGGGTAAAACTTACCTACCATGTGGCACTGAGGCCAGTGTAGGTCTTCTGGTTTGGTTTCAAAGAAGGTTAGAAATAAAATGGGTTTGAAAGAAAATTTGGTTTTGAAAAAGGTTTTGAAAATGAATTTAGGTTTGAAAGAAAAATTCTCATGGTTTCACAACGTCTTCTTGCTTTAACCAAGTCTAGCTTCCTGCTGACTGTGTATTTTCAATTACAGAGGTCAGGCTGTTAAGCCCTTCCGCAGTCATGATGATCTCACTTAACTTCATGGTACTTTACTAAGTACTGGTAGTTGTTAAAATTTTCCGTACAGTCTTGTTATAGCAGCACTTGCTAGGGCAAGTGCGCCATGCAATCTGGTTATCGGTTCAACACACATTGATTGCGGTACTGCTTTCGCCCACTCTAACATCAGTGGCCTTGCTGGCCCTTACTCGACCTTACAGTCTTAACAACAAATCTTCTGGGTTCTTCACACTGTCTTCACATGATATCCATTAACTAGGGTGTTTCCCATTCTGGGAGACCCCTTTTTACCTAGTATCGTATCCTCCTCGTACTATATTGTGGTTCCTTAATCAGTTGGTATACCGTTGGTATATTAGTTAACATCTGTAGTCCCGTAGACACTCGTCTCGGGTTTCATTATCTCGTTCCTTGCCTGCTGCACGCTTGGTGCGTTGCAAGCTGGTTGTCCTCGACTGCTCCGCATGTCGACCCAGGGTGTCGGAAATTCCATTCTCTTATGCATAAGATTCTTCACTTTTCGCTGACTCATGCGGCAGACATTGTTGAAATGGGGACCGTCTTCGGGATTCACACCTTTCGGGATCTACCGAGTGACAGGTTCTCCGTACTTATAAGGACACTTAGTAACAGCCAGATCGGGTATCCCCGAGTAAGAGGGGACTTTCATCTCTCTGGCGTTCTTTCTGAGTTAGAGAATAGGGTTTGTGGAGGGCGGGATGGATATCGTAGGTATCCAGTACACACTGGTATTCCCTAACTAGCGTACTTCTCACGCTATCACTCAACCCTTAACCCAAGGTACTAAACTCTTAACTCGGTACTTCCTAAGCTCGGTATTTCAGTCATCAGAGCGATACTTCGCTCTGATACCACTTTTTGTAACACCCCAACTACAAATAACACACTTAACAATACTTAGCAGCGGAAAACATAACTCACACCCTCACTTAACTCTTTGGTGTTACACGCCGTTAGCCACCCACGTGGCTAACAAGGCTAACATACATACATCATACCGGTCTGATGGACTAAATTCCCGAGCAACTACACATAAATTTCGTTCCGTGTTCAACATCCATTATACACTTACATTACAACTGTACCGAGTATTTACTAACTAACGCCGATACAATTTCGGTCTTACTACACCTACAACACTTGCACAATTTGCATGAGCGCCCACATACAACAACTACCCCGTCCTACTCTCGAACGGCTTCCAGATCTTGTACCTGAAAAGTATGGGAGCCCCCAAAGGGGGTCAGCTCCTTTGCTGGTATGGTAATCCCGCAGCCCGCATGCTACCGGGCCACGCACAACTATTTGTCGTCTTAGCATGCGGTTGATTTATTTCAAACATGCACAAACTCACATACATATCATGCTTATAAGCAAACATCCATTAATAGGGCGCAAACACAAAGTTAGCACACACACTCATAACCACACACTTCACTTTATAACACACACAACTTAATTTCTCTCTTCTTAGAGGATATAACTTTACCTAAGGAGTGTCGGGGTGATATAAGCCCGAGCACAACATACATACAATTCCTTTACTTGAGTGGCGGTCTCATATAGGACCGATCACAACATATATAATTTCCCCCTAGCTCCAATAATGATGAGTTAGGTAAGCCTTGGTTAAGCTTGTGGGAGGTTGTAGTTCAAGGAGGAACAACAACCGTAACATAACAAAGAGGGAGTCGAAGCGAACTTAGGCATCGACACCCTACCAACATTAAACATGATTTACCCCTACCCGATTGGAAGTTGGGTAGGTAAGCTTTGGCTAAGCTAATGGGAGGTCGAAATCCAATGAAGGAAATCAACCCTTAACATAACAGGATGGGAGTTAATTCACATATATATATATATATATATAAACTCCCAAACAATACGCGCGACCGGAACGACCGGATTCCTCTCCATACATAACATATACTTATTAGTTAGGGTTCCTTTATGGAACTTATCACATATATACATCACATAGTGTTACTAACTCGGTTAGACACCTAAGGGGAGTAATATCCCTTTTTAACAAACATGGATAACTATACCCAATAACAACAACAACATACCAAACATGTCACATACATCACACATAATCACAACATACACTAACACACGGATAGCCGTAGTTAGAACGTTCCCATGGGTTGGGACGTTTATTCCGAATACCGATCTCTTATGTGTACCTAAGGTCGGTTAACTATTATTTAACATATAACTAAGGTTAAGCGGTATCGGAATTAATTTACGCCACAATAATGAATTACTGTAAACTCATTTCATGCTTTATCTTGCAAGGTGGCAAACACACAGAAGAACACATTGGCATACAAGCCGGGGTAATCCGGTAGGACACAGGTTGCAAGAAAACCATACCTGTCACCGAAGGTGCACTCTAATGTGCCGTCACATGTTCCTTGAAACTCTTTGGGCAACTGGTAACATTATAACTATCTTTATTAATATTGGGGTAACATAATTATTTAACGACTAATGCGCCCATGCTTAACCTCGTTCGGTAGTTTTATAACTTTACATTCTTAACTTGTTTACTTTCACATTTTTACTACAACTCTTCACCACTTAATTACCATTATAACTTACTTAACATGTCCTTAACAACCTTATAACATCATTACTTATCAATCCCCACCATTGGGTATCATTTCCTACCCTTAAACAAAATTTTTGCTCAAAATTACCCTATGTCCGAACTTGTGTCCGGGCTTTGAAGTTCGGACGCAAGTCGAGACTCAATTGGGTGAAAACTGTCGAATGTCCGAACTTGTGTCCGAGCTTTGAAGTTCGGACACAAGCCGAGGCGAAAACCAAGGAAATTTTTAACCTGTCCGAACTTGTGTCCGAGCTTCCAAGTTCGGACACAAGTCGAGGCCAAAACTGAAGAAAACTTACAGGCGTCCGAACTTGCGTCCGGACATCGAAGGTCGGACACAAGTCGAGACTAAATAGCCTGGGAAAATTTTTTGAGTGTCCGAACTTCCAAGTTCGGACGGAAGTTCGGACACAACTGAAACTCCGAAAATTTTATAAAACGACGGGGCATGTCCGAACTTCCAAGTCCGGACGGAAGTTCGGACGTACCCAAAAACACAGCTAACAGAGGCAAATCTTCACCTATAATTGCACTTCCTAAAATCCATACTCACTCCTTGAAATCCCAAGTCATCTAGCACCATTATGCTATAATTTTTGCACTCAATCAACTCCATTATTCATCCACCACTACAAAGCCAAAACTTCACTCATTTCAACACTAAACAACCCAATTAAACACCTTAGTTCTCTCCTCCATCAAATCATCATCAAATACTCATTTCCCATTGAAATTTTGACATAACTTCCCCATAAACCTTATGCATCCAAACCATCAATTTGCCATCCTTTTCATCCCTAATCTAGCCACACCCTTTCATGGGTCCTAACAGCACACAACAAATCCTCAAACTCATCAACATCAACATAATCACCAAAATCTCAATGAACCACAATATAAACTCAACCTCAAAACATTTGGCTCTTAAGGCCCTCAATTCAACATTAATTCACAAACCTCTCCAACACCAACTAAACTCATTACAACATAGATTTTTAATCCACACTTTGGGTTCATTAATTTGGTTACCCTTCCCAAACACTCACACAGATTTAACAAAGTTTAAGGTAGTTCTCTTACCTTAATTTCACAAGCCTCTTAACTTCAACTCTTGCTCCTCGTCTTCTCCAAAATCGGTCACAAGGGTATGGAGTTTCCAAACTCCATCCCAACATCCAAAAACACAAAACATACACAATTAATTATCTAAACCCTTAGAAACTCAATTTAATCAAAGGGCTAGAATTAGGGTTTACCTTTTATAAGCTTTTCAAGAGGGTTTTTCTCCCTTGAATCAAGAAGGGAGCTACTCCACCATTGAAGGATAAATTTGGAGCTCAAGAACAAGAAGAAAAATAAGGTATCAAAAATGGTGAAAAATCAATTACACCAAGAGGTGAAGGAAAATGACTTTCTCTTGGAAATTTTTACCTTAGAAGAAAGAGGAGACTCCAAGCTCCACATTGGTGCCATTTTCTCTTCAAATGGGGAAAACCCATGGAGGTCAACTTCATCCTTTTGAAATTTCGAAAAGAGAGGATGATAGAGGAAGATGGAAGGAAGAAGAATATATGATTTATTTTCGATTTGGAGCTCAAATGGAGCTTGGGGATGAAGAAGAAGTGGAGAAGCCATTGTTGGCTTGGGTTGGAGAGCTCCATCGGTTGAGAGGAGGAAGGAGCCGGCTGGGAGAAATAAGAGAGGAAAGAGAAAAGGAAAGAGGGAAATGAGAGGAGAGAGAGATAGGTGGGGTATAAGTAGTCTCCCTCTATTTTTTTCTCTATTAATTAGTTACTAGTCATGTGTGAGTGAGCTGTTTACATTAATAAAACCGGCCCACTAATATATGCATACTGGAGCGTTTTTCATCTTTTAACAGATAACGCTCGTTTATTTACCCGGTTTAGCAATATTCACTAACCGGGACCGTTTTCCAGAATTTTCTCTTTCTTTTTATTTTAATGGTTACTAAACTCCCATTAATGTTTCATTTATTGTTACGTAATCAATTATTATTTTCACGGAGTTATTTGACTGTTTAAAGTCACGTTTTCGGGTTTTCTCGGAAAACGCGCTTTAGACTCCGTTAGCGTTTTAACGCATTGTTTGGATCCGTTTTCTTCCTGAATTTTTCCCACATGTTCTTAATGTGTAATTAAGGTATAAGAATATATTTATAACCCTAATGAAGGTTATGTACCTCCTAAAATAATTAGATACGCGTTTTCACGTTTAGTGACTTTTACGCATTTTCCCTTTTCTTTTTGGTTTTCATTTCTTCACTGAACATCTTAGGGACTTAATTAGCCTTAGAAATTATAATTACACAATTAAGTAGTACATTAAGGTTTGGGGTATTTCAGTTTTATAAAAGAAAGGAAGAGGAAGAAGACAGGGCTGAGACAACGCGTGAGGAATTTAAGGAGTGCACCGCGTGAGGAATTTAGGGAGTGTCGGCCGGCACCTGATATTGCTGATCGGGTAGATGGATGTGTTTGCAGGCGCCGCAAATGAAGAAGACAACTGGGTAGACAGCGCCGAAAGAAAACTGTCGCGATAATTTATGGATCTGGTTGCACGTCCTTGTTTGTGTTCGGCCATATTTGGTCGGACGTCTCAGTGTTGTCCGGCCTTTTATCCACGGACAGGCCACGGACGCGGCTATTCTCGTCCGGCCAAACTTGAGCGGACGTGACACAGACTCTTCTTTCTTGTCCGCCCTATTCTACCCGGACAGCACACGGACACACTCCTTCTTGTCCGCCCTTTGTTACCCGGACAACACACGGACAAACTCTTCTTGTCCGGCCTTTCTTCCTCAGTCATGTTCACGGACAGGTTGTTTCTTGTCCTGCCATATTTCCACGGTCATGTTCACGGACATGACTCTTGTGTTGTAATGTAATCATGAATGTACTGCATATTATGATCAGCCAAACATTTGTCCGGCGTGAATAATCAACGTGCATGAGCCGTGGATAAATTCTGCAACACACCACAAATGGCCACGTCAATTTGCACCAGCCCATGATAAATCATGATATGTGAGAATATAATGGTATGCTGCTGATGTGACAAAAATCAGATGCTTAATGGGAATATGGTGCAGCCGTGATGAAATATCAAGTACCACGTGAAGAACTTTCCATAGCTTTGACCACATGAGACTAGTCGTGAATAATGTGTATATATGTGGCAGTAATGACGATTAATTGTTAATTAATTACATGTCATGATGATGATTCTAAATGCACAACGTGAGATAATAAAATATCATTGTTTGTTGCGTTAGGATTATGATGAGAAAATTTATACATTTCCTAAACTTTTGCCTGCGTTAGACACATAAAGTATATCAGTTCATATCACAACATAAATCTAAGGAAAAACATACGATAAGTGAGTAATATTATCCTAAAAGTAAGTAAATATAAGGTAAATTAAACCCTTAAATGTCTATGTATTTCTCATTTATCAAGGGGATGTGGTTAGATGACATCCTCCTCTTTTCCCCCACTTATTCGCATCACCTAGTAAGGTGTGAGTTCCTGACAGGGGACCCTAAGGCGGGTCCCGGGGTGAGATCGGTTTGCGTGGACCCTCGCCCTCATATGATGCAAAGGTGCAGAAATTAAAGTGCGCACAAAAGTAAACAAACAATGTAATAAAGCCATAAATAAACAATTTCGAGTCAAGCCCTCTTTCTTAAAATTAAACAAGTTAAAATTAAGAAGTTTGTCCCCAGCAGAGTCGCTAGTCTGTGAGCCCCGATTTTAAACCCTATCCTATGTTGATTAAGTTGATTAGGATCTAGTCATATTTTGGGTCCACTTATAACCTAAGATTAATAACTATGTCATATAACAATAATTATTAAAACCTAAGCTAGCTCAGTGGAACCTAATGTGAGTCGCCACCTAATTTTTACCTAGATCAAATTAGGAAAGGAGAGTTCAGGTTCGGGGGCTTGATATTCGACTTAATTAGGGTTCAATTACTTTCATTACCCATAGAAGTCGTTTTTCCTCTACTTAGTTTAATTACGGCTTATTACGAGTCGTTTTTAACCTAAGTGCACGCTTCTGCTTTTTTTTATTTTTTAACGCTTTTTGACAGAAAATTAAAGTGGAAATTAAAATACCTAAACTAGGGTTTCGGAGGCAGAATTAGGTCAAATTTTGTTGCCGTCCGTGGCTACGGACCTAATGTTCGAACCCACGGACCCTAGTTAACCTAATTACACAGAAAAGTCAAATTTAAACAGAAACGAGATTTTGAAAAGTCCGGGGCCACGGACAGGACGTCCGTGGGCCCGGACAAGTTTTATAAAACCCTAACGTTTGAAAATAAAAAATATCCCGCCACCGTCCGGGGGCGTCCGGCTTTCGGACAGAGCGTCCGGGACCCCGGACATAGCGTCCGTGGGTGCGGACCGCCCTCGGACGACAGCATTTAGGTGGCTCCCGGTGGTGTTTCTGGCTCAAATTTTATGGGTAGGTAGCCTGAAAGATTCTAAACACGTTAGTGATCGAAAGTTTACAATTTGAATTCGAATTAAACACAAAACTTAGCAAACAAGTTATTGGGCAGAAGCGAAAACAAACGCTAATTCAGAAGCGGTGAAAAGTCAATTCGACTCCAAATTTTAACACTGAGTAGTTAAAGTTGAACAAAGTCAGAAAAACATGATTTCAACCTGTTTTACCTTCGGATTTAATGAGACTCTTCACATCGGGGATCTTTTGGTGCTTCGTTGATGCCGGTTCTGGATTGACTTTGAATTGAGCTTCTGACTCCTTCTTCTTTATGCTTCTAAGGACGTTTCTCTTCTGTTTTTGTGGTGGTTTTGTGTGTTTTTGGTGCTTAGAAGTTCAATGGGGGAAGAAAGGATGAGTTTTTGGTGATTTCGTGGTGATTTCAGCAGTGTTTCGGTATTGATTTGAGGCTTGGAAGTGTAAAAACGTGGGGAGAAGGTTTGTGGCTGTGTTTTCTGACTTTGGAAGTGTTCTTCTCTGCCTTAGGTCGTTTTTGAAAGGTCCTTTTATAGAGAGAGCAAGGCCATGTTGATAGAACAAAATTTTTATCTAAAATCCTGATTTTATGCTCTAAGAGAATCTGATTTTTTAGAATATGCTGCAGGCCGATAAAAATTATGAAATTTTAACTGAAGGTACAGGATGATTTTTAAGAATTTTGAGAGTTGGAATCGGGTTAGTTTGATAAATAACCGATTAGATAAAAATCTCACAATCTGGAATCCCCAAAATTCATAACTAATTATTGGAAAGTCGAAATAACAAAATTACAACGGCATTAGTCTCTAAATATCATCCTCTATCTTGTGTTAAAATTTCATGACATTTTGTTTTGATTTCGGTATTTTCCAGAGGAGAGAGAAAATTGCAAAAATGATTGAATTTCTCTTTTAAATTTTGGGATAAGGTTCCAAATAAAATAATTTCAGGTTTATGACTATATGTAGTCATACTAACCATGTGACAATTTTATTTTTAATTTTGAAAAGCCTTTTATTTCTATTTTGAGGCTATTTCATGTGTTAATTATTAAAGAAACTAGCTTATTAAAAGCTTAATTTCCAGAATAAATATTATCAGAAAATCATGAAATACCTTTCATAATGACTATGATATTTGGAAGTGTTTGGAGATAATGAACAAGTCATATGAAAATAGAAAATCCCGAGAATGTCCTTGGAAAATCTTGCATTGGTGCATTTTGACCATTTTGTCCTTTGTAACATATATGTCCTAGAGACTACTCCGAGGGGGTTGAAATTTTAGGTATAACACTAATCAAATAAACAAAAAACAAAGCCAATCAAATTTTGAATTCTCTTTCCTTACCTTATTCATACGTGAGTGTAGGCTTCATTCTTCCTTTGCCAACTCCTTGGCCGAATGAGTAAGCCCTCTTTCCTCTCTTTTCTTTCTTCATTTGTTAGTTCATTCCTTAGAGCTTCTAAGCTCCATTAATGGTGTTTTTAAGTTCTAACCATCAATTCATGTAAAATTCCTAGTTAAATCTCCCGTTTGAAGAAGAAATCATCCTAGCAAGCTTACCATTTTCGCCAAGGTTAGATGCTCAAAGGAGGTTCCTAGATTCAACAACAACACAAGGAACAACAAGATCAAGTTAAGGTATATTTTCATGTTGAAAAATCCTAAGAAAATACCTTAAGCATTTCTTAAAATTAAGCGCTTCTAATCTATCTTCTCTTCATTATTTCATGCCGGAAAACTTAGATCTACAACCATCGCCGGTCTACCGAAAATCCTTGAAAATTCCTAAAGTAAACTCTTGTGAAACTACTCTAAATCCTTATTATAATTTTTGTAGAAGTCTAACAATGGATCTCCTAAATATATTCAAGGAGGCCAAATTCTCTTCTCAAAATGCATTTGGAGAGCTTGGATTCAAGGAGAAATCAAGTACAAGAATTGTCTTGATTTAAGGTAGTAAGTATATAATTAGGTTTATTAAGTTAAGCTTCAACTTTGGTATAAAAAATATGTATAACCTTTAAATAAATTAAGGCCGAAAATCATAGGTTTAATGTCAAGAAATAATTTATAACATATAAGGTAAGATTATTACCTTAAGGTATAAATTTGTGTCAAAATTAATTAGGATACATATTATTATTCAAACTGAAATATCCTAAGGATTAATGTTCTATTTTGGAGTTTATAATCATTCTAAGTCATTAACATAATTTTTAGAAGTGTTATATGGCTTATATACATTTATATGTATTTATTATAAAGTTTAAATCAAGTTTTAAAACTATATAGTAAAATAAAATAAAAGCTGAGAATAACATGGCTTATTTAGTGATTTTTGAAATATATAAGTATATTAACTTATATTATAAATTTTGGGAGTATTAAAAATAGCTACAAGTATTTAAATGGCTAGTTTATAAAGTTTTGTGGCTAAAATGTAAATTTTGAAAAGTATAGGGTACAAATTATAATTGCCGAGAGTATAAGGCGTGATTTGGTATATTTATGGTATAATATAAGGTAGGAATTAATATTATGAATTTTGGTAAATTTAAATAAGTGTTTAAGTGTTAAAATAACATTTTATTAAGTTTTGGGGCTATTTTGTAATTATTGGGAACTATAGTGTATGGCCGAGAATTACATATGTTTTTCTGGGTATATTAAAATATTAATTATGAAATTAAGTCTTGGTCAAAGTGTTGACCAGAAACTTTGGGTTAAAATGATTTATGACATAAAATATTGAGTTTATAAAAGTTATGGGGTGAATATGTAATTTATTGTAACACCCCTAATCCTAGACCTGCAACGACGTCGCAATTCGTAGCATATTAAATAATAATTCGCAGCAGAAAATAAAATTAACTACCTTGGTGTTACACGCCGTTACTCACCCTTGTGAGTAACAAGGCATCCATCCAACAACCTTAACTCCTCACGCTGTGATGAACAGATACTGAGCACTCTAATTATTACAAACCAAAACCAACTAAATGAGCAACTAACTGAATACATCAACCTCTTTATTACAATACAAAAATGAAACCAAAGGTGTTTATTGATAAACACACTGCTACCCCCGTGTCCCGCACTCCGGCTTGAGTCTCCTTCAATAACCTGGAATGTTTGGCCCAATAAAGGGCTCAGCAATCGAAATGCTGGTATGCTAAATGTAGCCTTAAATCATTTAGATTCCTTAAGTCATTTTAGCCGTCTTGATATTAGGTTCATTACATAAAATACCGGTTTACAATGATAATAGTAATGACTGTAAACAATTAACAATCACATAACAGTTCACCTGTAAATATCAGTGTACAATATTACACAATTCCAATAACCACACAATAATAATCCATACAAATAACCAACAGTCACACATTATTAATCCCTAACAAAAACCAATAATCACATATTAATAATCCATAACGATCACCAAACAAGACACACGTATTAAACTGTACTTGTTAGTTAGCCACCTGACCCTTATCCTTTAAACCAATCATTTAACATTTTCCAATTAATTTCCACCTCAAGTGTCATATTAAGACAAACCTTATCAATTATTAATGGACGAATGTCCCCTTGTGTTCCATTGGAACTGTTACCAGATAACCCTAGGTCGTGGTTAATTGACCGATTCGGTCGAACCTGTGCACCAACGGCAGTGCCCTCCGCCATCCCCGAATGTGGCTGATGGATTTCCTTGAGTGACTCTCCTTTGAAGTCTCTCGTAGTGATCACAATGCGCAACCAGAAAGTCGAAACGATCTGGATTCCTCTCTTTATAAGTTAGCCCTTTTTGTCAGTGACATAATAACCAACCCTTGAGTAAAGACTATAATAATTGACCATCAGTTAGGTTCAATAATACCTTTCGGTCAGTCAGTCTTGTTCCAGTTTAGATGTATAAACTTCCAGTCATAAGACGTTCGCGTATAAATAAAACGCAACAAAGTTGAGCAATACACTATACAATATCATCCACATAAAATCACAGATATCGCTCTTAAACAATTAACACATAATGTCTGGACCTTAGGACAATCCTTAGGACATTCAGACCACACAGTTAACATACCGTTCACCAAGTAACTGCTTGACAAATTCCTGTTCAGTAGTTCCTTCCGTACGCTGTTATATAAACATGTAATACCGGTAGTATTAATATAACTATTCATTAAATATTACAGTACTGTCACTGTAGAGTTTATTTACGTAGTATATTAACTCCGTATGTTCTTTAGTTGCCCCTGTTATTTTAACAGCGGTTCTAAGTAGTTTAACAGTTCGTTATTTTATGTGATATCCACATGTGATAATGAGTTTTCACCTTGTAGTATATTTCTACTTCCTTAATTATAACTCATAATTGTTTCCACTTATTCTTATATTATATCCCTTGGTCATTTTTATTATAACCAAAATTATTTTATAAACTTTATATTATACTCCTTAATATACCATAATACATTATATTACCTAGTTTTACTCCCTTTCCTTATTAAATCACAAACCAACCTTATTATTTCAGTATTCATATTTTATACCCAATAACTTAATAAATTATTAAATAACTACATATAGTTTTCGGTAATCATAATTTGAACCCATTAACTTTTACAACTTATCAAATAACCATATACTTTTATAATTTGCTAAATACCCACATTAATTTTCGGAAATTGCAAGACAATTATATTAACCTTTTTAATTTACCAAATGTCTTCCTTAATTTTCGTAAATTACAATTTAACCTTACCAACTTTATAAATTACCAATTAAGTCCATAACCTTTCGATTTCAACATATAGTTTTCTATATTTACACTTTTAACCCCAAAACTTTATATAAGTTACATATTAACTTATAAACTATAGTTTTAATATTTAATTTTTCTTAAATACCGAAAAGATCCTTATACTTTTTGCAAATTATGTATTCGCCCCAAATTAAATTCGGTTTCCCATTTATATTTTCATAAATTACATATTCACCTCAAAACTTATATAAACTTAATATTTTATGTCATAAATCATTTTAACCCAAAGTTTTTGGTCAACACTTTGACCAAGACTTAATTTCATAACTAATACTTTAATAAACCCATAAAATCATAAGTAATTCTCGGTCATACACCATATTTCCCAATAATTACAAAATAGTCCCAAAACTTTATAAGATGTTATTTTAACACTTAACCACTTATTTAAATTCACCAAAATCCATAATATTAATTCCTACCTTATATTATACTATAAATATACCAAATCAACCCCTTTGTTCTCGGGATTTATTATTTATACACTAAACTTTTCAAAATTTACATTTTAACCACATAATTTTATAAATTAGCCATTTAAATACTTGTAGCTATTTTTAATACTCCCAAAATTTATAATATAAGTTATTATACTTATATATTTCGAAAATCATTCAAATAATACATATCATTCTCGGCCTTAATAATACCTTGCCATATAGTTTTTAAAACTTGATTTAAACCTTATCATAAATACATACAAATGTATATAAGCCATATAACACTTCTAAAAATTATGCTAATGACTTAGAATGATTATAAACTAAAAATAGAACAATTAATCCTTAGATAATTCGGTTTGACCACCTATGTATGATAATTAATTTTTTTGTGACACATATTTACTTGGTTTTAAAATGCGCGCATCAGGCACGCCTGATGCGTTTTGGATGCGATGCGAGCATCAAAACGCATCCATGGCAGCGAGGCGAGTTTATTCAGGATGCGCCCGTGATGCGCTCTGATGCGCCCGATGCGCTCCGATGCGCCCGATGCGACCCGATGCGCCCCGATGTGCCTTGAGCTTGTTTTTACCATAATTTCTTCGTTTGAAGTCCGTTTTATTCCTGTTTGTTCCTACATGCTCATATATCAACCTAGTTTGACCCTATGCACTTATTGTTGGGTTTAGAGCTATCAAAAACTCAAGAACATCAGAAATGACCTCAAAGCTTGAATGAGTCTCGTGTGTATACTTGATGTCTTTCTTGTGTACAATTGGTGATATTGATATGATTATGAGACTCATAGGGGTTAATATCCAATCTAGAAAACTATATCATTAAGGAGGGGAGAGAAAATCCATCAAGCTCTAAGGAAAAATTGTTGCTTTTTTCATCTACTTATACTAGGACGAACTTGAGTGATGAGGATGAAGAACTTGAAGAGGATATTGGCTCTCCTAGTGTTGAAGATGATTTAGTTGATCTTGTGTTGATGACATCCAATAGGTTCATATGGTGATATCTAAACGTAGTCTAATCATAAGTTTGTATATTAAAAGTTATTATTCACTTGTGTGGATTGATTACTTTATACTTGTGTTTGGATGTTTTTGTTCTCTTATATTGTTTGGATTGAATACTTTGACACTTGATTACTTGAGACTTGTTTTTGGAAGTTTTTATTCCATTGTGTCATAATATTACTTCATATGTATAAAATGTTGTCTAAAAATTTAGATGTGATTGTTTAGTAAACATCGCATCACAACGGATGCGCTCGCATCAACGCCTCGCGCATCACGCATCACTTCTGGAGCCTAATCGCATCGGAGCGCATCACGCATTTTAAAACCAAGCATATTTATACCTTAAGGTAATCATCTTACCTTATATGTTATACATTATTTTCCTTGATATCTTAACTCAATAATTTTCGGCCTTAATATTAGCATGGCCTAAACATAATTTTTATACCAAAGTTTGAAGCTTAATTTAAGCTTAAACTTAATAAACCTTAATTATATAAACTTACCCCTTAAATCAAGACAATTCTTGTACTTGATTTTTCCTTGAATTCCAAGCTCTCCAAATGTTATTTTGATGAAGATATTTTGAACTCCTTGTACATATGTAGGAGATCTATTGTTAGACCTCTAACAAGAGTTTATGAATATTATTTGTAGTAATTTTACAAGAGTTTACCTTAGGAATTTATCAAGGTATTTTTGATACACCTTGTGATGATTGTAGATCCAAGTTTCCTTCATGAAATAATGAAGAGAATATAGATTTAGAAGTTCTTATATTTTAGAAAATGAGTTAGGATATTTCATCAAGATTTTCAACATGAAAATATACCTTAACTTGATCTTGTTGTTCCTTGTATTGTTGTTGAATCTAGGAACCTCCATGGAACATTAATGTTTGGCGATTTCTTATAGGTTTGCTAGGATGTTTTCTTGCTTCAAGACTTAGTAGATTTAACTAGGAATTTACATAGAAATGGTGTTAGAACTTAATTCGCCATTAATGGAGTTTATTAACACTTAGGAATTAATTTAGGAAATGAAGAAAAGAGAGAGTTAGAGATGGAGCTTACCATTCGTGAATGAGGTATGACAAGGGAAATGGAAACTCACGTAGAGCTTTAGTATGAGGAAATTAAGGCAATTAGAATTTGATTTGTTTATTTGTCATGCTTATCATTACTTTGATTACAAAATTTAGCTACATTGAGCTCTTAGTTGGATAGGTATACGGCTGGGTGGGTATAGTGGTGTTAGGTCATTCCAATCATGTAGACTAACGGCTAAAAGAGTGGTAGAAATCAAATCTAGTTTGTTTTATCATTAAGCATGTGCTTAGGCTTAGTTTTATATGTTTTTATTTGATCATTAACAGCACTAATTTTGTTTGTTCATGCAGGTGTGATCGGCACTTTGATAATGGGAGGCTCCAAATGTTCTTAGGCTCACGGTAATGGAACTTCTAGGAAGCCTATCAAGCTTTGTTAATTGTAAAACTAATCAATCATGTTAATTAGGTTGAGTTTTCTTTTCCCTAATCAAGCAGCACTCACCCTTAATGCTCTGTCCATTCACGGTGACCACATGCTGCAAGGGCAAGTTGAATTACTTGTTTATAGTCTCCAAAAAGCAGGTCTTATTGTCATAATAATTGTATTGCTTTTCATTATTTTTCTTAATCTTATACTAATCTCCTTTGTTTCCTAGCAGGTACACGTATGGAGGAGGCTTCATTTGATTGCACATGGCTAGTATATTATCACACGGTGGGTGGCAAGATGATTCATCATCCAACAACAAAATCTTAAGCCAAACTAGCCAATAATGACTTAAACTCACGCATGGTATAGGGCTCAAATAGAATTAATTTTTCATTTGATTTTTGCTACACTATATTGTAATAAGATCATACTAATATGTGTAATAGGTTCCAGCATTTAATTGGTACATTTATACCATGGTAAAAGATGAAAGTTTTAAGGTAAAAATGCTGATTTTAGGTATCTTTTTGTCCCAAAAATCGCCCCCATTTGTACTATGAATTTAATTCTGCCATCAATTTATTTAGATGTTAATTTTATCCTCTTTTAAGATTATCAACTCGTGGCTTCTCAAAAACTTCAAGGCAATTGCGTAAAACGCATTTTTGTGACACCCGAAGGTGCGCTTTTGTGCTTTAAGGATTTTTCTGGGAATTAATTAGTTTCTATGACTTCCAAGTGTTTATTGACATTGTTTATAGTCAATAATAATATATTAAGGTGTTACATTGAGTTATATGGGGTTATAACCACTCGAAACACAACTCCCGGGCTAACTGGGCAAAAAGGAGCTTTAAGAAATTCGTCCGAGCACTTTGTTTATTTTTGAGGAAGTAGCTTGTGCATTCTCTTTATAATGTTGAATAATGATGTTAGGAACTCTAAGAATTAATTTGATAGGAGTTCGTGCCACCTCGGCACTCCTCCTAGGCATTCCCGAGGGTTTATAGGACCCTCATAAGGCATCTCCTAGCACTTTGCGTTTAACTGAGATTTTAGTGTGCGTACTTCATCTTAAATGTTTATTAAGGTGTTATGGTGCATTTATAATGAAGTGTAATGCTTTACTTTATTTAATAAAGTATCTCCGGGACTTTCGGGCCTTAAGGGGCCCTTAAGGAAACTCCCGGGCATATTGTATTTTTACTCAGTTCTGGTTAACTTTATATGAGTTTTAGAGCTTATATAACTTGTTTATCTTTAGTTCAGGCTTTAACGCACGTTTTTAACCTTAAAGAGTTTAGGTGCGTTTTAGCGCCCAAGTGTTTATATACTTTCTTTGGGCTTCATAATCCCTCAAATAATATTTATAATTCCTCAAATAATATTTATTTACTTATATTTAATTATTTAAATGTTAGGGGTATTTCAGTCTACCCCCCTTAAAAGGATTTCGTCCCGAAGTCATAACTTATACTTACATATACTATGGGATCAAGTTCCTTGTATCTTTTCCATGTATACCTATCTTCCAGGGTGTCAATACTATATTGACACCTCTACATTCCATCGGTAATCTGAGTGTATATAATTTATATATACACATATCCTTTGTTTGTTACAACAATGTAGTCACAACATAAGTAAATTGATAATTACGGTAAAGTAAATACGTGTACTTTATAAATCAACCAAATGTTTATAGAACACACCAATACCATACGCATTCAAGTGTCACATAGGGCACCACAATAACCAACTAGTGTCACATAGGACATATCATCAATAACCAACCATCCAACCAACTGCACACATGCGCAACAATCAAACACAAATAACCATACACAAAACCAATAAGACTGCAAATATGCAAGTCGCATGTGGTGCTCTACCCCCCTTAAAAAGGGTTACGCCCACGTACCCCCACAAGTATACACAAAACTAAGAGTAAATTGTTGGATACTTGTCTCGCATGGAGTGTTCTAACTCCCATGTCGCCTCCTAAATGTCATGGTTTTTCCACATAGCTTTGACCATTCGAATGGTCTTGTTCCTGATCTCCCTAGTCTTGGAGTCTAAGGTGCAAACTGGGGTTTCCTCATATCTAAGTGTAGGATCTAGTTCGAGTGTCTCATGCTCTAAAATATGTGATGGATGGGGCACAAACTGCTTTAGCTGTGAAATGTGGAACACATTGTGCACCCTCCCAAGCTCAACAGGTAAATCTAACCTGTAATCTAATGGGCCCACTCGCTCTGTAATAAGGTACGGTCCTACCTGCTTCGGCTAAGTTTGCTATTCTGCCCAAGTCTAAAAATTCCTTAATAGGTGAAACTCTAAGGAAGACTCGATCGCCTACTGCGAATTCGAGGTCTCTCCTACGGACATCAGTATATAACTTATGTCCTACGAGGTATAACTCTCAAGAATCTATGTATTCCTTGACATGCTTCATAGTGCATTAGTATGCTTTTATATTTGAATACCTTGTGTATGTGTGAAGGTAATCTACCATCTTGTATGTTGCCAATGTTATCTCATGGCTTATTTAAATTATCATGTGTAACATACTTCCATTAATCGCCTCTTGTAGTTGTAATCGTCGGCGCTCATGTCTTTGTATTAATATTGGGCATACTTATAATCCCCATCTTTAGGTCATCATCTTGTGATTCTGGTATTTGAGTTTACTTTCGCCATATACGGCTTTCATCTCCAATGTAAAGTATGAGCTACGGTTGAGCCGTGCATCTTATGCATATTATAGAAAGTTTTTTTTGATATTATTTATTCACCAATTATCAGTGGTACATATACGATTATTATCGTCTGTTCATAAGGTATACCACAGTAGGGTTCCCGTTAAGGTTTCTAACAAAGGTACAGTTTTCTCTCAACTGAATATATTCTAGCGGTTGTGAATCACTCATGTGAGTATTAATATAATGCTTCTACTCTTATATTCTACCATGTTTATAGGTAGATTCTTATTTAATATATATATTGATTTGAATTCGTAAAGAAAGACATGGAAGTCGACATTTCTTTCCAGATGGCAATTTGGCCATGGCTTAGAAGCTAACTTGAGACTAATCTCATTATTGATAATTGCCTCTTGATTTCTTATTTAATTTGTTAGCATGGTTCATGTATAATATTTCCCTCACAATTGACTATTCTTCCGACATATGCGAGGTTGTTTTAGGTATTTAATCTCCTTAGGGTAACCTGTACAACTTAATTCCTAATTTAAGTCTTCTACATCTCATATACTTATTAGTCAAATTTTTAATATCAGATTTTAGAATAAATACCTATGTATCACAGAAATATTCGTGACCACTTGTAAGGAGTCTGAGGAATCATCCAACCCTGACGGGGTCAGCATCGGTGTTGAACTATCCTTCAACTCCATTTTGTGTTTGGTTTTCCCTTGACCTGACCAGGGTCAAGTTCGACCTCCCACGTCAAATATCAAACAATCACATAATTGTCTTTTCCCAAATTTTATCTTATTAAACTTTGTGACGTGGTGAGTACTACATTTTCTCCTGATCACAATACTACTACTTCAATAACTGTTATAACCTATACTTGAATCTAGGGTATTACCAAAATCCCCCGGAACTAAGTTCCTTTGATCAAACCATCAAGCACTTTATTATACACAAACTTCACTCATAAAGCACTACATCACAATATAGTGCATAATTTAAATTGCATGGCACTTAGGCCCTTAAAATGCATAATTCTTAAACACTGAATTTCCACAATATATTTGCCTTTGACCTGCAAATACACTCAACAACACATATGCCTTTTACTAGTCTCTTGAGAACACTTTACTAAGTCATTCACCATTTGCTCTTTAGGTAGTTTTAACAAGCATTATAAGCTCATTTCTCCTAAGGCATTAAACAACATTAGGTTAGTAGATTTACCTCTTTTCCAAACAACTTCTTTCTTGTTTCCTTATAAAACCGGTAAGGTATTTGATTCCTTGTCAAGTTCTAAACAATATACAAACATTATAATGAGTATTCAAGCTATAAGCTTCATCTCATTGTAAACCCTAATTTTACATTGTTTCAAAAACATTAATATAGTTGTTTTACCTTTATCTTTGAAGAGAGTTTGAATATATATCAAGAGAGGACTCCACCTAGTCCATGAAGAGTTGGAATGAAGCTAGAACAAAGTCACACAAAGAGCTCCATCAATGTACATTTTCGGTCAAGGCAAAAACATGAAGGAAATGTAGTTTTTATTTGAGATTCCTTACCTAGAAGCAAAGGAGAGTAATAATATGTAGAAATACAAGCTCAAGCTCCTTCAATGGTGGAACTCCATGGCACCGAAATGGGGCTCTTGAAGTTTTGAGAAGATAGGAATGAAGAGCTTGATGAGAGGAAGAGATTGGTGGTGTTTGTTTTTGATTTGGACAAGTGAGCTAGATTTTACAAGAGGTCAAAGCTAGAGTTTTAATGGTGGTGGTGAGTATTACCGTGGAAGAGAAGGAAGAAGAGAGGTTGAAGAGAGTATGGATCCGTGTGAATACAAGGAAGAAATGAGAGAATGAGATAGACTTACTTTTTGAAGATATTTGTAGTAATAAAGTAAAAGTAGTTTAATTAGTTTTCTTTATTTACTTATCATATTAACTAAAGAGTGGTGAGTCACCACACTTAGAAAACCGGCCCCCTATAATATAATGAGGGTATTTTAGTCTTTGTTTGTCAATTTAATTACTTAATACAACATATGTTACAAACTAGCTTATAAAAATCACTATTCATCAAAACAAGGCACATAGAAGTGAAATTTTTGATTTCCTATTGATATAGACATCCAAATGTGATATTATATAGTACACATATATATTTGAGAGTAATGATGGACATCTAGCCACTCAAAACTCATTTACAAGACAATTTTTCAAAAATGTGCTTTTAGACTCCTTAAAGCACATTTTGTGTTTTAACTTGTTTTCAAGATTGGTTTTCTTTGGTAATTGGTTTAATATGTTCATTAGTATATAAATAAGGTCTTGGTAAGTTCATTAGGTCTTAACCAAGCTCAACCCAAGCTTAGAGCACATTTTGGCTCTTATTGACCTTAAAGCACATTTTGTGTTTTCTTTTGTTTAAATTTGTTTACTAATGTTTCTAAGACTCTTTTTAGTCTTAATATACCACATTTAGGTGTTTAAACAATATACTAAGGTTTGGGGTATTTCAATCTACCCCCCTTAAAAGAACTTTGTCCCCAAAGTTCATACTTCCACATATCCTAAATATTAGAACATGAGAACACATATCAACAACACTTCCATATTACATTAACAACATCTTTACATCACATCGGACACATGGTCCAAACAATAAAACATCACAACATCATTCATACTCAGCGGTCTGTAACATAACATAGACAATGTATACATATACATGTCGCACACAACCATAACCGAAACGGCTCTACCCCCCTTAAATAGGGGTACGCCCCGTACCCTATACATACAAACACTAAGAAGTAAACAATGACGGGTACTTCGCCTTCATCTTATCTTCCAGCTCCCAAGTGGCCTCCTCAACGTCCTGGTTAGACCAGAGGACCTTCACCAGTCTCACAGACTTATGGCGAGTGTCTCGAGTCTTAGTGTCCAGAATCCGTACCGGAGTCTCCACTGATCGCATGGTCGGCTCTAAAGTTAGCCTCTCAGGCTGAAGTACATGAGACGGATGAGACATATATTTCTTCAACTGGGACACATGAAATACATCATGTACCTTGCCCAGCTCGGCGGGTAAATCAAGTCTATAAGCTACCGGGCCGATCCGCTCCATCACAACATAAGGCCCCACATATTTCGGGCTCAACTTGCCCTTCTGGCCAAAACGAAATACTCCCTTCATGGGGGATACCCTAAGAAATACCTGATCGCCTATGGCGAACTCCAGGTCACGTCTGCGCACATCAGCGTACGACTTCTGTCTATCCTGAGCTGCTCTCATGTTAGCCCGGATCTGGCGAACTTCTGCCTGAACCTGTTCCAGATACTCTGGTCCTATAATGACCGTCTCACTCGACTCATTCCAGCATAAAGGCGTGCGGCATGGTCTACCGTACAATGCCTGGAAGGGAGACATCTTGATCGAAGCATGGTAACTGTTGTTGTAACTAAACTCGATCAGATGAAACTTATCAATCCAGCTGGTCTGAAAGTCAAGTGCACATGCACGTAACATATCCTCAAGTGTCTGGATGGTGCGCTCACTCTGACCATCTGTCTGTGGGTGAAACGCTGTGCTCAATTTCAGTTCAATACCCAGTGCTTCTCGTGTGGATCTCCAATACCTCGATAAGAATCTTGTATCTCTGTCAGATACAATCGTCTTCGGTACACCATGATGTCTTACAATTTCTCTATCAAAGAGTTCTGCCAGTTTTGCCACTTTCCAGGTGTCCTTCATCGGAATGAATCGGGCCACCTTGGTCAGTCGGTCAACTACAACCCAAATCATATTCAGACCTCCCCTTGCAGGTGGAAGCCCTACTACGAAGTCCATAGATATGTCATGGAACTTCCACTCAGGCACTGGCATTGGCTGTACCATACCACCAGGCCGTCGGTGCTCAAACTTGACCTTCTGACAAGTGAGACACCTCAACACATAGTCATTCACATCCTTTTTCATTCCAGTCCACCAGAAATATCTTTTCATACCTTTATACATCTTAGAAGCTCCGGGGTGAATCGAAGTAGTAGAACAATGGGATTCACTCAATATGCGCTCTTTCAACTCAGAGCTACTCCTCGGTATACACAATCGGCCATTAAGCCTAATCAGGTCATCATCGTGGAGTCTGAAGTCATACTTCTGACCCTCGAATGTGCCATCAATAAGCTTCTGTCTAATCTCCATCATGTACTGATCCGTCATCTGAGCACTCCGCACCTCTTCAACCAAGCCAGTATGAGAGACTAGCGAATGGAGAGAGTGTGCTCGGCGACTCAATGCGTCAGCTACCACATTTGCCTTACCCTCCTTATATTGCAGATTAATATCGTAGTCATTCAGAAATTCAACCCACCTTCTTTGCCTCATGTTCAACTCCTTCTGAGTGAACAAGTACTTTAAACTCTTGTGGTCTGAATAAATCGTCACACTTACCCCATACAAGTGATGTCGCCATATCTTCAGTGCGAAGACAATGGCCCCCAATTCTAAGTCGTGGGTAGGGTAGTTCTCTTCATGTTTCTTCATCTGTCGGGAGGCGTAAGCTACGACCTTCCCGTGTTGCATCAACACACAACCCATACCCCTGCCTGATGCGTCGCAATAGACCTCAAAACCATCTGGACCGTCTGGTAGTGTCAGAACCGGTGCAGATGTCAGAGCATCTTTGAGACTCTGAAAAGAACTCTCACAGTCGACTGTCCACTCGAATGGTGCATCCTTCTTCATCAAGGAAGTCATCGGCTTCGAGACACTGGAGAAGTCCTTCACAAACCTCTTATAGTAACCTGCTAGACCGAGGAAGCTCCTGATATCGGTAACTGTCTTCGGCCTAGGCCAGGTGCGCACTGCATCTATCTTTGTCGGATCAACAGCGATCCCGGCCTCAGAAATCACATGATCAAGAAAGGATACTTGGTTCAACCAAAACTCACATTTCGAAAATTTAGCATACAGCTGATTCTTCCTCAATGTTTGCAATACATCTCTCAGGTGGCTTTCATGCTCACCTCTCGATTTCGAATACACAAGTATGTCATCGATGAAGACTACCACTGACTTGTCCAACTGATCTTAGAACAAGCGGTTCATTAAGTCCATGAACTTTGCTGGTGCATTTGATAAGCCAAACGGCATAACTGTGAACTCATAGTGCCCATACCTAGTTCTGAATGCTGTCTTTTCGATATCACTGTCACGGATGGCAATCTGATGGTATCCGGAACGTAGGTCTATCTTGGAGAATACTGATGCTCCCCTCAGCTGATCAAATAGATCGTCGATGCGTGGTAAAGGGTAACGGTTCTTCACCGTAACAGCATTCAGCTCTCGATAGTCAATACACAGGCGGAGGCTACCGTCCTTCTTCTTCACGAAGAGGACCGGCGCTCCCCATGGTGAAACACTAGGGCGGATAAAGCCCTTGTCGAGTAGGTCTCTCAGCTGCTCCTTGAGCTCTGTCATCTCTGCTGGAGCCATACGATAAGGTGCTTTCGCAATAGGTCCGGAGCCTGGAATCAAGTCAATCTCAAACTCCACTTCCCGTGCTGGCGGCATGCCCGGCAGTTCCTTAGGAAATACATCAGGAAACTCCGACACTACCGGCACATCAGGACTAAACTCAGGGTCTCTCTCTATGTCCTGGACATAGCAGAGGTATACATTACTCCCTCGTCGCAACTCACGATACATAGTCATGGCGGTGATGATCTGAGTCAAAGGCTCCCTGGGCCTCTAGCGGTAGGATATGGTAACCCCAGATGAACTCCGTAGAAGCAGTCGATGCTCGGCACATAAGATTCTACCCTTGTACCGCTCCAACCAGTTCATCCCGACAATCACATCAAAACCTAGTCCGTCGAACTCTATCAAGTCGATCGGAAACTCCTCATCCATGATTCGAACAACAGCATCTCGGTAGTAGCGGGTACACCTGATCCGCTCTTTCGACGGGAGAGTGACCACGAAGTCTGGCATCTCTTCACCGTCTAACCCCAGCCTCTTCGCAAAAGATAGCGAAATAAATGTGTGTGAGGCTCCGGAGTCGAACAAGATCGAAGCGTCCACGCCATTGACTGGAAAGGTACCGGTGAGGATTGTGCCGCTCTTGCCGGCTTCTGCCTCATTGCAGACACTCAGTATACCTCCCGTTCCGAGTGCACAGCCTAATTCATTGGCAAACTAATAAGTATTGGGTAACAACACGGTTTATATGCTTCAAACAACTCCACTTTATTCATTTAACACTCTCTTTTTACAACGTTCATTGGCTTATATTGTCGCCATGATTAACACTTACAACATCCTTACATACACTGATTTATCACATCACATAATTATACAAGGCTTAAAACTGTCTGAAAGTCAAATTTAAGTGTCCGGGTTTCAAGTGTGTGGCATTGATCACTGCCGACGTGCGGTATTCAGTTTGATCTTCCTGATGCCATGGTATAGCATCCTTTGATTGCCCACCCATGATAACACATCTCCCGATTTCAACAGTAGCTTCTTTGCGAGGTCAGCACGCTTCTGCTCGCCATACACAAACACTGCGGTATCACCAATGGACCAAGACACCACGGGTACCCCCTTACTTAGAGACTCGGGTGACTCGTCCTTGTCTTGGTGTATACCTAACCGTCCACCTTTCTGGTAGAAGTTCACAATGCATAGATCTGCTTTCACACTTGGAATTGAATCCGTTTCAACTTGCTGAGCAATTCCCACGGCGTGGTTAACGACCGCAAGGAACTCCTCAGGTATACTTGGTACTGTTGCTCCATCTTTAGCTCGCACTTCTTGATATGTCTTGGTGTAAGGGTTCCAGTCGTTACCCATGCACATCATCTTCAATTGCATTCTTGATCCGTTCGGGTATTCGGGTGTGTAGAAACCTCCTGGTTTTGCTCCAAGTTCGTCGCATCGTCTGATGATATGGATTTGTGCTTCCGGTGTCAGGTATCCATTTAAGAGTATCATACCTGGCTGGATAACCTAACATTGCTCCAATGGAAAGTCGGTGATGTCGATGATGGTTTCTTCAGGGTTTGGTGTGGGTGGGATTGGATAACATATATTGAAGGTTCCTTTAAGTTTAGAGTACTCTAATTAGGTGACTTCCACACTATACTTCAATTATTTACTCACATGGTTGTTTACTTAAACTCACTCACACACATGCATGGAATGCGGTATGCAAACACTTATTACATTCAACATTTTAGGCGGTACCTGGTCTAGAAGAGGGCCTTGGCGCCTCAGACCGGTCCACCACATTCAGGGTGGCCTTGTTGGACCCCGACCCCTTCCCCTTCTGGGACTCTGTGTACCTCTGATCTGGGGGTGGCTGATTCGCCGTCTTCTGGCCATCGGTGGTCGCAGTGGCCTTACCCTTCCATTGCCCCTTGGGCCTGTAGCTTCTACTGTTTGGGTTCTGCCAGCATTCGTAATCGCGGTGACCCATCTTCTTACAGTATCGACACTGCACATCGTTACCCTTACAGTCCTTGCCGGGGTGGTCTCCGTTGCACCACTTGCAGTAATAGTGGCGCTCCGGTCCAGAGCCCGTGCTAGCTGCTATCACAACACACAATCAATACTTGTCTCACAACTTATCAACATACACTTCAACTTATCACACAGGATTAGATAATTACCCTTAGGTGGGTAAGAACGTAGGGGCTTGGCCGCATACGCATAGGTGAGCTGCAGAGGCTCCTCAGCAGTGGTGGTCTGGGTCTGGCCCTTGCCACCCTGTTGCTGTCCTTTCTGGGACTGGGGGTATGACTTCTTCTTCTTCCTTCCCCACTGCCCTTGCGTGCCTTGGCCCTCGTTCAAAGCCTTGCGCTTGAGCGCACTCTCCTCGTCCCTCAGACGGACGGTGATCTCCACAATTGCAGCGGCATGATAGCACTCCTATATTTAGGGTGTCAGTTATGCCCCGCCAAATGAATTCACAACACATTAACACATTGTACACACTTATTCACATTACACTGTAGTCCCATTACCTGCAAAGTGGTATATCCAGTAGGCCCCATGCCATAGCGTAGGCGATAGTTCAGTCCGTTGTAGAAACGGTTCACAAGGATCCGGTCTGAGTAACCCAGATCCGGTAGCAGGTGGATAAGTCCGATGAAGGCTGAGTAGTACTCATCTACCGTCATCTTATCCCCTTGCCTCAAACTGTCCAACTCCAGGCGCTTGGCCTCTTGCACATGTATTGGGTAGTACTTGGCTCGCAGCAGAGCCGTGTACTCCCTCCACAGAAAAGTCGGCTCAGCGACTCTGCCCTCTCGCACAAGCTTCCACCAGCTCTGTGCCGAGCCCTTCAAGTAATATGCAGCAAGTCGAACCTTGACCTGCTCAGGTACTGCTAAGGTTTCGAAGGCGGTCTCCATCTCGGAGATGTACGCCTCGAGCTTACGGGGATCGGTCTCCCCACTGAATGAGGGTGGCCTCAAATCAGCCAACGCCTTGACCCAGTTGGTCTCTGATGGCGGTGGCGGTGGTGGTAGTTGAACTCCGGGCGTCTGCCCCTGCTGAATCACAGCTACAAGCTGGGGTACCATTTGGGCTACGGCGGCTGCTACTGCCTCAGCCATAACCTGGGCCGTAGTGTTCTCGCCCTGGTCACCCGTATCACCAGTACCGCTTCCGCGGCCTCTACCTCGCGGTCTACCTGCCATCTGAATTCACATGAATATTCATTAGCAATATGCTTGCACACTTATCGGTCCAACGGTTGTAACGCTTCCCGATAATAAGGTATCTCCACACTTAGTTAGTGGTTAACCTTTCCATAATTGTTCACTTAGGTAACTGTAGTTAGGTTTCCTAACTCGGTATATCCCTAAGCTCGGTATTCTAGTCATCAGAGCGATACTTCGTTCTGATACCACTTTTTGTAACACCCCTACTACGCACATAACACTACTTGAAATCGCAGCGGAATTTAAACAACTAAACAGTAACTAAACGAATGGTGCTACAACGCCGTCAACCACCCACGTGGTTAACAAGGCTGAATAAATACAAGTGTACTGGTCTGATGATCAGACTCCCGAGCGTAGAACTAATAACCATATATATACATTAACAAAATACCGAGTGTTTACATATATCCATCATTGTAAAACATCACTGTTAACCATCACTGTAAACCGTCATAACCAAATATATATCACGCCACGGGAGCACAGGCGCATCCCGGGCCAACATCCAAAAGTACTCAAAAGTAAACTACATCCTAGGATCTAGAGCCACTCCGCTTCTTTGATCCTCATCCTGCAGTAAAAGAAATATGGATCCCCCGAGGGGGTCAGCAACCCTTGGCTGGCATGGTTAACGCGCAGCCCATCGGCTACCGGGATGCGCGCAAACTATTTGTCATGATGACATGGCATTCATTTTAAATCACAAAGCTTATACATATATATCACAACATGGTATTATACACAACATCACACACATCACACATGAACAATTTCTTTTAGGAAGAGAACCAACACAGTTAGTCCCCATTGAGAGCCTAGAGAATGTTGGCATGCTCATGCTAAGCTCGTTACATAACTCGTTACTGTCCTATTAGATTGAACGGATAACTTAACACAAGGTGCCTCGGATATAGTGATCTAAGCACACCGAAATAACACATATTATGCCCCTGTGGCCCGACGTGAGTCAGTAAAATAGCCTTGGTTAAGCTAAAGGGAAGGTTGGAAACCAAATTGGAAAACAACCATAACATACAAAGAGAATCGAACCGGTTATGACATCGACTCCCATACTCACACGCGTGGCCGGAACAGACCGGACTCCTCACTTCCCCCGTTAGCACTTGTTAGCAGTTCATCATTGAACTCAATACACAATTCACAATAATGGGTCAAGTCTTGTTAGACGAACACAAGGGAAGAGAGAGTCATGCTTAACAACATAATAATATTTAACAACTATAAACTCTTTACATGGTTTAATCTTACAAAGTCATAAACACACAGAAAAACAAACAACACACAAGCCGGTGTAAACCGGTAGGCAACAGACTGCAAGAAAACCATACCTTGGTCCTTGCCTCGATTGGTTTCCTCCGTAGGTCACTCCTATACATAGTTAATAATGTCGGTTAATTATTTATTTAACTTCAAGCTTACTAAGTATTTAACATGATTGTATGACATGTTTTAATGTCTATCTTACCCTAGGTTACCTTCATTATACACTCTAGGGTTAACTACATAAGTCACATTCTTTTCTGTTTTTTTTTTACAAGTTTAGGTCCGACCGACCTTACCGACCGAACTTGTCCAAGTTCGGTCCATTCCAGAACACATTTCCGTCAAAATTTTCTACTCCGACCGACCTTGTAAGTTCGGTCGCATGTTCGGTCTATTCCCGAGAGTTTCTTCCCTTTGAAAATTTAGCCCGACCGAACTTGCCAAGTCCGGTCCCATGTTCGGTCGATTCCAGTAACTCAATCCGTACACAAAATACAAGCCCGACCGACCTTGCAAGTCCGGTCCCCAAGGTCGGTCCATTCCAGAAGCCAATTCTCGCAGGGTAAACTGGGCTCGACCGAACTTGCAAGTTCGGTCGCAAGTTTGGTCTGCCCCAGACCCTTGTTTTCCTTTTCACATTCAACTCCAAACTTCACCCCATATAACCTAGTACCCCCTAACCTCATTTGGGCACTTCAAACACACCTTAAAACATCCTTAAACACTCATAAAACTCATTTTCTAATTCCTTAAGCCTTTACTTATATCTTCACAAAATTCCTAACACTTACAATGTTTTCTCCTAGTCTCCAAGTGGTGTTTCATACCTATGAAAACTACTTTCTCTTCATTTTAACATCATCTTTCAAGCATCATTTCTTACCATCAACTCCTTATGTCATTTCTTGAAATCCTTTTTCAAGTTCACGCTTTCTCCTTATTTTACCAAAGTTTGCCTAAGTCTTTACCTAAGTCCAAAATGACTTTGGTAAATACTAAAACCTCAAGATCATGCCTAAGTCCTTGTTACACTCTAGAGCACTTCTTAGTTCATCAAAATTCCTTTAAAACATCTTGAACTCCTTATGCATTTCCTAAATTTCGACATAGGTTCTCCTAGCATTTTGTTACACCAAAGCACACCGTTTTCACCATTGAACACACAAGAACACTAAAAATCCATCAAGCACTTTATTATACACAAACTTCACTCATAAAGCACTACATCACAATATAGTGCATAATTTAAATTGCATGGCACTTAGGCCCTTAAAATGCATAATTCTTAAACACTGAATTTCCACAATATATTTGCCTTTGACCTGCAAATACACTCAACAACACATATGCCTTTTACTAGTCTCTTGAGAACACTTTACTAAGTCATTCACCATTTGCTCTTTAGGTAGTTTTAACAAGCATTATAAGCTCATTTCTCCTAAGGCATTAAACAACATTAGGTTAGTAGATTTACCTCTTTTCCAAACAACTTCTTTCTTGTTTCCTTATAAAACCGGTAAGGTATTTGATTCCTTGTCAATTTCTAAACAATATACAAACATTATAATGAGTATTCAAGCTATAAGCTTCATCTCATTGTAAACCCTAATTTTACATTGTTTCAAAAACATTAATGTAGTTGTTTTACCTTGATCTTTGAAGAGAGTTTGAATATATATCAAGAGAGGACTCCACCTAGTCCATGAAGAGTTGGAATGAAGCTAGAACAAAGTCACACAAAGAGCTCCATCAATGTACATTTTCGGTCAAGGCAAAAACATGAAGGAAATGTAGTTTTTATTTGAGATTCCTTACCTAGAAGCAAAGGAGAGTAATAATATGTAGAAATACAAGCTCAAGCTCCTTCAATGGTGGAACTCCATGGCACTGAAATGGGGCTCTTGAAGTTTTGAGAAGATAGGAATGAAGAGCTTGATGAGAGGAAGAGATTGGTGGTGTTTGTTTTTGATTTGGACAAGTGAGCTAGATTTTACAAGAGGTCAAAGCTAGAGTTTTAATGGTGGTGGTGAGTATTACCGTGGAAGAGAAGGAAGAAGAGAGGTTGAAGAGAGTATGGAGCCGTGTGAATACAAGGAAGAAATGAGAGAATGAGATAGACTTACTTTTTGAAGATATTTGTAGTAATAAAGTAAAAGTAGTTTAATTAGTTTTCTTTATTTACTTATCATATTAACTAAAGAGTGGTGAGTCACCACACTTAGAAAACCGGCCCCCTATAATATAATGAGGATATTTTAGTCTTTGTTTGTCAATTTAATTACTTAATACAACATATGTTACAAACTAGCTTATAAAAATCACTATTCATCAAAACAAGGAACATAGAAGTGAAATTTTTGATTTCCTATTGATATAGACATCCAAATGTGATATTATATAGTACACATATATATTTGAGAGTAATGATGGACATCTAGCCACTCAAAACTCATTTACAAGACAATTTTTCAAAAATGTGCTTTAAGACTCCTTAAAGCACATTTTGTGTTTTAACTTGTTTTCAAGCTTGGTTTTCTTTGGTAATTGGTTTAATATGTTCATTAGTATATAAATAAGGTCTTGGTAAGTTCATTAGGTCTTAACCAAGCTTGACCCAAGCTTAGAGCACATTTTGGCTCTTATTGACCTTAAAGCACATTTTGTGTTTTCTTTTGTTTAAATTTTTTTACTAATGTTTCTAAGACTCTTTTTAGTCTTAATATACCACATTTAGGTGTTTAAACAATATACTAAGGTTTGGGGTATTTCACTATATGACCGGAGTGCCTGCGGGATTGTAATGTGTATTGCATTGTTTTGGGGATAGCTTTGCGTTGTATATATGTATAAATTTTGTAATGTGAAACCAGTTTGTTGGATGCAATACGGATTGGAGTGATTATGGTGCATTGGTATGGAATGGTATGTATAGACTTTGAGTAACGGATTCGGGGATTTGTAAGGAGGAAGAATGTATGACTTTTGGTATTAGGCACATGTGAATGACCAAGCATCGTAATCCTATAACCTTGAGCAACTTTGAGGAAAAAGTTCTTAAGGGGGGTAGATTGAAATACCCCAAACTTAAATATAGTGATTAAGATTATTCTAATCCATATTTAAGAGCCTAATAATGCTTAAGTAATATTGATGAGGAAAAATAAACCCAAAAGAAATGAAGAAATGCTTAAAAAACGCTAAATAAGCGTTAAATAACCATAGGAGGTATGAGACCTCGGTTAGGGTGTGATATGAATTTAAAAGGCTTAATAATGCCTAAATAATATTTGGGAACAATCCCCGAAGAAAACGGATCCATAAAACGAATTAAAAACGCTAATAAAGCTTTAGCGCACGTTTTTCGAGGAAACCTGAAAACGTGACTTTAAGTGGTCAAACGAACCCGTAAAAATTATAGTTCATTAAATTACTATAAATAAACATTAATGGGAGTATAATAGCCATTAAAATTAAAGAAACGAGAAAATTCCGGAAAACGGGCCCGGTTAGTGAATAGTGCTAAACCCGGTAAAATAAAGAGCGTTTTCTGTAAAAGACGAAAAATACTCCAGCTTGTATTATAATAGTGGGCCGGTTTTATTAATGTAGATAGCCCCTCACACATGACTAGTTAGCTAATTAAATAAGTCAAAGAGCAAAAAGCAAAAAGGGTACAAGTACCCATTTTCCCTCTCTCTTCCTTTATTTCCTTTTTCCTCTTCTCCTTCCTCTCTTTCCTCCTTCCTTGTGATTTCACCCTCCTCTTCTCTGGTTGCAGCCGATTTTGGAGTTCTCCCCCTCCTTCCATGGCTTCTCTTCATTCTCTTCCTTGCTCTAGTCAACTCCAAGCTCCAAATGCAAAAATAATCACATATTTGAACTCCTCTCATCCTCCTCTATCATTCCATCTTTTCAAAATTCGAAAATGAGGAATTTCATCTCCATGGGTTTTCCCCATTTGAAGAGAAAAGCACACCATTATGAAGCTTGGAGTCTCCTCTTTCAAACAAGGTAAAAATCTCCATGAAAAACCTCATTTTTCTCCATCTTGTTGAGCTGGCCGATTTTGCCCTCTCTCACTCCTTGTTTCTTCTTGATTTTTGAGCTTCAATTCAACCCTCCAATGGTGGAATAATCCCCTCCTTGATTCAAGGGTGAGAACCCCTCTTAAAAGGCCCAAAAAGGTAAACCCTAACTATGTGCTTAAAGCCCTTTCATTGAATTAAGATTTCCTAAGGGTTTAGATAATTAATTGAATGTATTTCGTGCTTCTTGAATGTTGGGATGGAGTTTGGAAACTCCATCCCCACTTGACCGATTTTGAGAAGAGGAGGAACAGGAGGAGAATTAAGGAGAGACTTGCAAATTAAGGTAAGAAATCTACCTTAAGCTTTGTTTTAATTGCTTTAGGAATTGGGATGGGTTAAATTAAAATAATGAACCCAAAATATGTGAATTAATGTAGTTGGTTGAATTTGAGAGAGATTGTGAACTTGTGTTTGAATTAAGGGCTTAAGTGCCAAGCTTTTGAGCTATTGTGGTTATATTGTGGTTTAGTAAGATTTTTGAGCTATATTGTTTTTGAAAAGATTTTGGTAAATTTTGGATTGTTATGGTGTGCTGGTAGGACCCTTATGGGTGTGGCTAGATTAGGAATGGAAAATTGATGAGGATGGTGAATTTGGACATGCTAGGCTTTTGGGGAGGTTATGGCAAAATTTTGGTAGGAAAACAAGTGTTTAAAGATGACTTAGTGTATTGGAGAACCTAGGTGTTTGTAGTGTTGTATAGAGTTGAGTGATAGCCTTGAAATGACATTTGGAGAACTAGAGGAAAGGAGGTAAAAATCTGTAGCAAGAGTTGTTGACATGTGTTGGAGAAACTAGGAGAACTTATGTGCATGACCTAGTAAAAAGAGTGTTGAACTTGAGGAGGTAAGGTAATGCATTGTAGGCCTTGGAAATGGCATTAGTAGATGAGAATATGTATGGAGGAAGTAGGAGCCAAAATCTGTAGCAAACACAACTAGGAGAAATAATGTAAGTGCTAGAGTGAAAATGTAGAAAATATGTGTGTGAATTGGTATGAAAAGTAGTAAGGAGTTGGTAAAGGATTTGAGCATGTTTAGAAGCTTAATTAGGTGCCTAAACATGTGGGATTAAATGTAGGAACAATGGGGAATTAATTAGGCAAAGTATGGGATGTAACAGATTTTAAAAACTGAACATCTATAGAAAACATAGCAGGGTCCGGGACTTAAGTCCAGGACTAAGTCCCGGACCAGTGTACAAATTCAGGCCGAGAGTTGTAAGTGAAGGGTGGTCCGGGACTTAAGTCCAATGCAAGGACCCGGACCACCCCATTGAAACCACCCGAGAGTGTACTGAATTATGGGTCCGGGACTTGACTAGGGTACAAGGACCCGGACCACCTTGAAATTTCGTTCGAGAGTGAGGACCAAGTCTGGTCCGGGACTTGAGATAGGCACAAGGACCCGGACCATGTACGAAAACAACCCGAGAATTAGGACCAGTGCTGGTCCGGGACTAAGGACCCGGACAAGGTCCCAGACCAACACCAAAAATGAATTCTAAGCTTATTAAATGGGTTTTAAGGTAAGGAAGTGAATGGTAATGATAGTATAAGATAAATTGTACTTGATTAATGATGTTTAAGGGTCATTAATGTATAAACAAGTTTGAGAAGTAAGTAAGAAATTGCAAGTTTAAGGACATTAAGTTAAACAGAAACAACGGGATAACGGGGTAAGTACGGGAGTAGTAATTATGTAAGTATTGTGATACTTAGTATTGATTGAACCATTTGGCATGTAGTCATTGGTTCGAGACTAGACTCGAGGAACAAGTAAGGACTAAGGAACAAGGAGACACCCGGTAAAGTAAATTTCAGAAAAAGGTATGATTTCCTCATGCTCTGTATCCTAACTTGGTTACCCCGATTTGTGTGCTTATTTGATCACCTAAATAAGATAAATGCACGAATCGGATTTTAATGCACCTACTTGTGCTTGTTTTTATTTTGTTCTTGCTATATTGCCTTGAACATTTAGTTTGTATAATTCATGAAATGAATGGATGAGGAAGAGGCGTATGCATACCTTGTTGCGTATATGTGTAAGGTATTACTCTTTGAGTTGTGGATGAATTGGAAGGTTGTGATTGTGAGTGAAATGTTGTTTGATTTGTTGTGGTAACCTTGATTGAATTGTTGTTTGATTGTGGAAGTGTGAATATTGTTGATGGCTTCTCACTAACTCCTAACCATCTAACCCTCTAACATTGAGAATTGGGGAATTGAGTAATTTGGAGTATTGGGAAGCCCGATATAGTTTCGGTCACGCGTGAGGATGAGGTTGCAAGAGAGATCGTTAACCGATTCCTGGCTATAATCTTTTCCATGGTCCAAACCCCTTAAATGGGTAGCAACCTGGTTAAGTGAGCCAACTTTGAGCCCGGTGGTAGGATAGCCTTATCCCTGCCCGGAGGTCATACCGACTTAACATTGAGTATTGGCAAGAGAAGGAAAATTGGTTGGGAATGACTTGGACTTGTTTGAGTTGATGATCTTGAGTATTGAGATAATGACATCCGATTAACCCGGATGCTAATTGGGCTAACCCATTGTGATGTTTGATTGAAGTCAAACCTTGGTTGGTGATTGTGAACTTTACGCTTGTTGGATTGAGTTGCCTTTGTGTATTGAGTATTGATTGAGACCTTGAGTGTTGAGTATTGAGCATTGTGAATTGAGCATGCGAGTATTGAGTTTTGAGTTGAGACTTGAGTTGCAATTTGAGTATTGAGTTAAGACTGAGAGTAAGAGAATTTGAATAAGTGTAACCCGATTGAGTGGGTGACAGTGTGGAATGAATTGAGGCATAGTGAGGTATAACCCTCGAAGCCTAAGTATACAACAAACGAAACTAACCTCTTGATGTGTGTATTAGTGTTTGTGTTCAATGTTGAACTGTGAATGTGCCAATATACATATATAATGTATTGTTGCCTTGCATGTTGTTTGAATAAAAATGAACCGCATGCTCTCGACCAATTAGTCGGCACCCTCGCTAGTACGCGGGGTATGCGGAAGTCATATTCAGCGTAAGCTGACCCCCTAGGGGGAACGTTTTTAGTGTGCAGGTACCCGAAGTGAGTATGAACACTGCAAGAGTCTGACAGCTAAGTCGGACACCGTTCGAGAGTAGGACAGGGTGTTATTGATATGGGTAGTTATTTAAGCAATGGTATTTGTATATTGTGGGATGTAAGACCAAAGAAGTCATGGATACACTTGGGAATTGTAGATACTCGGTATAGATCGCAATTTGAAGTTGTATTGTATAATATGGGATTGGAGTTGTATTTGGTTTAGATTCGATTAAGTAATGGAAGTATGATTTGTATAGTGTACTCGGTATAAGACCCATCAGACCGATATGGTATTTGCTGTAGAGATTGAGTTTGGATTGGCCTAGCTAGTCACGTGGGTGACTAGCGGCATTGTACCACCCCCGGTTGTAGATTGAATTCCGCTGCTTTGTTGTTTGTAATTAAGACGGGTTTGGAGACAATGGTGTGATTACCGGTAGGGGTGTTACAGTTACCATGCTTATATTGAATTTACATTACATATGGTGTTAACCTTACTTTATTATTGCGATCTTTATTCACGTTTATAACTTGAGCTGTCATAAAAGACATATGCTCGTATAGAACCATAAGGATTGTGTAGGACGATAGCCCCAAAATAGGGTAGGTATACTCAACGATACTTTAGCCCTTTGAAATGTATCAATACTCCTCAACGTTTTTGGTTTACAACCTCCGAATTATATGTAACATTTGGTATTGCTAACTAAGTATTTCTCCCGATTTCAGAAAATATAGATTCAAAGTTTGTTCTCTCCCCTTTATTAATTAGGAGTCCAACATAGTTACCATATTAACACTAGCTGAGACCCTTGGTATTTGTTCAGGTATTCAAAACTTGTGCTTATCCATGATGTGTGTTTAGCTATATTTTTGAGATTTTGTTTCTCTATTTTTATATTTCGAGGTTTCGCACTTTCTTCTCGCGAAGTTAATAAGGGATTGTAAGATTTGTAGTATCGCACTGAGCGGTGAGCTCGGTGCCTGGGAATCCCATAAAATTTCAGTGTTTGATCTTTATGCGTAGGTCTTCCTCAAACCCTTTTGGCAATTCTTATAGTCTTACGTATTTTATTTTAATTAATGTATTCCTTTTCATGACATCTGCTCGTTATTTAGGCAGGTCATAATTTGTAGTTACTGTAAGTTTGGACAGTTGATAATGCCCTTTGGCAGTCCATGTAAAAACCAACTTGTTATTCCTCATTGTACTTTCTCTCTCCCTTTTATTCCAAGACTATTCTCGGTTTGTATTCTGTTTAATACTCTTAATCCTATGATATACTAATCTTGATTATCACTATATGGCATGCCGTCTCCTGACTTCCAAAATAATTTTGCTCGCCTTTTTCATCCTTTTCTTATCACCATATAAAAATTCAATGTCATTTCCTATGGGGAATGTTATAACTGGTTCCTAAAACTCGTGTTCTATCTACCTTTCTTACCTCAACTTATAACTTAACCTGTGGATTCCAATCCTTACCCATTCCTCATGTAATTAAGTTTTATCCACTCCCGTCCTGGAATATAAAATCCTCAAAGGCCAAAACCCAAAGTCCTACATTCATTAATAATAGTTGTTTGTTCATCATAGTTAAGTATTTCTGAGTGGATCATGCCGGGTCAAATTATTTGATGTTATTCCTCTGGGTATTCCCGACCTTCGCTCATAGCTCAGTGACCACGGTCTCATAGGTAAGGAAATAAATATCAAAATATCCCTTAGGTGAGAGTTACCTACGTTAGTCTCTCAAGATTTGATACTTCTAATCACATACAAGTCTCATCGACTGATAAATATAAACACACATTTATGCATCATGCATTAGGTTTAAGTTCTAGGCTTACCGGTTTCGCGCTGAGCGCTAGCCTCAGCGCCTGAAGTTCCCATTGGTGTACAGGGTATTTCCTTATGGAACTATCTCATTTCCCTCCGACTCCCGGATGGGGATGGCTGTCCTGCCGGTCCGTAACACCCCTATAATAATAAAACAACAGCGAAAATAACTAAAGGTGCTACAGACCATCGCTCCAAACACCCGGTACAACCTCACCAATTACAACCATTCAATTAACTAGTACGGTCCTGAACTTCGAGAAAACTTAACATAAACCTAACATATAAAACACATTCACTCTCCATAAACCTAATCCCATCCCAATCACTCATGCTCGTCGTGCCACCTGTAAATCAATTTGTACCTGCAGATAAAACCAAGCAGCCCACCCCGAGAGGGTGAGTCATTATCCCTGGAATAGACTGGTACAATTCTCCAAACAAACTTATAAAACATCACTCTTCAAAATAAACAGTAACATGAAAACAAACTCTTAAAAGTAAAACAGAGATAAAGCACTTTAAAAACAATCAAGTTAAGAGAAAAGAAACAAGACAAAGATAGAGATAGAGAACTTCCAACCAGTCATCCACTTAGTAGTCACACCACATAGTTAGTAAGCATCCATTGTTGATGTTAGAACCAATTCGGTTAAGAAGAAGACTTAAGAGTCACAAAGACTAGGAGTGACATTAATATCCATAACCCGTGGTAGACAGTTTATGTCTCCACCATTTCAGAAGATGATTCCCATAGACAAAATAACTCAAGAGTGGAAAAACCAATTGGGAGAGATGGCCCCCACCGCCAGTCATTGTCACAAGGACGAGGTAAACAGACCTCCGCTGTCAGTTGTCTATATGGACGAGGTATAGCAGACCTCCGCTGCCACCGACCCGTTCTCAGTCATCGTGAAAAGTGTGTGCACCACTTAATAGAAATAATCCA
Source organism: Limonium bicolor (assembly GCA_023374045.1). NCBI lineage: Eukaryota > Viridiplantae > Streptophyta > Magnoliopsida > Caryophyllales > Plumbaginaceae > Limonium > Limonium bicolor. The sequence goes on from CM041777.1 coordinate 453,817,890, forward strand.
TACTCAATACCAGAAGAAACATTTTCCCCATATTCCTTAGATTTCCTGTAACGGAGAGAGCATACCAAAACACTCAGTCCTATAGAGTGCAGAGGCGTAAACCCTCAACAATTAATATCCAATAGAAAGAATCCATTTCCAATAAGGCTGATCAAACTCGACTCATGGTTGAAACATTACCCATTATCCAAAGGAAGAATTTACCAATACCAGATATTTTCCTATATTCCCAGTTACCCCACTAGATCATTAACTGCACCAGAGCAATACCAAAACACTCAGTCCTACAGAGTGCAGAAGCGTAAACCCTAGGCAGTTAATATCTAGTGAAACAACTAGATAGGAGGAACCAATAACCAAGGAAGTTACACATACAGGCTTAGTTAGTCACATCAAGCTCAGTTAGTCACACAACAGTCTCATTTTGAAATCCATTCAAGATCAGTCGGTGTTCCAAAACATTTCATAAAGTCCATCAGCAAAAGTATCGAGTACGAGAAATCGTACAAAACATTCCATAGAGTCCAAAACACAACAAGCTGAGTACGAGAAATCGTACCTGGGTAATGCTGTAGCAGTTCTAGTCAACTTGCGCAAACATTCAACAGTACTCTGAAGAATATTAAAGGTAGTCTATCATCAATCACTTGTAGCCTATGTTAAGCTTAAATAAACTCCTTACTCCTATTCCAAAGTCTCAATTGTCTTTTAAGCCCTCACCTAAATGTTATGTATAATCTTCGAGTTATCTGAGAACGTTGTATAGCCCAAGGTGGTAAGATCAAGGAATGTAATCGATTAACATTTGCTAATTGTCCCACTCTTATCCACTTTATTCATACTTAACCATAATCCTCACTTTCAAAACTTTTGAGACCTTTATATCATAAATGTGTTTTATATTATATAATCAATCTTAGAATTTCAATAATAAACTTAGGCTCAATACTTTTATTCTTAATTCAGAATAAACATTGTATTATGCCTATGATGGATTCATCACAAACACTTAACTATTATTTCACAATGTATGATTATGTATTTTATCAATATCTACTAGATAATCCATTGTGATTAAGTTTTTCCCCTTAACTTAATTAAGATCTACATCTTGTATATTGGAACCATAGTGTTGTAGACGCATTATATCATAACCTAATTGAGTTATTAACTCATTTATCTTATCTTTAGTCCAGAAAGACTTTTTATTACATCCAGCTAATAATCTTGACATAAGATGTTAAATTACTTTTCATCTTGAAACAACTATATTATAGTTGACTTAGACTTATCGAACTCTTACATTTAGTATTCACAAGGTACATTATTTGCTTAATTATTACCTATATAATAAGGTGTTTAGTATAACCTTTTATGTATCCTTACTTACATTTAATTTCCTAAATGTTTTATTTTTATACACATTCTCTCTATAGACTATGCATAATCCTTTGTACTAATCCTCATTAAACTTAAGCCTTAAATACATTGTAAATTGTTTCACAAAACCTAAGGTTTCAAAGGAATAACTTAATAAATTAATTTCCTTTATTGTATTTAGGATGGACAATATATCTACATAGAGTAGAATTTATCAGAGAATTAAATTCTGGTTCGCAAGTGAAATTGTTAATTATTTAATAAGATAAACCATTATGAAAATTCTCATATTTTATATTCAAAACAACATATCATTATTTCCCATTACCGTAAAGTATATCAATATAATATCTTATGTAACTTAGTTTTATCTAATAAAAAGGTTCAAAGGTTTTAAGTATCAAATTCTTATCTATAAACCTCCTATAAACTCTAACTACTAAATACCCCACTTAATTGTATACTCACCCCTGAATACTAGTAATAAATGTATTTTATATGGCTTATCTAATCCTAAGAAACTTAAGGATAATTGTTTAGATAAATTTCCAAATTATCGTTTAATATAGAATATCATAATCCTTATAATGATTCTATCTTAAAACATTAAGTTATATTTCACTACCATAAATGTTAAGAAATGATTAAATATAGACTTACTAATCCACCTCACATTTAGGTGTAAAGTATTTTACTTATTTTATTATGGTTTATATACTAAGAATATTTAGATGTAATCGTATTACATTTGTTTATCATTAATTATAGAATAAGATCTATTAGTGCAACATTTTATGTAATCTAATCACAATTTTTCCTAAGTTTTAACTTATTAACTACTTAACCCCAATTTTAGATTTACATCCTGGTTATTGACAAATAATACTATACATGCATTTTAATATGGTTATATAAACCTTGGAAACTCAAAGGTAACTCTTAAGCCTAATACATAACTATAATCTAATACCACCCCATATAATATTCTCCCATTAGTATTATGTAGAGGTTTAGTTTAACTTACTAATTCCTTCGTATTATATTTCCTATAAGGTATCTAATTTTATTTATGTTAAATGTGTATATATTTATATATACTAGGATTTGTTCAAAACATTATTTATGTAGTTTATTGTATTTAATTATGTTTAATAACTTTTAGGCATAACCACAACCGACCTATGGTTTATTAAATAAAGTGTTTCCTTTGTTTATTTAATATATATAAGTGTACCCGTACTAGAAATCAACTAAGGCATTCCCTATGTAACTTATCATACTTAAACTATCTTATTAATACAACCTTAAACTGTATTCCAAGTATGTTTCGTTAAGTATTTCTTTTACCATATCATAGGATACTAGCTCTTATAACATTTAGTTATTATAAGTGTTAATTTAATTAGTTCCTTGTTTTACTCTAAGTTACTACTTAATTCCCTTTTTATAAACGCGTAAAAATATATATTTATTCCTTAGTTTAATTAAAAATATTAACTCCCATATAATATAGTAAATAAAACGTAGGACAATTAAATTCCTTAATTTATATAAGTTTCTACTTAAGTAAGTATATATACATATATGTAAATAATTTCACTTCTCTTAAAAGCTAATACAAAAACATTTATAAACTTACTGTTATAAAATGTTAATTTAGTTTCCTTTATTTTCCCGAGCTTAAAAGTTAATTAACAAACCATACTTTAATTTTTGGTTACATTAAAAACCTTATATTATAGGTTATTCTTATGAAAAACTCATAAACACAATTTTTAAAACCTTTTACCAGTGCCCAAAAATTCCCAAATTTAATATACAGTAACTATAACATTTTAGACATATTATAAAATTTTTATTTCATAAAAATATCTTTTTAATTTAGCCAAATAATTCCAGAAAACCTGTAACTTGCAAAAATCATAACTTATGTTTAAAAACTCCAAAATCATAATAATTTACATCAAAATAAACTAGATTAAATAAGAAATCTATGGTTAAAATTTCAAGTCAAAATACATTCGGGAAGATATTTAAATTAACCCAACAAGTTAGGACTATTTACTGGAATTTTATAAACTTATATTAATTATTTAATAGCACAATCTAATCTGGACCGTCCAATTCTTTAAGCTCCGATCGGACGGTCCCTGAAACCCAAGTTCTTCAGCGACAACACTTCGACCCCCGAGTACTAAATCGACAATTTCTCCTAATCCACAGAACGAAATTGAGTGATTCTTGTTTCTATGGATTTGAAATCGAATTCCGGTTCTATTGCTACCGGTTTCCCCAATTATAATGCAGTATACATCAAGTTTCGAATTCGATTCGAAGGTTAGGGTTTATTTCGGTACAGAATTCAATTGGAATGCAATTCATACAAATTCTCCTAACCTAACTCGTAATTGACTAAATTGGAACATGGGTTAGATCGGAAACATGACTACGAACAGCAATATCAGAGCAATTTGATCGGAGACTCACCGGAGTTGTGCGAATTGGGTGATTTCGAAATCGGAAATCTGGAAAAATATAAACTTTGAGCAGTTCGTGGTGCCAACTTCGAAGATCTATAACTAGCAGTACAAATCGAGTTAGGCTATGAGTAAGGGCTCATTGGAAAGAGCAAACTTAGATCTACGTATTGATAGCAAGAACTAAACCTAACTCGCACCACACATAAAGAAATTGAAGTCGCAGATCATGAGTTTACCTCTCTGTTTCGGTATTATTTTATGTGCTGGCGAGACCGAAACTTTAGACACCTTTCCCTTCCAATCGGTTGAGAATTGGCTTAGACCATAAACATGAAAGTTTTAGAGGAATTAGAGCTCTTCAAAACGAGCTAAAGAACATGGAATTTGGATGAGTTCGAAGAAGTTATGGCTGATCGAATTTACCTGATTCGAAGAGAAAACTGGAATTGTAGTTTTCAGTTTTTGCAGGGTGGCTACTTTGACTCGATTTTCCGGTTGATTCTGAATGAGTTAGGGTTTGTATGAGTTATAGTTGTTTAGAGGGAATGTAGGAGAAGACAACAAAGAAGACGGAATTGAAAAATATGGAGAGATGAATGAGATATAGCCGTCTAAAGTTAGGGCAAAGTATTGAATTCTGCTATCGAAATTCAGGGAATCCAGAATCGTTCAAGTCCTGGCGCCTGTGAGCTTGACACGTGGCAACTTTCAAATTTTTGATTCAAAACTTCAATCTAGCATAACTTTGGCTAGGATGATCCATTTTTGACGTTCTTTTTATCGATCTTCATGGTTTTCCATAACCTATTTATTGGTATAGGTTTCATGGCCTGGTTTGACCATTCTCAAAAAGTCAACTCTAGCAAGGCTTAATAAGCTTTAAGGTTTCTAGAATTTTATATTGACTTTTATGTTTCAAAACAATGTTCCATCACTTCCTAAAATCTATAATATAATTGGAGTGTTTAGAAATTTTCCCAAGATTTATTGACTTATAAATCTTATTATTAAATTCATAATACTATATAATAATATATAATAATTAGGGTTAAATAGGAGAAACCCCTAAATAAATTTCACAATTCCATATAATAATTTAATATTCATAATTCCATATAATAATTTAATATTCATAATTCCATATAATAATTTAATACTTAATAGTATTATTAAAGGTTTAATAAAAGAAATCCCCTAAATTAATTTAAATTAATTTAGGGGTATTTCAGGTCCTCTAGCATAGGTGTTGTTCTGCGGTGCTTGGCCTCCTCTTGGTCCGCCAGCCTCAATAGTTGGTGTTTTCTGTGAACCTCTAGCTCCCTTGTATACTCGGCTCCCTGGATTGGAAAAACATTCATACTCCCTGTGACCTTCCTTTTTGCAATAGCGGCACTCCACCTTCCTTCCTACGCAATCTACGCCTGGGTGATCATTTCCACAGCGTTTACAGTAATAGTGACGTCGGGTGGGCTTATTGCCTCTAGGTGGTGCTGTTCTTAGTGGCTGAGCCGGTCAGACGAGGACTCTGCTCCCTTGTCTTCTGATCATGGAAGTCCTTCCGCCCCTTCTTCTTTTCAAAGAATTTCTTCCCCTTCTTGCAGTAACCGCCAGAGGTTGCTCCACCATCATCTCCTTCGATACTCTTTCTCTTCTTTCTTTCTACGTCGGAGTAGTCGACTCTTGGTATGTAGTCCAACAAACTGGTGCACCGTGCGTAGTATTGGTCAACTGTTTGACTCCCTTGGACTAAGGTCTCGATCTCCTGCCTTTTTCCCTGTTTTATGTGTTCGGGGTAGTACTTATCCCGCAACACCTCTACAAACGCTGTCCATCCAAAGTCCGGTGTAGCTCTATGGTGACCCTCTACAAACCGCCACCAAACGTCAGCTGCGTCCTTCAGGTTGTATGCGGCGATGTCGACCTGCTGGTCTTCTGGAACTCCAACAGCTTTGAACGCTTTTTGGTGCTCTACAATGTACTTTTCCAGTGCGGCGGGGTCCGGTTCCCCTGAATAAATTGGTACTCTCGCGTCTGCAACGCTCCTTAACCAGTTGGTTTCCCTAGGCTGTGGCGGGTGGGGTATGGCTCCTGTAAGTTGAGCTCCTAGCTGTTGCGCGAAAGTTGTCATGGCTGCTGCTAGGTTTGGTACCTCTGGGACATCCGCCGGTGTCTCGCCACTGCGTCCGCTGTTGCCTCCATATGGTCCTCCGCTTGTCGACATCTAAGATATATACTATTATTCTATCTATTTCTACTCGGCTGCTACACCGTGTCACATACACAATCACAAACATGTAAGAAGCTAATTACTAGCAATAAAATATCCCTAGATTTTCTAGGTTACGTATCCTCACGGACGTTTCCCGTATCCCAATATTCCTATGCTCATTGTCCTAGACTCAGTATCTTTTCATCAGAGCGGTACTCCGCTCTGATACCACTTTTTGTAACACCCCTAATCCTAGACCTGCAACGACGTCGCAATTCGTAGCATATTAAATAATAATTCGCAGCGGAAAATAAAACTAACTACCTTGGTGTTACACGCCGTTACTCACCCTTGTGAGTAACAAGGCATCCATCCAACAACCTTAACTCCTTACGCTGTGATAAACAGATACTAAGCACTCTAATTATTACAAACCAAAACCAACTAAATGAGCAACTAACTGAATACATCAACCTCTTTATTACAATACAAAAATGAAACCAAAGGTGTTTATTGATAAACACACTGCTACCCCTATGTCCCGCACTCCGGCTTGAGTCTCCTTCAATAACCTGGAATATTTGGCCCAATAAAGGGCTCAGCAATCGAAATGCTGGTATGCTAAATGTAGTCTTAAATCATTTGGATTCCTTAAGTCATTTTAGCCGTCTTGATATTAGGTTCATTACATAAAATACCGGTTTACAATGATAATAGTAATGACTGTAAACAATTAACAATCACATAACAAATCACCTATAAATATCAGTGTACAATAGTACACAATTCTAATAACCACACAATAATAATCCATAGAAATAACCAACAGTCACACATTACTAATCCCTAACAAAAACCAATAATCACATATTAATAATCCATAACGATCACCAAACAAGACACGCGTATTAAACTATACTTGTTAGTTAGCCACCTGACCCTTATCCTTTAAACCAATCATTTAACCTTTTCCAATTAATTTCCACCTCAAGTGTCATATTAAGACAAACCTTATCAACTTATTAATGGACGAATGTCCCCTTGTGTTCCATTGGAACTGTTACCAGACGACCCTAGGCCCTGGTTAATTGACCGATTCGGTCGAACCTGTGCACCAACGGCAGTGCCCTCCGCCATTGAAATACCCCAAACCTTGGTATGTTGTGTAAATGTTAAACTATGGTATTTAAAGGCTAAAAAGTGCCTTAGAAACATAAATGAAACATTTAAACCATGGTAAAACACAATAAAACACTAAGACACGGTTTGAGCAAAAACATGCTCTAAGGTTGGAGTGAACTTGGCTAGGACCCAAAGAGCCTACCAAGACTTGGTAATGTTTAATTATGACTTTATAAGGCTAATTAAGTCCTTAGGAAACTTTGGTAGACAATGAAACCAAACAAAACAAATAAATACCTTAAGGTCAATATGGGCTAAAATGTGCTCTAAGCTTGGGATAAATGTGTATAAGGCCTAATGGTCATACCTATGCCTTATTTATATGTTAATGAACATATTAAATCAATTACCAAAGAAAACCAAGCTTGAAAACAAGTTAAAACGCAAAATGTGCTTTAAGGAGTCTTAAAGCACGTTTTTGAAAAATTGTCTTGTAAATGAGTTTTGAATGGCTAAATGTCCATCATTACTCTTTAATTAACATGTGTACTATATAGTATCACATTTGGGTGGCTATATCAATGGGAAATCAAAAATTTCACTTCTATGTGCCTTGTTTTTGGTGAATAGTGATTTTTATAACTAGTTTGTAACATATAATGTTATAAGTGAGACAATTGATTAATAAAGTCTAAAGTACCCCTAGGTACTATTTGGGGCCGGTTTTTAAGGTGTTGTGACTCACCACCCTTGTTAGTTTACTAAGAAAAGAAAGAATGACTAATTAGTATACTATTTGCTTTATAAGGATAAATATCTTAACAAAAGCAAACTTATCTCCTCATTCTCTTCTTCCTTTCATTTCCCACGGTGGCCACCTTCTTCCTCCTCTCTCCATCGGTTTCCAACAGAGCCATACCATTCTCATCCTTCCTCACTTGTAACTTATGACTCCATGCTCCGAATTTAATTCCGAGACTACCGTTCTCTTAGTTGGAGCAAGCTCTACAACCTTGTCCTTTCAAATACTCAAAACCACCATTTTGGTGCCAAGGAGAACTTCCATGGAAGGAGCTTGAGCTAATATTTTTATGCCTTGTTGATCACCTTTACTTCAAGGTAAGGAAAAACCAAAGAAAACTCCATTTCCTCTCCTTTTGGTATATGGCCGAAAATTCACCTTGTAATGGTGTCTTCTCTGTCTTGTTTAGCTTCATTTAAATCTTCCAAGGGCTAGGAGGAGTCCTCTCTTGATACTCATTCAAGCTCTCTTTCCATTCAAAGGTAAAACAATTACCTTGATGTGTTAAAACAATATGTAACTAGGGTTTACAATGAGATAAAGCTTAAAGCTTATATACTCATTTCAATGTTGGTATATTGTTTAGTTGTTGGCAAGGAACCAAATGCCTTACCGGTCTTGTAAGGAAACAAGAAAGAAATTTGGGAGGAAAAGAGGTAAATATGCTATCTTAATGTGGTTTAATGCCTTAGGAGAAATAAGCTTAGAGTGCTTGTTAAAACTACCTAAAGAGCAAATGGTGAATGACCTAGTAAAGTGTTCTCAAGGAGACTAGTAAAAGAACATATGTATTGGTGTATGTATTTGCAGGTCAAAGGCATTATTTATGTGGGAAATTCAGTGTTTAAGGATTATGCAATTTAAGGGCCTAAGAGCCATGTTATTTAAGGGCCTAAGTGCCAAGCAAGTTTAATTATGCACTATATTGTGATGTAGTGTAAATTTGGTGAAATTTTGTGAGTGATAATGTTCTTGATGGATTTAGGTGCTCTTGAGTGCTTAATGGTGAAAACTATGAGTTTTGGAATGATGATGTGCTAAGAGAACCCATGGCGAAATTTGTAAAATGTATAAGGGATTCTAAGTGCTTAAATGAACTTGGGTGAACTAGGAATGGTTAGGAATGGACACATGCTTCACTAAGGAAGAACACATGCATTAAGGTGTTCTAAGGTGCTATAAGGATTTAGGTGTTATCTTGGAAGTTCTAGGAATTCCATGTGTGTTTTGAGAATGTATTAAAGTCTTGGAGGAGTTTGTTTAAGGTTTAGGTTATGTGATGTGCAAGGTGGGAATAAGGTATAGATAAGGTTTTGAGAAAGGAATTTAAGGAGTTGTGAAAGAGAAGATTTGGTTAGTAAGAGAAGATGCTTGGGAGAGGATATTATGATGGTGAGGGGACATTTGGTATAAAGGTTATTAAGGATGAAACACCACTTGAAAAGCTAGGAGGAAACATTGCAAGTGTTGGAAATTTTGTGAAGATATAAGTAAAGGTTTAAGGAATTAGAAAAGAGTTTTGTGAGTGTTTAAGGATATCTTAAGCTGTGTTTGAGGTGCCCAAATGAGGTTAGAGTATACTAGGATATATGGGGTGAAGTTTGGAGTTGATTGTAAAAAGGAAAACAAAGATCTGGGGCAGACCGGACTTGCGACCGGACTTGCAAGTTCGGTCGGGCCCAGTTTACCCTGTGAGAATTGGCTTCGGGAATGGACCGGACATAGGACCGGACTTGGCAAGTCCGGTCGGGCTAAATTTACAAAGGGAAGAAACTTTCTGGAATGGACCGGACATAGGACCGGACTTACAAGTCCGGTCGGAGTAGAAAATTTTTGACGGAAATGTGTTCTGGAATCGACCGGACATGGACAAGTCCGGTCGGCAAGTCCGGTCGGACCAAAAATGTGGTTTAAGGTTATGAAATGATATGAGATGATGGGGATTGATAGGTAATGATGTTATAAGGTTGTTAAGGACATGTTAGGTGAGTTTAAATGGCAATTAAGTGGGTGAAAAGTTGTATCAAATGTAAAAGTAAAACAAGTTAAAAATGTAAAGTTATGTACTAAGTTAACGGGGAAAGTTAAACATAGACATTAATAATCAAGCAAACCCCGATGTTAATAAAAAACCATGTGATTTAACAGTTGTTCGAGAATCGCTCGAGGAACATAATGGACGTGGTAAAGTGGACTCCGGACAGGTATGGTTTTCTTGCAACCTGTGTCCTACCGGATTACACCGGCTTGTATGCCAATATGTTTTACTGAGTGTTTGCCACCTTGTAAGATTAAAAACATGTAATGAGTTTATAGTAATTCATTTATGTGGCGAATTTGGCCTCCGATGCCATTTAACCTCAAATATGTGTTAAACCTTAGCTAACCAAATCTAGGAACACATGAGTGATCGGTATTCGGAGTTAACGACCCAAACCATGGGAACGTGCTAACCACGGCTATGTGTGAGTTAGTTGGACATGGTTGTTGTATGCAAGTGTGTGAACCTCCCTTGTGTGCTTACTCGGTTATGATACCGTATGGTGTGTGGATGTGGTAGGCTCCATAATGGATCTCTAACCACTTATTATTAAGTGTATTGTACTAATGGGGGGTGAGGAGTCCGGTTGTTCCGGCCACGCGTGTGATGGACGGAGTCGATGTCATATCCGGTTCGGCTCTCTTGGTGTATGTATAGGTTGTATTCCAATTTGGGTTCTACCTTCCCTTAGCTTATCCAAAGCTAGTTACTGACTCACGTCGGGCCACAGGGGCATACGAATGTTATTTCGGTGTGCTTGGGATTACTATATCCGACACACCTTGGGTATAAGTTAACCGTTCTATAAACCGGACGGTAACGAGGTTGGTAACGAGCTTAACATGGGATTGGTAATAATCTCTAGGCTCACTATGTATACTAACTATGGTGGAAGGTTCCTTGTGAGAACCGATTTATGGTGTTAGGTAATGGTATGGTGCTATGCAAATTCCCTTGCTATGCTATGGTATATATATAAATATTGGATTTTAAAAAGATGGTGATGTTATCATGTGTATGTCGAAACAAGAAAGGTTTGTTATGGTTGTTATGTGTGGAATGAGTTATGTTGTAGGATATGGGATGTGTGGATCATGGAAATGAATCCCAGTTTGTGACAAGAGCGTTTAAGGATAACCCGATTAATGGGTACATGTCGTTCGTTAAGGAAGTAGCTCCGTTTTAGAGGAGAGCCACTCTAGAGTTTAAGGAATCATTGAATGGTTGGTTAAGTGTGGATTATTGGTTATAGGTTAGCCCATTGATGGCGAAATGTTAGTGTTGTATGTTTATGGCTTGTATGCATGATTTAAATATAATCAACTGCATGCTAAGACGACAATTAGTTGTGCGTGGCCCGGTAGCATGTGGGCTGCGGGATTACCATACCAGCAAAGGTGCTGAGCCCTTGGGGGCCACCCTTTCTCTCCTTTTCTATTTCAGGTACAAGAAGCTGGAAGCCGTTCGAGAGTAGGACGGGGTAAGATGTTTATACATGGGTAGCCATTTAAATGGCGTAAGCATTGTAGGCGTAGTAAGACCGAAATTGTTATCGGCATTAGTTTGTAAATACTCGGTACGGTTGGAATGTAATAAGTATATGGGTTGTTGTTAAGGGAAGCAAATGTAACGTGTAGTTGCTCGGGAGTCTAGTCCATCAGACCGATACAAAGTACATGTATTAGCCTTGTTAGCCACGTGGGTGGTTAACGGCGTGTAACACCATTGAAATAAGTAATGTGATGAGTTGACCAGACGACCCTAGGCCCTGGTTAATTGACCGATTCGGTCGAACCTGTGCACCAACGGCAGTGCCCTCCGCCATCCCGAATGTGGCTGATGGATTTCCTTGAGTGACTCTCCTATGAAGTCTCTCGTAGTGATCACAATGCGCAACCAGAAAGTCGAAACGATCTGGATTCCTCTCTTTATAAGTTAGCCCTTTTTGTCAGTGACATAATAACCAACCCTTGAGTAAAGACTATAATAATTGACCATCAGTTAGGTTCAATAATACCTTTAGGTCAGTCAGTCTTGTTCCAGTTTAGATGTATAAACTTCCAGTCATAAGACGTTCGCGTATAAATAAAACGCAACAAAGTTGAGCAATACAGTATACAATATCATCCACATAAAATCACAGATATCGCTCTTAAACAATTAACACATAATGTCTGGACCTTAGGACAATCCTTAGGACATTCAGACCACACAGTTAACATACCGTTCACCAAGTAACTGCTAGCTTGACAAATTCCTGTTCAGTAGTTCCTTCCCGTACGCTGTTATATAAACATGCAATACCGGGTAGTATTAATATAACTATTCATTAAATATTACAGTACTGTCACTGTAGAGTTTATTTACGTAGTATATTAACTCCGTATGTTCTTTAGTTGCCCCTGTTATTTTAACAGCGGTTCTAGGTAGTTTAACAGTTCGTTATTTTATGTGATATCCATATGTGATAATGAGTTTTCACCTTGTAGTATATTTCTACTTCCTTAATTATATACTCATAATTGTTTCCACTTATTCTTTATATTATATCCCTTGGTCATTTTTATTATAACCAAAATTATTTTATAAACTTTATATTATACTCCTTAATATACCATAATACATTATATTACCTAGTTTTACTCCCTTTCCTTATTAAATCACAAACCAACCTTATTATTTCGGTATTCATATTTTATACCCAATAACTTAATAAATTATTAAATAACTACATATAGTTTTCGGTGATCATAATTTGAACCCATTAACTTTTACAACTTATCAAATAACCATATACTTTTATAATTTGCTAAATACCCACATTAATTTTCAGAAATTGCAAGACAATTATATTAACTTCTATAAATTGCCAAATAACCTTATAACTTTTATAATTCACTAATTATCCACATTAACCTTTTTAATTTACCAAATGTCCACCTTAATTTTCGTAAATTACAATTTAACCTTACCAACTTTATAAATTACCAATTAAGTCCATAACCTTTCGGTTTCAACATATAGTTTTCTATATTTACACTTTTAACCCCAAAACTTTATATAAGTTACATATTAACTTATAAACTATAGTTTTAATATTTAATTTTTCTTAAATACCGAAAAGACACTTATACTTTTTGCAATTATGTATTCGCCACAAATTAAATTCGGTTTCCCATTTATATTTTCATAAATTACATATTCACCCCAAAACTTCTATAAACTTAATATTTTATGTCATAAATCATTTTAACCCAAAGTTTTTGGTCAACACTTTGACCAAGACTTAATTTCATAACTAATACTTTAATAAACCCAAAAAATCATAAGTAATTCTTGGCCATACGCATATTTCCCAATAATTACAAAATAGTCCCAAAACTTTATAAGATGTTATTTTAACACTTAACCACTTATTTAAATTCACCAAAATCCATAATATTAATTCCTACCTTATATTATACTATAAATATACCAAATAAACCCCTTTGTTCTCGGCATTTATTATTTATACACTAAACTTTTCAAAATTTACATTTTAACCACATAACTTTATAAATTAGCCATTTAAATACTTGTAGCTATTTTTAATACTCCCAAAATTTATAATATAAGTTATTATACTTATATATTTCGAAAATCATTCAAATAATACATATCATTCTCGGCCTTAATAATACCTTGCCATATAGTTTTTAAAACTTGATTTAAACCTTATCATAAATACATATAAATGTATATAAGCCATATAACACTTCTAAAAATTATGCTAATGACTTAGAATGATTATAAACTAAAAATAGAACAATTAATCCTTAGATAATTCGGTTTGACCACCTATGTATCATAATTAATTTTTTTGTGACACATATTTATACCTTAAGGTAATAATCTTACCTTATAGGTTATACATTATTTTCCTTGATATCTTAACTCAATAATTTTCGGCCTTAATATTAGCATGGCCTAAACATAATTTTTATACCAAAGTTTGAAGCTTAATTTAAGCTTAAACTTAATAAACCTTAATTATATAAACTTACCCCTTAAATCAAGACAATTCTTGTACTTGATTTTTCCTTGAATTCCAAGCTCTCTAAATGTTATTTTGATGAAGATATTTTGAACTCCTTGTACATATGTAGGAGATCTATTGTTAGACCTCTAACAAGAGTTTATGAATATTATTTGTAGTAATTTTACAAGAGTTTACCTTAGGAATTTATCAAGGTATTTTTGATACACCTTGTGATGATTGTAGATCCAAGTTTCCTTCATGAAATAATGAAGAGAATATAGATTTAGAAGTTCTTATATTTTCGAAAATGATTTAGGATATTTCATCAAGATTTTCAACATGAAAATATACCTTAACTTGATCTTGTTGTTCCTTGTATTGTTGTTGAATCTAGGAACCTCCTTGGAACATTAATGCTTGGCGATTTCTTGTAGGTTTGCTAGGACGTTTTCTTGCTTCAAGACTTAGTATATTTAACTAGAAATTTACATAGAAATGGTGTTAGAACTTAATTCACCATTAATGGAGTTTATTAACACTTAGGAATTAATTTAGGAAATGAAGAAAAGAGAGAGTTAGAGATGGAGCTTACCATTCGTGAATGAGGTATGGCAAGGGAAATGGAAACTCACGTAGAGCTTTAGTAGGAGGAAATGAAGGCAATTAGAATTTGATTTGTTTATTTGTCATGCTTATCATTACTTTGATTACAAAATTTAGCTACATTGAGCTCTTAGTTGGATAGGTATACGGCTGGGTGGGTATAGTGGTATTAGGCCATTCCAATCATGTAGACTAACGGCTAAAAGAGTGGTAGAAATCAAATATAGTTTGTTTTATCATTAAGCATGTGCTTAGGCTTAGTTTTATATGTTTTTATTTGATCATTAACAGCACTAATTTTGTTTGTTCATGCAGGTGTGATCGGCACTTTGATAATGGGAGGCTCCAAATGTTCTTAGGCTCACGGTAATGGAACTTCTAGGAAGCCTATCAAGCTTTGTTAATTGTAAAACTAATCAATCATGTTAATTAGGTTGAGTTTTCTTTTCCCTAATCAAGCAGCACTCACCCTTAATGCTCTGTCCATTCACGGTGACCACATGTTGCAAGGGCAAGTTGACTTACTTGTTTATAGTCTCCTAAAAGCAGGTCTTATTGTCATAATAATTGTATTGCTTTTCATTATTTTTCTTAATCTTATACTAATCTCCTTTGTTTCCTAGCAGGTACACGTATGGAGGAGGCTTCATTTGATTGCACATGGCTAGTATATTATCACACGGTGGGTGGCAAGATGATTCATCATCCAACAACAAAATCTTAAGCCAAACTAGCCAATAATGACTTAAACTCACGCATGGTATAGGGCTCAAATGGAATTAATTTTTCATTTGATTTTTGCTACACTATATTGTACTAAGATCATACTAATATGTGTAATAGGTTCCAGCATTTAATTGGTACATTTATACCATGGTAAAAGATGAAAGTTTTAAGGTAAAAATGGTGATTTTAGGTATCTTTTTGTCCCAAAAATCGCCCCCATTTGTACTATTAATTTAATTATGCCATCAATTGATTTAGATGGTCATTTTATCCCCTTTTAAGAGTATCAACTCGTGGCTTCTCAAAAACTTCAAGGCAATTGCGTAAAACGCATTTTTGTGACACCCGAAGGTGCGCTTTTGTGCTTTAAGGATTTTTCTGGGAATTAATTAGTCGCTATGACTTCCAAGTGTTTATTGACATTTTTTATAGTCAATAATAATATATTAAGGTGTTACATTGAGTTATATGGGGTTATAACCACTCGAAACACAACTCCCGGGCTAACTGGGCAAAAAGGAGCGTTCAGAAATTCGTCCGAGCACTTTGTTTATTTTTGAGGAAGTAGCTCGTGCATTCTCTTTAGAATGTTGAATAATGATGTTAGGAACTCTAAGAATTAATTTTATAGGAGTTCGTGCCACCTCGGCACTCCTCCTAGGCATTCCCAAGGGTTTATGGGACCCTCATAAGGCATCTCCTAGCACTTTGCGTTTAACTGAGATTTTAGTGTGCGTACTTCATCTTAAATGTTTATTAAGGTGTTATGGTGAATTTATAATGAAGTGTAATGCTTTACTTTATTTAATAAAGTATCTCCGGGACTTTCGGGCCTTAAGGGGCCCTTAAGGAAACTCCCGGGCATATTGTATTTTTACTCGTTCTAACTGAGGACTTGTGTTTTAAAGGTCATAAAATGACCCTTGGTTAACTTTATATGAGTTTTAGAGCTTATATAACTTGTTTATCTTAAGGTCGGGCGTTAACGCACGTTTTTAACCTTAAAGAGTTTAGGTGCGTTTTAACGCCCAAGTGTAATATACTTTCTTAGGGTTTCCTAATCCCCCAAATAATATTTATAATTCCTCAAATAATATTTATTTACTTATATTTAATTATTTAAATGTTAGGGTTATTTCATTTATAGAAATTATTATGTAAAACCCAATTGGACAAAGGGTGGAAATGTAATTTATAAAAGTACATGGGCCATTTCGATTATTTAAGAAAATTAAATATTAAAACTATAGTTTATAAGTTAATATGTAACTTATATAAAGTTTTGAGGTTAAATTGTGAATATAAGAGAATTACATGTTAAGACCAAAAATAAATGTGGTCATTTGGTAATTTATAAAATTAGATTGCAACTACCAAAAGTAATATGGATATTTAGTGAATTGTAACGTTATATGGTCATTTAGTAATTTATAAAAGTTGGAGTATTTGAATTGTACTTACTGAGAAGATATATGTGGTTATTTGGTAAATTACAAAAGTTAATGTGTCTAAAATATAAATACCGAAATTATAAGGTTAGTTTGGTAATTTAATAAAGAAAGGAATTAAAGTTAAGTAATGTGATATATTATGGGGAATAGTATAAGGTTTATAAAATAAACTGCGGTTATGATAAAAATAACCAAAAGAATATAATATAAAGTTTATGAAATAATTGTGGTTATAATAAAGATAACCAAATTATATTGGTATATGGAATAAGAGGAAATAATTATGAGTATATAATTAATGAGATAAGGATATACCATATAATGGAAATTCATTATCACATGTGAACACCACATAAAATAATGAACTGATGAACTACCTAGAACCACCGTTAAATAAACAGAGGGAAAAAAAGAACATACGGAGTTAAGTATATTACAAGTATCAATTCTACAGTGACAGTAGTGTAATGTTTAGTGAATAGTTATATTAATATTATCCGGTATTGCACGTTTATATAACAGCGTACGGGAAGGGACTATTGGACAGGAATTTGTCAAGCTAGCAGTTACTTGGTGAACGGTATGTTAATTGTGTGGTCTGAATGTCCTAAGGATTCTCCTAAGGTCCAGACGTTATGTGCTTAATTGTTTAAGAGTGATATCTGTGATTTTATGTATATGATATTGTATACTGTATTGCTCAACACTGCTGCGTTGTATTTATACGTGAACGTCTTATGACTGAAAGTTTATACATTTAAACTGGGAAAAAGACTAACTGACCTTTAGGTATTATTGAACCTAACTGGTGGTCAACTGTTATAGTCTTAATACAAGTATTGGTTATTGTACCACTGACTAAAGGGCTAACTTATAAAGAGAGGAATCCAGACTGTTTCGACTTTCTGGTTGCGCATTGTGATCTCTACGAGAGACTTCAATGGGGAGTCACTCAAGGGAATCCATCAGCCACATTCGGGGATGACGGAGGGCACTGCCGTTGGTGCACAGGTTTGACTGAATCGGTCATTTAATTATCCAGGTCAGCTGGTAACGGTTCCATTGGAACCTAGGGGACTATCGTCCATTAATAAGTTATTAAGGGTTGTCTTGACATGACGCCTGAGGTGGTATTTAATTGGAAAAGATTATGTGATTGGTTTAAAGGATAAGGGCCAGGTGGCCAACTAACAAGTATAGTTGATTAATACTCGTATCTTGTTTGGTTATTGATTTGGATTATTGGTGATTGGTTATTGGTTTGGATTATTGGTGTTTGGTTATTGGTTGTGGTTGTTATTATGCACTGATGTTTGCAGGTGGTCTGTTGTGTGACTGTTTACAGTTATTACTGTTATTATTGTAAACCGGAATATCTTGTAATTAATCTAATATCAAGATGGCTAAAACAACTTAAGGAATCTAGATGATTTAAGACTACATTTAGCATACCAGCATTTCGATTGTTGAGCCCTTCAATGGGCCAAACATTCCAGGTTATTGAAGAAGACTCAAGCCGGAGTGCGGGACACGGGGGTAGCTGATGTGTTTTCAACAAACACCTTTGGTTTTATTTTGTATTGTATTGAGGAGGTTGGTGTATTCAGTTAGTTGCTTATTTAGTTAGATTTGGTTTGTAATAATTAGAGTGCTCAGTATCTGTTCATCACAGCGTGAGGAGTTGTATGTTAGAAAGAGTAAGGATGCCTTGTTACTCACAATGGTGAGTAACGGCGTGTAACACCGAGGTAGATAGTTTTATTTTCCGTTGTGATTTGCTATTTATTATGCTACGACTTGCGACATTATTACAGGTTTAGGATTAAGGGTGTTACACTTACCAATTGCTAAGCGTTTTCAAATCGGTCTACATCACACAGTTAGACCATGCATTCAACAAGGATAATTAGCACATGCAACATGCATCAACATATACATCAAAAGCAATAAATCATTTTCAAGCTTTTATCTTGATTAGGTCAGTATACAAGCAAACAACACACAAATCAGTGTAATCCCGGTAGCATACGGGGCATGGGAAAATCATACCTTACACCATGGGCTACTCTACCATGTCACCTTACGTTCCTCGGTTCACACTTGTTCCTCTGATAATGTCTCAAACATTTCTATTAATACCAAGTTCATACAGTACGTAAACTTATTACCCTCGTACTTACCCCGTTGTCCCGTTATCTTAACTTTGTTCATATGCTCATAAGTTCACAACTTTCTCATTCACTCCTTGCACTTGTTTACACTTCTTAGGACCTTTACATGTCACCAAACAAGGCCTAAACATCATCTAAAACCAATACCATTCAATCCCCCACCTTTTAAAAGCCTTTAAAACACTCACGGTCATTTTCTAGGGGTGGTCCGGACTTGGTATGGACCCAAAGTCCCGGACCAATACGTTTTCTCACTTTCGGCTTGATTTTACACCTGGTCCGGGACTTGGTCCTAGACTTAAGTCCCGGACCACTTACAGTTTTCACTCTCGGGGCATTTTTAAGGGCGGTCCGGGACTTGGTCCGCCCCCTAAGTCCCGGACCCTGCTAAAAAGCTGCTAAAATTGCATTTTTTTAACCCCTATTCCAACCTTAATCCACACCTAATCATTCCCTAATCATTCTACATGTTTATACATGTTTAAAAACCCTAAAACACTCCTTAAACCTCCTTAGATCGTTGGTCCAATTCCTTACCCAATCTTGGTCAATTCTACTAATTTCAAATTCTCACATTTACACTTTGCACTCTAAAGCATTTCTGGCCTTTCTCATGGCAGTTTGCACTTTGCCCTCAAGCCTTTTGACCATTCCCAATTCATCCTTGACCTTCTCATCTCTGTTCCCAAAGTTCATCTATTTCCTTCCAAGGTTATACAACCTAGTTTCTCTCCAAAACTCTAAGGCACTAATACCCCAAATTTGCTACAGAATTTTGCCCACTTAATCCAAGCCTTACACCATCATACTAAGGGGGTTAACTAACCCAACCCTAGGTCATTTTCCAATTAACTCATCACCTAACCTTCATAGGTTTCTACACAAATTTTGCCATAGCTCACCTCCAATTCTAACATTGCCCAAATGCACAATTTCTCACCTAAATCAATTCAAGCTAGCCACATCCCTAGTGGATCTAACAGCACTCAACATTTCATCCAAAATTCATTAACCACAATATAATGCACCAACGTAAATTGCATGGCTCCAAGGCCCTTAAATCAAACAAAATTTAACCAATGCATTTAAACACAATTACAATTCCTCCTAACCTCAACCAAACACATTTTCGGTTCGGATTTTAATTCATTTTTCTGTTTCCCATCCCACAACTCTAAAAGCATTTAGAATCATCATCAAGGTAGATCATTTACCTTAATCCTCCATGTCTTTTCCAATCTTCTCCTCTTCTCTTTCTCATTTCTCTTGACTCCTAAAATCGGCCAAGGGTAAACCACTTGCCTTATTCTCTAGACCAACATTCAAGGATGTAATGGGACTAAGTCAAAACACTTAGACTCATAAAATAGCCCTAGAATTTAAAGAGGGAGCCTAGAGCACAAAAATTAGGTCATTACCATTGAAGCTCAAAGATGGATATTCATCCATAAATCAAAAGAGGGAATTCAACCACCATTTGAGGCTTGGATAATATCTCAAACAAAGACGGAAAAGTGCCACATTAGAGGCTGAATTCGGTCATGACCAAGGAAGATAAGGATAACCAAAATCGAGAGATTTTTGGTGTTTTCTTACCTTGGATGAAAGAGGGAACCATCTAGCTCCCAAAAATATGATTTTCTCTTCAAATGGGACATACCCATGGAGGTCAACTTCAACCAATGGGAATTTTAAAAAGAGGGAAGTGTAGCCCTTGGTGAGAGGAGTTGTGAGCCTCGATTTAAACCCTATCCTATGTTGATTAGATTGTTTGGGATCTAGTCGGGTTTTAGGTCCACTTATAACCTAAGATTAATAACTATGTCATATAACATTAATTATTAAAACCTAAGCTAGCTCACTGGAACCTATTATGAGTCGCCACCTAATTTTAACCTAGAGTAAATTAGGAAAGGTAGAGTTCGGGTTCGGGGGCTTAATATTCGACTTAATTAGGGTTCAAATTACTTTCATTACCCTGCCTAGGTCGCTTTACCTCTACTTAGTCTAATTACGGCTTATTACGAGTCATTTTTAACCTAAGTTCGTGCTTCTGGTTTTTTTGTATTTTTTAACATTTTTTGACAGAAAATTAAAGTGAAATATGCAAATACCTAAACTAGGGTTTCGGAGGCAGAATTAGGTCAAATTTTGCTTATGTCCGTCGCCACGGACCCCATGTTCGAGACCACGGACCCCTGTTAACCTAATTATACAGGAAAGTCGAATTTAAGAAAAAAAATGAAATTTTGAAAGGTCCGGGGCCACGGACAAGCTGTCCGTGGGCCCGGACATTATTTGGAAAAACCTAAATTTAAAAATTAAAAAAAAAATATGCGGCTGTCTGTGGGTGTCCGTGGCCACGGACAACCCGTCCGTGGTCCCGGACCACCCTCGGACAGGGTTTTTCTGATGGTTCCCGTCGGTGTTTTGAGCTCAAATTTTATGGGTGTGTAACCTGAAAGATATACAAGACGTTAGTGATTGAAAGAATTCAATTTAAAGTCAAAAATAATATGAAACTTAGCTAACAAGTTAGAAGGCAGAAACACAAACAAACCTTAATTCAGAAGCAAGAAAAAATCAATTTGGTTAGAAATTTCAACCAGAAGTGTATTTAGACCAGAAGGGTTAGAGAATTTGGTTTTTACCCTGTTTTGATTTTGAAAATTTGTTGTTCCTTCACGTCGGGAATCTTTGAAAGCTTCGTTGGTGGCCGATCCGGTTCGACTTTGACTCGAGCTTCTGACCTCTTCTTCCTTGTGTTGTTAAGCACATTTTGGTTCTATATTTGTGGTGTTTTGATGCTTGGAAGTTCAATGGGAGAAGAAAGAATGTGTTTTTGGTGATTTTGGGATGATTTCGGTAGAGTTTCGGTGTTGGGAGTGTTGAAAACGTGGGAGGCAAGTAGACGGCTGTGTTTTATGACTATGGGAATGTTCTCCTCTGCCCTAGGTCGTTTTTTGAAGGTCCTTTTATAGAAGAAGCAAGGCCATGTTGATAGAACAAGATCTTTATCTAAAACACTGATTTTGTGCTCTAAGGGAATTTGATTTTTTAGAATATGCTGCAGGAAGAGAAAAATTATGAAATTTTAACTGAAGGTAGAGAATGATTTTTAGGAATTTGAGAGTTGGAATCAGGTTATTTTGATAAATAACCGATTAGATAAAAATATCACAATCTGTAATCTCCCATAATTCATAACTTATTATTGGAAAGTCGAAATAATGAAATTCCAACGGAATTAGTCTCTACAAATCATGTTCTATGTTGTGTTAAAATTTCATGACATTTTGTTTTGATTTCGGTATTTTCCAAAGGAGAGAGAAAATTGCAAAAATGATTGAATTTCTCTTTTAAATTTTGGGCTAAGGTTCCAAAATAAAATAATTTCAGGTTTATAACTGTATGTAGTCATGCTAACCATGTGACAATTTTATTTTAATTTTGAAAACCTTTTTATTTCTATTTTGAGGCTATTTCATGTGTTAATTATTAAAGAAACTAGCTTATTAAAGCTTAATCTCTAGAATAAATATTATCAGAAAATCATGAAATACCTTTCATAATGACTATGATATTTGGAAGTGTTTGGAGATGATGAACAAGTCATATGAAAATAGAAAATCCCGAGAATGTCCTAGGAAAATCCTG